>JAZDUA010000175.1:2400000-2852500 GCA_038098605.1 Gryllus longicercus | reverse complement strand
AACGAAAAATTGTTTATTAAAATTATCACATAATGAGAGAAAAATTAATGAATATTTAAATGGGAGCACAATTTCGGATGAAGAATTTACATTTAATTATCTGCAAGTAGCTTTGATTTAATGTTTAAATTTTAAACAATTTTGTATTATTACATTATTATCACTCATTGTAAAATGTTAATAACTTCATTAAAAAGGTTAATAAAAATAAATCTCACAAAAACCTATAGTCACTATAGGGTCTATAGCTACTACAGGACCTAGAGTCACTACAGGATCTATAGTGACTATAGGATTTCTACGATAACTATAGGTCTAATAGTTTTATAGTCACTATAGGCTCTATAGTTACTTCAGGTTTTCTATAGTAACTACAGCTTCTATAGTTCTATAGTGCGCAATTTAATATAGAAATTTTCTATAGTTACTACAGAACTCAACTATAGAAAGTTTCCTATACTAACTATAGAATTTTTCCGTAAGGGATACACAAAAAGGATAATAATTATTTCAAATGTATCCTTATTTTGATAGTGCCTTAAGGAAATTTCTAATGAAATGTATATAAATAAAAATTTCATTACTAAATTATTAGAAAGTTTGCAGAACTCGAGTTGGAAACTAAAAATTACAAGAGCGTGACGCCGTCTTATTATACCCAAGTTATGTCAAGTGCACCGCGCGGAGAAGCGAGCAACTACAATCTGAGAAACACAAACAGAATAAGTTGCAGGTTGACACACAACGAGCTAGAATATACTACATTGAGTGGCTGAAGCCGCTCCATCTTTCAAGCACATTGAAGCCACGTTTTTTGCAGTCAAATCTGGGAAACAAAGTATTCTAGTATTACGTTTGGCGCTGGTTACGGACGGTTACACTGCCATATGTTTTGACATCAAAAACATGGCGGCCACTAGTTCGACGAGCCTCCACCAAGAGCGCTGAAACTATAGGGACAGGCACTCTGGGAGAGACTCTCTGTACTATATTCTGGCTGGATGTGGACACACCTATTCTCTTCCTCTGGGTTGGCCGTCTTGTGCGCCATTGTGCTTTCCAAACGACATTGTAGGCGAGTGACGGTGAGACGTATTTACGTCTCGGGCGGTAATTGCAATGGTGAGGCGATTCGATGTGAACATCGCCTATCTTCTATCCCAGGACTGGTGCCAAGTGTGTGGTATTCGCTATTTAGAGCATTCTGGATTCGGTACCGCTTCCCTTTCTCTTTCAGACTTTTATCAAGTAAGTTTTATTCACTTTATGACTCGAATGAATGATGAAAGTTGTGCGCAGGGGTAGAATCTGCAAACAAATTTTATTGTTGATGATGAATAACTTAAATTAATTTGTTTATATTAATCAATTTTATATACTTTAACATAATTTATAAAGATACTGTACACTTATTATTTATTGTAACACTATTAATAACATAACTGTAAGTGAATGTTGGTAAATAATGTAGCTAATTTATTGTAATTTTAAATAATTTGTTTTCTGACTTTGCTTGATATTTTCTGTAAGTCAAGCAATACATTATTATTAATAATATTATAAACCGCTGATATTTCATGGGCTGTGATGAAATAATCTTCATTTCAAAAGGAAGACATTGAAATTCGACCTTTATGAAGATGTCAAAAAATAATTATTTTTTTTTAAATTCGTGACTTTCGAAACCATTATAACAAGTGATGATTGCCATTTTATGTTACACAGTTTCCTGTATGATTTTGTTGGAAGGATTTGAGAACTGAATGTTGAAGTAAAAAGCACCAACCTAACAATTCTAAGTAAGGTCCTTGAAAGCCCAGGACATGCAGTGAAAAACGTTGCTATCCAGAAATTTTGCTCCTTTCTTTCCACAAGTCATACCTTCATTATTCTAATATAAATATTTATATCTAAATATTCTTAGATTTCTGGGCATCAAAATATTACAGGTACATTTCTTTTTTTAATAGTTGATGAAAGAAAATGGATTTATACCACACCGTCAGTTCTATTTTCCGTTTGAGTATAAGGCGTGGTCAAACCAAAAAAAGAAACGACAAAAGGCAGGAAAATCAAAATCGAAATACGGCGGAGCAGGAAGAGGTCAAGCAGGAACATCCAAGAATGCTTCTAAAAAAGGGTAAAAAAAAGTTTTAATTTTTGTATTATTTTTCAAATGTATAAATCAAATTTTTGACCTTTAGATTTAAAAAAAATATATTAAATTTTGACTAATAGTACGAAGCAAAATCTGTTTTAAGACCCGGGGGGAGGTCATTTCGTCTCAATCGCGATTAGGTACCGAGAAAGGTACAAAAATTGTTTTCCAAAGTGAATGATACTGATCGTGAGGGATACTGAAATAGTTTCCTCTCAGGAGTTGTAAAATAATAAATAGTATATGGGAGAGACAGAGAGGGAGAGAGAGAATTAGTAAATGTTTGTTTGTTCTCTTACAGACTGACGTTTCCAGATCTGGAGATAATACTCAGTAATGACTTTTTCTTGAAAAGAGGAAGGTATTCAAATAAGTTTGTAACCCTGTAATATATTTCATTTTCCGGTTGTAAAAGATTGTGCATTCATTTCATTTTTCCTTTCAGAAAATATGAAGAATACTGTCCTTTTCGCAAATATTTAGAAGGAAAGTAAAACATAAAATAAGCATGGTCAGACCATAAGCACTTGATACTTTTCAAAGAATGGTGCTTTCCATTTGTGTAAGATTGAAACTTGGCTAAATAAAGTATTTTGTCTACATGAATGTTATCAATGACAACCCCTTCTTTTTCAATCATTTGGAATAACAACTATTCAACACTAATAAACCAATTTATTTAAAAATTCTATAATTAAAAACAGTCAATATTATGTTGTTTCTATAAAATATACTTCAGTCTAATTTATGGACAATTTGTTTTGTAAGACTCTTTCACCTACCGAATGAAATAAAAATAACAAATGAAGTTCTCAACCTATTGCTTCATACATAAGTTATGTCATTAATGAATTTGGAAGTTCTTTAAGTAAGTATGTTATCTCAAGTTTTGTGAGTGGCTAATGACAAGTGGGCTAATAGAAAAAAGCATTAAACAATTCTATAAAAATTTACTCTCAATAATTTTGTACAACTCGCCTCTGACACTAAATATTATTCCTGAGAACGGCGAGTATTTTCATAGTTGAAGCAATAAGGATTATAGCTAATGTAAGTTTTGTTTTTATATACTAGCATTTCCTGAAAAGGTACAGTAGCGTGTAAAAGAAAATGGTCAAGGTAATTGCATTTCTAGAATTCTAATTGAACAATGTGAAATTCTTTTTTTAAATTAGTGGTTGGCGTTCAGTTAACTGTTTTGTTATAAGTGCATTTTTTAAAACAGAATAAGTGAGAGATCATTGAAATAAAACACTCAACATCGATTCAGTTTTATACATTCACTTTTTTTTACCTAAATAATTTAGGTATTATTTATTCTCATCTTCGGATTTAAACTTATATAATAGGTGCATTTCATTTATCTTCTAAATATCAAAAAACAATGCTGTGTCACGCCATGTTTCTGAATAGAGTGCTAAAAACAAGAGGACTTAGATTTCAATGCGGATTTTGCCATGGTCTCATAATGTTCATCCCCCAAATATTTTTGTGCAAAAAGACTTTGTATACCTTATGGTAATAACGTAATCCTTTCAAAAACGACACAATATGTAAACTCAGTGAGTGCCTCATTTCCCTAGATTAGTTTCCCAGACTTCTCTGCATTGTCTATTCTATGATTTCTAGATGCGCTAATTGGCAATCGAAATATCATCCACCTGAAATTAAGGCGCTTTTATTTTAGAAGCTGTATTTCTTATTATTTGGATTTCAATAAAATGGAAGTAAATCAGTGCCACTCGTACCAATATTCAGAGTTTTAAATCAAAACATGTATGAGATGTTAATAGTTCACTGTTCATGTCTTGTCTCAAACAGATCGCAACCACAAACATGCATTAACTACAAATAAAAAGGCAAGCTATTTATCTTTCAGACAGTAAAACGATCAGTTTTTCTTTGCACTTATATCGTTTAAAGGTGACTGAGCAATTATCATAAAACAAATTGTAAGCAAGGTGCATATAACATGGTGTGCCGAGTTCGCGTTGAAAACTGGTCCAGTCTGCGCATGACGTCATCAGGATAGTATGCAAGGCAGGTATTACTCGCGCAACTTTTCTTCAACGATGGATTCGAGAAATGCGGGTAGAGTGATGGTATTAGTTACGAAATCGGCCACTTGATTTTATGTAGCAATGCCAATCTCTGGAGAATCCGTCACGCCTTCGTAACGTTCTCAATAATTTGCGTTCTAACTTTATCAGGAGTTCGAGGTATCTTCTGTGATAGATCTATACCTGTTTCGATCATTTCTTTAGATTTTTAGAGAAAATAACTGATAGAAGTTCTCGTCTTAAAAAGAAAATTGTTTCTATTTCGCGCCAGTGAAGATGTGTTTGGAATGTTGTCATCAGTGCTGCGAGCTTTTGCCTTTTTCTGTTTTTTGTGCCAGAGAGGGGGAAGAAAGGTCATCGTTCAAGAAAAGTTACGCGAGTAATAACAATTATTCCAAAACAAACAAAAGTAAAAATGTGAAAAATACGTTTCCCCCACCTGGTGACATTCGGGAGAATTGAAGTCTTGCCTGTCGGCGCAAATATTGAAAACGGTACGTTCTGGAGCATGCCGTCCTTGCCATTCCGACAAAAAATGCTATTACTTAGTATTAGAGCTGTTAAATGAACGAACGGTGAAAATCACAATTGATATGTATTAATCAATAAAAAATTTCAAAAATGAATATTTTTGATTTTATTATCTAGAGCGAATTTTTTCAATTCATTTTAAACAAGATAATTTCATGGTCCCCCGAAACAAATACTATTAGGTTATAATCCTGAAGGATCTAGAAATCATAATGCCATTAATCACCAGGGACAGACAGACAGGGCCGGATTTACCTACAAGCAATACAAGCAGTTGCTTGGGGGCTCCCAATCACCAGGGGCCCCGCATTTCGGAAAAATACGCATACCATATTTTTTTGTCTGTGAAATAATTGTTAATCAAGTAGTCTACTGTCTATATCAAACTGTACTGGAGAACGGTCATTCAGTAAACTGAAGCGGATAAAAAACTATCTACGTACGACTATGTCGCAAGAAAATTTAGTAGACCTAAGTATTCTGAGTATGGAGCATGATAAGGTGAGAAATCTTCGTTTTGAAGACACCATCGTCAATTTTCTGCAGTGAAGAGCAGAAAAAAATGTAAAATGTATTTAATGTAAAAAAATGTAACACAAGTAAAAATTTCTATAAATAATTATCAGTTTTCATTTGTATCTGTACAGAAAGTACTTGTACTATAATACTTTTTTATTTAATAAAAATGGAGCTATTTTTTCGTGGGGGGGGGGCAACACAATTTTGTGCTTGGGGTCCCGCACTTCTTAAATCCGGCCCTGCTGACAGAAGAATTGCCTAGAGAATTAAAGAATTCTGAAAAATCTGTGCAAAAAAGTGAGAGGGTGCGGAACAGAAGAATGCATGCAATTTCTAAAGAAATGCTAGACGACAATTCAGATGAGAGGATGACCATTGACATTTCAGATGACTGCAACAGTGATGTTCCGGAAATGTATTTATTTCTGCTTTCAGCGCTTTTGAAAACTTATGAGAACAAGCAATCTTGGGGAGAATTTGAAAGTGCAAAACTTTCTCTAGAATAAGAGGGAATAATACACAAGAAGATATACAGATTTGAAAAATAAAGTTTCTGCATTAGAAATAGAAAAAAAAATGAAAATAGAAATTGATAAATTAAAAACAATTAAGGAAAGAGACCTACACAATATGTTGAGTACCACTTTGCCCAAAATTATTACTCAAGGTCACATTAAGATGCTACTTAATCCGCAACAAAAGATTATTCATTGGTTCCCACAAGACTGCTTCAGCAATTTCACTAAGAGGGGTAAGTGATAATTCATACATATATTTACATAAAAACAAAAAAAAACACGTCATTTTCTGCCTTGTCTACCCTTCGAAAGTGGGCTTTATCCTTTGATGTGGAGAATGGTCTACTAATAATTAACAATGAGTTTTAAAAATTATGAAATAATTATATGAGTCGTCATTGCCAACAATATTATTTATTTCCATAGCAGTATTTCGATGGCTTAACCATCATCATCAGTTTTCTGCTGTATGGAAGCCACAAAACGACTAGTCGACTAGATGACGTATCACCATTCAGTAATATCTTTACAAAGGGGGATTTTGATGAATAATATATCTTTGATTGAAATGTTTTTTATCTGAAATATGTTTTAACGTGTAGAATGAATCAAGACTTCTGGAAACTTTCTTAGGTCATTCGTGGCATGCGTGGCTAAAGTGACGAACCTACTCCGAATGATATATTAGTTGAGATGGTATGTTATTTAGAAAATTCATCGACTGTATCCTTGTAGATATAATGTTATGACTTTTAAAAATATTCCATTAATTAGTAATGACGATATTGTTAATAGATTTGCCACTTTTTTCTTCACTTACGGGACTAACGACCTTAGCAGCAGTTGGTGCGCCCGCAAACACTAATGAATCATTCAACCTAAGTCGAGGCGGTGTTGGTAATAGTCGCCGCGGGGCTGGGTGAGGCGCGGCGAGGGGCGATGGTGCGTACCCGGGTTTGAAACAGCGGGGCGGCGATGTAGTAAATTGCTTCTAGTTTTCAACAATCATACGTGTGGCTGGTCCGGATGGCCGAAATCGTGAAGGCAGTATTGACGTAGTGATCTCAGACCGAAAGATCGCGAATTCCAGTCCTGCCTCGGGCATGGTTTTATTGCGGTCGTTCTTTCACCCCCTATCACCACCACATTACGTCATCTTCACAGCTACCATACCGTTCAATGGAATAGTCATCGCTAATGACCTAGATATTGACACGACCTTGAATAATAATAATAATAATAATAATAATAATAATAATAATAATAATAATAATAATAATAACAACAAAAGTTACGCGTCATTCCTTTGCCTCACTTTTAACCATTCGTGTTTCTGATGGTTTGCAAAACACCAGATCCCTCAACTACTTGCTACAAAAGCCCTATAAACTTCGCAATTTACCAAAATTAATACTAATATAAGGTTTAATGGGTGCTCCAATCCGACCGAGACTCCAAGAACGTGCTCTGGCGGCCGTCTTGCCGATTAATCCACCCTAACTACTTAAGTAATATGCAATACGCAACTCAAGTTCATAGGCCTTTACAATTAGCAACGAAACAAACGGTTGAAATCTGAAAATAAGAAACGAACTCAATTTGATAAATCAGCAGAGATTATGCAAACATGATGGATGGGATTTCGAACTAAGAAGTGAGTTTTACGCGAATGTCCAGTCACGAACTGCCACAACAGCGATGCATATGCTTCTCCCTCCACGTACCTTGTTCCCCCTCCTCTGCCATTCGCCCACGTCGCACAGTGATCCCAAGCGACGCACAAAGCATTTACATTATTTTTGTGACTTCGTAGAAATCGTTTCTATTAATATATTCGGAAATAAATGGGGTAAATAAGAATGAACTAAACTAAAAATAACTTGTCCCATGATGAATTACCTATCTTCAATTGCATTTTTCTTTTGACAGTGTTAAGTGCATTACAAACATTTAATTCAATATTTCCCTGTAACCATTTTTACAGGGAAAAAATGCTCAAACGAATCAATAGATGACTTTATACCAGGATATACACTTTTTCCGAGACCTCAAAATGTGTGCTGTTCATTTTACAGGAACAATTATAACATGTAATGTCTGAGGGAGGAATGAGTATATGTCGTCTACAATAAAAGGGATTATCTGAATACATGATGATTAGATTAAGGAAATCAGGAAAAAGCTGATATAAAAATCTCATGCTCAGAGGTACTTTACGAGTGTACTAATATCTCAAGTACTAGGTTTTAATTTCGAAAATATCATAATATTTATTTTCAACTTGTAAACTAAAAGTAAGAAAAGACGAAAGAAAACAAAAGAAAGACAAGTATAATATTCATAACATCATTGATTCTGGAGGAGAATTATTGCGATCACAGTTCTAATCGATAGTTTTCCGTCGTTTGTCCGATCAATACGAGGCGAATGCCGAAGCTGTGCCTTAAAATATGGGCCTCGGAAAGAGCGCGATATTTCCTTCCTCATCCTTTCCCTACCTCTCTCCTTACGCACACAAACCCACATATTGCGAGACCAATCCGGTGTTTACAGCATTTCCGGCATATGAGGATACCTCGCTGGGAGAGATATCTGAAAGTGGAAAACCATACAAGCTGGTACGCCGGTTCTTATGTCCCAGCCGGAGGAACACCGCCATATCACGGGATAAACAAGCATTATACATACGGGACCAATTACCTTAGCAGTTGACGCTCCCGAAAATTCAAAATAATCAATCAGTTACCTCATTATTTACTTCAAAGATGTTTTATACTTTCGGCGACAGGTTTTCATGAACACGCTTTTTTGTCCATGTCTTTGGCCTCGTTTCGGAGTACTGTACGCCGTCACTCCCGTCTCAGGACTTCCGCCAGTGACTGCTTTGGGCAGCACTCGCATTGTCTTCAGCAAACGAGCAAAGCGCTAGGATGGATCCTTATGATGCTAGTATTAGGGTGAAATGGACGAAATGGTGTCTACCCAATCGTCGCCCCTACCATATTCATGGTCGTCATTGCGCTACTAATGCTCTTCTCTACAAAATTATTAAGGTACGTCGCTCGAATAGCGTAGCTTTGAAATGTCACGTTTAGAGGCTATGTCAAGGGGCTCTTGTGGCAGAAGGGCCGTCGGAACTCCGTTCTAGTACTGCTTTCTAAGAGTTTTTCTTTACTCGTCATTTGGCTCTGCACTACAAGACACAAATTAAACGTTCCGATACGTCTCTTTGGGAATATGTTGTACTGCTTTTTTGATATTTGAGAACTGCTACAATACAAAATCCAACATGCCGGTACTGGACCATTATGAGTGAGTTACTGTCATTTTAAAAACGTGTTTACGGGCGAGATTTTAATTTAAAAATTTCTAAAAGAATCTGGTTATCCTTATTCTATGAACGTTATATACATATTAATTATAAGTTGTAATCGGGAGTAATTTCTAGATGCTCTCAGAATTCATCAAGTTTGTTTCCTTATTCGCAAGTCTCATTTACGTTAACACATTTTTATATGTAATGGTACACGTCTTTCAAGTTATGTAGGTGTCCAAGGTATTTTTCTAAACCTCGCGTCAGGTGCACAAATTCTTCATGTCACATGACTCCCGTAATAAAATCGATGTCAAGTATTTATACTGGATCTTTCATCTTCGTGTAATACACAACCAATGTTATCAACTGAAATATCTGTTTAAAATTTTGTGCTTTGCTTTAAACGTTTACAATTTGTTGAGGAATGTAAACATAACGTATCTCATAACCTACTATGGCAAATCAACCTTATATAACATACTACGCTGAATTGTGAAACCGCATTTATTTTGTTCTGTACTTCTTTTAGTAAGAATGAGATGTGTATCTGCTACATGATTTCTTTTAAATCAAGGTTTTCTGTTTATTCCATGGGCATAATAAAAAATCTAACATGAAATTTGAGTTCTTTTAAAAGATACAATATCTTATTAATTCTATTTTAACGAACCATCTCTTAAATTTGAAATGCATTTTAAATACAATATTGGAATGTTTTGTTATTCAGATGATAGAAGAAAAGCATGGACCGTCTGCAGTTCCTGAACTGATGTTTTCTACAGGAAAATCTTTCCATTGGAATGATGTTGAAACGTGAATTAACAGAAAAGGATGCTAAGTTTCAAAATAGGCGAATTATTCTAAACAAGTACCAAGATTTTCTCCAAACACTTGTTAAGTAAAGAGTTAATGATTTACTTATCAAAATCAAAGACTGATCTTCACAACAAGGGAAAATGGTTTTTCAATAGGTGTTTAAATGAGGAGCAAAGTAAAATACATATCAAAAAAACATATCACTGCCAAGAATTCAGATGTCTCATTGTATTTGTCTGAAACATTTTCTATGCAATCTAAATATTTTAATATTTTACTCACCAGTAAAATGTACAGTCTTTTATGTAAGTAGTTTTGATAGATTTCTTCCAAATAAAAATGCATTTACTTAATAATTATTTATTTTATTTTTGTAACTTTTTTGATTGTATTATGTAAAGTGTATTGATTTCTAGTCACATTACTTTGAACCTTGTAGATGCACTTTTTTAAACCAATTAATATATAAAACTTCCCCATTCGTGAATTTACTTTCTGGAAATTGATTTATTTAAGTTGTATATACAATACAATACAATCAAAATCATCTTATCTCAATACACTGTATATCTTTGCATTGGACATCTAAATTAGTAGGATTATATGCAGCTGTAAACTTTTCTTCTCCTAGATAACAGTATGAAAAGTAATATGAAGACAAAATTAAGAAAGAGAAACAAAATTTAAGGTAAGCTACATGAAGTTGAAAAATCGTGAGAAATTTAGTTCTTTGGCAAATATTCATGAAAATAAAAATGCATGCTTACTGGAACAATAGTAACACTTTTCAATAACAGATTTCATAATTTTTCCCCTTATATAATGATGTATAACTATCAGGATTTACATTAAATTATTTTATTTCTCTTTTTAGTTATTTTTTACATCAATTTGGAAATTTGTTGATTCCCACGTAACACTTACATATTTAGTTAATCGTCTCTCATCTAGCCAATTGAGAGCACGTGCAATTTATTAAAAATTAAGAACACACTAGTTTCCGTCAGTCTTTCTAGTGCTAAGGGTTTTCTTAACCTCAATTGATTTATTGATTGATTTAGTATTCCCGAACGCTCTACTGGGTACCGACACTATTCCCGTACGTATAGTGCGTGTTTTATCGCATGTGACGTACTTCCCCGTTAGATAGTAAGATTCAGTGTCGGCCTATACGTCAGCTCGCAATGTTTTCCCAGGTATCTCCCACCAGCGGTGTATCACCCGAACCAGGACAAGTTCTAAGCTCCCGAATAATCACCCGACACGTGAGGTAGTGATGGAAGCGTAAGTATAGGTAAAGGGTCAGTATAGGACAAGGAGGAGGAAGGAAAAATCGCGCGCTGCCCGTGATCCGATTGGTAAAATACTCCTCCGACATCCTCTTTACCTAAATAGATCGGAGAAACCACGGAAAACTACCAATCAAAACACCCTGACGCTAGAATTCCTCTCCGGACAGCGGCTGAATTCGACGTAGCTGTCTAGCTGATGCAGAAAATCCTGCCACCGTGGGAGTGGAACCCTAGAAAACTCCTGGTCAGAGGAGCAGCAGTGACATCAATTGAAACGCTCAGAATAAGAATAAATCCCAACCAAAGTTGGTTTTGAGAAAAATGAATATTTTCGTTCACGTTCATTTTCACGCCGGACAAATGTTTAAAGGTATAATTTGACGGCTTTGCAATAACCAATTTATTTGATATTTTGGCGTATATCAGATATATACGGCTGAAGTTTACAGTCATACTTCTAAATCAGGGATGTCCAACTTACAAGACCTCAATGGCTGCAACTAAAACCTTTATGGTTGCGGGTCACATTTTCATTAATCGGGCGATACTCACTTGATCCCGCGTTGTTGATCTCAGCAGTTCTGCTCTGAAAGAGGTAGGGAGATGGAACCATGCCTGATATCGGGCCGTACCATCCCAGAACGCAGTGACACATTGCAATTACTTTGAATTTCTGAATTTACTAGAACAAAACAAATCTAAACTTCACCTACTTTTACATTGCAAGGAGGGGTGTTGACTCCGAAAGGGTACTTGGGCTATGCGCGCATTACTTTCGTGCGACATGCATGCAAGGGATTTTCGAGTCTGCCTAATGACCTTCCGCGAGTCACGATAAATCGCACCGCGGGTCGCATGCGGCCCGCGGTCTCCAGTTGGACAGCACTGTTCTATCTGAATATGCGAGGTCGGTTCGGATCTGCCGTTATTATCCTGAGCGCATCAATTGATTTTTAAGCCACTTTTGCCGGTCCTTACCTTCGATTTGATCTATTGTTTTAGTGATTCCGGATACATCGACTAACAGGGTCATTACTTCCGTAAGTGTAATGCATGTTATTCTCAGGCGGTGGAGGTGATTTTTCCCACGCTGTATGGTGACATCCGGCGCCGATCTACCGTCGGCTAGCTTCCCCAACCAGGTATCTCCCACCAGCGGGGCACCGCCCTAGCCGGAACATCTCTAAGCTCCTGACCGGTCTCCCGGCATGTGTGCTTGTGTAGTGCGTGTTAGTGTAGGTGTGTAAGAAGAAAGGATTGGAAAAGGAAGAGGTAGGAAAGGTCGCGCGCGGTCCGTGTCCCGTTTGGTAGGGCAGTTCTCTGACATTCGCCTGGTGTTTATCGGAGAAACCACGGAAAACTTCCGATCAGAGCCGGCCGTTAGAATTCTCCTCCAGACAGCGACTGAATTCGACCTAGCTGACAAGCTAGTATCGAAAATCCTGCCACCGTCGGGACTCAAACCTAGGACCTCCCGGTCAGAGGGACTGCAGTGACATCAGTTGTTGCTCTGAGCCATCTCTCCCGGTCTTACCTTCGCCATGAGCTTCTCCCTCGTCCTCGCGCGCGTCGTCCTGGGACCCGTCCGCGCGCTGCTGCTCGTGCAAGCGCCGGACTCTCTCCGCCACGAAGGTCACCCGCATGTGCAGCCCTCGCAGGGCGAGCTGCAGCGGGCGCGCGCTCGCCTTGACGAGCTTCTCGAGCGCTGCCGTGAAGTCTCGAGAGGCGCTCGGGTGAACGTACTGTCCGGGACTGAGTTCTCCGACCGCGGGACGGAAGGGACCTAGGCCTCTTCCCAGAAACGGAGCGGTGGTGGGGAGGACATCCCGGCCGTCAACGTACTACTAGCCGCACGAAAAACATTTTTTTATTTCACGATCGAGGACGTTTTTCTTGCATGATTATTTTAGTATCTAACTTAACTTATTCAGAATCTGATGATGATGATCTGCAGGCTTCACTCTCTGATGAATCACTGTCGGAGTCTAAATTAATTATTTCGTCAATGATGTCCGGTACAATACTATCTTTTTCCCAATAATCACTTTCTATTTTTTCCACGTGCCTGCAACATCCTTGCCAGTCCTGCACGGTGACCTCTTGTATTGCAGTTTCAATGTTTTCTTGCAACTTTGTAACTGACATATCACCTGTTACATTACGCTCCCTAAATATCTGCTTTACTTTCGCCCAAGCAAGTTCAATTGGGTTCATCTCACACATGTAGGGAAGGAGTCGTACAACTGTATGTCCGTGTGCTGCTAGCAACTCATCGATCTTGTACTGCTTAGCCCGTGGTTTGAGAGGTACAATTAATCGGTACAACTCAGTCTTACGCATAGTTTCTTCACAATGCACTCCCTTTCTTTGAAGTCATACAATCATGTCAGCTTTTCTTGAGTATGCGGACGGCGTTTTGTTGACTTCCATACTATGGTATGGAGCATTGTCAAGGATTCCATTTCTCAAAATTAATGCCATTCATTTGGCCGTGGGAGTCTCCCACAGTACTACTAGCTCGAAAGATTAGACACTGTCGCAAAGAAATCCATTTTCTCCCCCTGCGTGAACAATTATTAGTCTACTTGTTGCATTTCCCATCACTTGGACACCACAAACGTTATCAATCTGCCAGCACTTTTGAAATTTAAGCGTGTTATCAACCCATCTCTCATCCACATAGATGATATCTCGGTTCTCTTCTCGAAATTGTTTCAATTGAACAATGTATCTGGATCTCCAATCCACTATGTCCGGTCTCTCTATCAGCACCCGCCGCTTTGATTGGCACCTTTTCCATTTAAAACCCATTGATTTCATAACCCGCAATAAAGATTTTGGGCCCCAAGGAAATTTAATTTTGCCCTTAATAATTGGAAGAAGCTTTAGCACCGTCGGCACTACCTTTTCTCCCATGTAGAAATCCAGAATCGTATTTCTAATGACACACCGGTCAAAACTATCTACATGGACAGAATTGCTACGTGACCTATTTCAGCTTCTAATTGCTCGTGACCCGTGACTTCAGCTTCCAATTTGGGCTATTCTCATTCCTCTTTTTATTTTCTTTCCGAATGGCTTTGATGGTGGTGAGTCGAACTCCTGTGTATTCGGAGGCTCTTTCACTCGCTTTCATTAAAGGTAAATGTAAACATTTATCTTCTTTCTCCTTATCACATATTTCAATCACACGGGCAAGGATTTCGCGAACCTCGCTGTGTATAGTAGAATTAGTAACTCTCTTTGCCATGATGAGAAACTAATGGTTTTCACATGTTAACACTCTGGTCCTGCCACAAGCGAACTAGCCGCTCCGATGTTCTTGGAACGGTTGCGATTATGTCACGTGACATTGTGGGTGCAGCAAAAGCCATCCCCTCCTACCCTGCCGCTCGCCCCGCGCGGAAACTAGGACCCCTCTCCGGCGGTCGGAAAACTGGGACCAAGACAGTAGCCGACGCTGCCAACATATCCGAAGTATTCGACGATACTGCTGCTGCTGCTGCTGCAGCTACTGCTACTGCTGCAGCTACTGCTACTGCTGCAGCTACTGCTACTGCTGCAGCTACTGCTACTGCTGCAGCTACTGCTACTGCTGCAGCTACTGCTACTGCTGCAGCTACTGCTACTGCTGCAGCTACTGCTACTGCTGCAGCTACTGCTACTGCTGCAGCTACTGCTACTGCTGCAGCTACTGCTACTGCTGCAGCTACTGCTACTGCTGCAGCTACTGCTACTGCTGCAGCTACTGCTACTGCTGCAGCTACTGCTACTGCTGCAGCTACTGCTACTGCTGCAGCTACTGCTACTGCTGCAGCTACTGCTACTGCCGCAGCTACTGCTACTGCCGCAGCTACTGCTACTGCCGCAGCTACTGCTACTGTTGCAGCTACTGCTACTGTTGCAGCTACTGCTACTGTTGCAGCTACTGCTACTGTTGCAGCTACTGCTACTGCTGCAGCTACTGCTACTGCTGCAGCTACTGCTACTGCTGCAGCTACTGCTACTGCTGCAGCTACTGCTACTGCTGCAGCTACTGCTACTGCTGCAGCTACTGCTACTGCTGCAGCTACTGCTACTGCTGCAGCTACTGCTACTGCTGCAGCTACTGCTACTGCTGCAGCTACTGCTACTGCTGCAGCTACTGCTACTGCTGCAGCTACTGCTGCAGCTACTGCTGCAGCTACTACTGCAGCTACTACTGCAGCTACTGCTGCAGCTACTACTGCAGCTACTACTGCAGCTACTGCTGCAGCTACTGCTACTGCTGCAGCTACTGCTGCAGCTACTGCTACTGCTGCAGCTACTGCTGCAGCTACTGCTACTGCTGCAGCTACTGCTACTGCTACTGCTGCAGCTACTGCTACTGCTACTGCTGCAGCTACTGCTACTGCTGCAGCTACTGCTGCAGCTACTGCTACTGCTGCAGCTACTGCTACTGCTGCAGCTACTGCTACTGCTGCAGCTACTGCTACTGCTGCAGCTACTGCTACTGCTGAAGCTACTGCTACTGCTGCTGCTACTGCGACTGCTGCTACTGCGACTGCTGCTGCTACTGCCACCGCTGTCAATGCTGTTTATGCTGACGCTGTTACTGCTGACCTCGGAACTAGTGGACGTCCGAGTCGAAGAGTTCCCCATTGCGTTGGTCGCGAACCTGAACAGCACAATTCCTAAATGTTAGAGAGCGAGAATTAAGTATTTCTGAACAAGTCAACTACCGAGGTCACTAGACACGTAAGTATAGTTCATGTATATCTGGAAAGCAGTGGTGACATCTGGAAAGTAGTAGCTGTCCGCTCGAAGTAGATCCGGCGCCGATCTATACATCTAATTGTGAAGTTTTCTTCCAGGTTTCTCCCTGCAAGTGACTACGCTTCACCTAGGACAAGCTCTAAGCTCCCGGATGGTTTTCCAATGTGTGTGGTGGTTTAGTGCACGTAATTGTGGGTGCTTGTATGGAAATCGAGAGGAGGGGGAAAGGATAGGGAAGGAGAGATCGCGCGTGTCCAAATGATACAGTATCGATTAAATCGATGTAAGAGAGTTATACTTTATAAAAGTAATGAAATCATAATAAATTAACGCTGAAGGAAAATAAATGAACGAAAATATACTATTTTCTTTTCATAATTGTCAATGTTTAAAAAATAAAATGTGTACAAAACTTTTTTTATAGAAATGATAAAGTTTTTTTCAACCACACATTTCCCCGGTTTATCTGAAATTATTTTTCTATTAATCCCACTTTTCTGTGAGATTTGCCACGAGTACCGTCAAAAAAACTATGCATTGATCTTGGATTTTATTCAAGATTAATCTTACGCAAGGTAAATTTTAGCTTTCTCTTCAACTAGTAACTACACTTCAAAATTTGTAGAGCAGGAGTTGTTTCCTTGAATTAGTTTTAGAAAATTTACTTTCAAAAACGTTAAGTGTACCGTAACGGGATTGGGTCCCCTACTCTCTATTACTACATTCGTGTTGCACTGCTACGGTTTATCTGAAACAGTTTATATTAACTCTCCTTTTATTTAAGAACTGAATTGATTTGTTTTATTTACGTGGCGAGTCTCAAGCCATGAGGTCTGCTCTTCCGCCTGACCACGCAAATTTCGGTAAGCTGCTTTCACCAACTAGCGGACAGAGGTATTTCTTAGGCAATAAAACATGCGATTTGAATTTAGCTAAGAGGCATCATTTAGTCTTGATCTTTTACATGCAGTAAATCTACTAAACATGGGACAGATGGCTTTACTTCCCCTCCAAAGGAAGGCGTACAAGGATTATTTTCAGCCTTAAAAATCCACGCCCTTGAAAAGCCTCGATCGGGTTTGAACCCGCGCACTTGGGTATAATAGTCTGATAAACTAATCGTTACACCATCGCCACAGTTATTAAAACTAATTGTCTGTGCACACACAGAAAGGATAACCCACTGATCATATAATCTTTGATTTTATTCCCTTACGCCTATTAAGGTCCCTTCACACGTCGACAGCACGGCGCGCGTCCAAACGCCGCGACTCGTAGCAGAGCGTTGGTTTGAAAGGTCGTGCCATGGGTTCGCGCCGCTGCGGCGTTCGGCGGCGGACCCTCGCCACGAGAAGCGCAGGAGGGCGTACGCGCCACCGCTAGCAGAACACAGCTTTAAATGATGGAATTCGCACTGCGCCGCAGGTCGCGGAGTTTTACCTGCCGCGGTTGCTATGTTCGTCGTCGCCGGAGGATCGGTTAAACCTACTCCTCAAGAACCCACCCCTTCCATGGCGTGCAGCGGGGACGTGCAACGGTGGCGGCGTGTGAAGAGCCCTGCCGTTTATGCAAGTGCGCCGCTGTGCTGACGTGTGAAGGAGCCCTTAGATTCGTATCGCACCACCAAGGTGTCAGGCATGGCCGAGGGGGGGGGGGGGACTCACGAGGCTTTGCAAGTGCTGGGGGATCTCGCTGACCAGAGAGTGGCCGCAGTATCGCCTTTCGGACAAAGGAAGCACAGCCCCTGGCCATATTAATATAACCATTGCATTTCCTACATTTCTATATTCTGAAATTTCCTGGTAATGTCTGCGACTGATTTACTAGAATCGAACCTTTTGAGGAACTATACGTTTAGATTTAGATTTATTTAGTCAAAGAAACAGTAAAAACTGTGTGACGTATGGGGGAAAAGATATCTGTGCACGATCTCTTGAGTTCCAGAATCTCTTCCCGTCATTTTAACTATAAAAAGTTGAAAGATGAGTCAAACTAAACTAAATAAATAAATAAATAAAAATAAATTTAAAAAAATAGCAAGATTATCAATATTTAAAAAAATAGACATTTTCGTTTCAGAGTTATGGAAAACATTTGCATCGGTAAGTAATTTACAAGTATGATTTTTCTGCATTTCTAACGAAACAGTGAGTCGCCCTTACATCTTCTCCTACCATTACAAGCAAAAGGAGAGTTCAACAGAACGTGTGCATAGTGAAGCTACATGCCTGTAAAAATATCCCCAAAACAACTTTCCTTGAATTGACTGTTTAAGATGATCTAAAATGGAACTCCCATATCACAGATCTGAACAACACGCTTACCAAGTCAAGTTATGTCATATACATCCCGAAGTCAAATTCTAACTTAGATACACTGCGAATGGTGTACTTTGCAAATGTTGCATTATTGAAACTAATATTTCACACAATTTCACCCTGCGATACATTAACTATATACTATTGATTCTTGCCTTCAAAAAGTGACAGACGAACCAATGCACACAGATGGCAATTTGAACAACATGAAACTATCGTAAAAATGATCTGAAATTATTCAAATGATAGTTTCGTGTTGTTTTTTAATGTTCTCATTATTTGAATGTAACATTTTAAAAGCGTTTTAAAGCGCTTCTTATTATTGACCAGCTTATAGAAATATAAAGAAGTGGAAGTATGAAAATAGCATAATACCATAACGATTCTTTCTCAAGAAAAATACCCGCAAGAATTTCAATATGCGAGCTTTTACGATTTGCCTCCAGTATTCAGGTTTCATTCACTTGATAGAGCAAGCAATCGTCACATTCCGGAAAGTAACATTCATTCGATGAGTAATGAAATGCACGTGGCTAATGAATAACTGCTCACCCTCAGGAGTTTTCTGCGGTGGAGTGTGCACGTGTGTTTCAACATGCAATATAAATAATAATAATAATGATAATAATAATAATATAATTGAGAATTTAATTTTTATTATAAATACGACAAAATACGATATATATAATAAAAAGGCTACAATGATTGTAATACACACTTAATATTAATAATACAATACACATTACGAGTACATGTAAGATTACAATATTCGCTTGATAAGAGTGTATAGGATAGTTCATCAAAACCGAAGTCAAGGGCTGAAGTAAAGAATACTGCACATCTAAGCACAAGCATCAAATGACGGACGTTAAAGTGCGCCCAGCCTTGTGCAGCACGGACGCATATGGGCCGCAGCACGCTAGCGCGCTTTAGAGTCATCCGTCGCGTAAACTCACAGGACGTCAGCCTCTAGAATTCGCACTTTGTTCCTGGCGGATGTTGCTGCTTTTTAGGCACACACGGCGTGCAAGAAACGCGGAATACTAGCGACGACTAGCAGAGTATTGCGGGCTACGATGAACAAGTGGTATATGTTTCCCACTCATAAAATGATTAGATTCGTCATTGAAAGGTTAATTGAGTGCAAATACAAGCCTTTCCTCTGGCGATGTAACACACCTCACATTAATACCTTGCCCTGTAATGTCATAGAATATAATTACGAATTTCGAGGGCTATTCTCTGAACCATGTCTCGGAGATTTGGGAAAATATATAAATTCTCACGATCGTTGCATAATTTCTGAAAGATGGTGTAAAATGTCTTTTGTAAGTTTCATTCCAATGTAAGCTAATTTATTACTCCATGGCATCCGTATTTGCTAGTTGAAGGCCACGGGACCACACGGGACAATTGATGTCCGTTGCGCGGCACCGCTCATGCCTTGTGGGGCCTGTCGATTAATGGACGTGAAGTTGTCAAATTGACGGATGTGAACAACGCCCGTTTTGGGACACACGTGTGTCGCTGCACTGAAGGGACTGGTTTAAACCAGTCCTCCGCGCCGCTCAGAAGAGTAGGAAATTCACGGTGGAGGGGCGAGGGTAGTCAGAGGCTTTTGGGGTTGACTATCTATGGGCATTACATGCTAAACAATTTTAAGCAAGGCCTGGATGATTTAAATAAATTTTAAAAACTAAACACTAAACGTGATTGTTAAAGTTCGTGATTGTTAAAGTTCTCCGTTATATTTCTCGTCATAGTAACGGTATGTTCTTGTGACATTACTATTCGGGTGAAGTGAAAATTTAATATCTATAATTTTGCAATTTATTTATTTGTATTTTATTATTTATTTTTATTTATATTTCTATTTATTGATTTATTTCTATATTTTTGAATTCATTATTTATTTATTAATGAATGCATTTATTTTGTATAGGTCAAGGTAGCTGTGAAAATGGTTAGTAAAGTTCCTGCCTACCAATTACTTTCTCGTGCTCTTATGTTTATTTTTTTATTTGTGTTTGATTATTGAATATGTGTTACGATGATGAGAATAAATGTGATTCTTTACACCAGCTGCAGAGATGGGTGTCGGTCCATGATTAGGTGAATTCAAAACCATGGTTTCGTTGCGACCGGGTTTACGTGTACCGTGTGTAAGTGGTTTTTAAGTTGGATAAGTGGAAGGAGTTGTGTGATAGCTTTGAGAGGACGTTTAATAAATATCTTTCATACGCTTAAGCGTTGTGTGAAATTTGAATTTATTTGCTAGAAGCAATATGAAGATGAAATATTCTTGCTTTTTCTTGAGACCCTCTCCAAATTATAGTTAACATGAAGAAATTGCACTTTTGTAAGTTTTATTCATTTATTTCAGAGCGCGCACCGCTTTTTCTTCTCATACTTCTCCCCCGTTCTGTCCCCACCTTTCACCTGAACTCATCCCCCGCTCTTCTCTAGGGCGTTTCTCCACTTTAACGAAAATAGATATAAATTAAATTCTCTCTTCTCTTAATATAAGTTAACAATATCAGGTGACGTTTCGTTTTGTTCAAATTTTCATCCCTTACGACAGTCGCTACTTTATTCAGAAATTCAAATTGTAGGTAATAAAGTAATCAACCTAACAACCCATATGCAAGTTTATGACAAAAGAAGAAAGGCCATCAGATTGAAGAAAACTAAGAATTAATTGTATGGGAAGGTGAGCAGAATATTTTTACTTACAGTGCAGTGTAAGTTAATAAAACTTTGCTGATCTAAAGAGAGTCACAAACAACGACAACGGCGATAAAATAACAAGAAGTTTTTGAAACAATTCTTGTTTCTAACTTATCGTATGGTATGTATGTTTTGAAATATTACTTTGTCTCACACCCAAACTGAACAGGGAAACAGGAAAAAAATCAATATTTTGCGTCGCAACAAGACATCACGATTCCATATTCTCAATTTTATTAAGTATTCTACTCTATAATATATTTTTACAACTTAAAATTTTTTCTATATTTTCACACCAAGTTTGCAACGTACGATAGCGATACTGGATTTATTGAAAGACGGCTCACGAAAATTCGTCATCCTATCGCGACACTTCGCTGAGTTTTTTTTTTTTTTTTACCAGAGCACCCAAAGCAACAGCTTTGTCACATTCCAGGCTTTGGAAGTTTTCTTACTCACAAACGATCGGAAGTAATAACTGTCATTTCGCATTTGTGACACATATCTGTGCTGCAGCCGTGGTGTCATCTCCATGCTACTCGCGGCATTAAGGCAAAAAGAAGGGTTAGGCAAACCGCGTGCTCAACATTTTCCTAATATCCAAATTTAAAAGCGGTACTTTCAAATAAATTTTTTCCTTTACATTTTTTATTTACCCAATTTGGGATGTTAGGGATACTCCGAGAACTATTCCCGCTTCATTTATCTCTCTGAATTGTCAATATTCTACAGATTAATTAGCACTTGCTTAGAAGGTCTTTAAAGCCCTTGCAACGATCTCCCACTAAGTTCTATTTACCATCGTGCAAGGACGTCCACGCTCATGAGCTTCAAACCAATACCGAACGGCACAAACCTATAAACTTCTTTTGGCAATTAACGCAACAGATGTTCTTGTATCAGTCGTCAAAATGCGCATTTGAATTTGAAACATTCACTCCCTAAAGTACACACACACACACACACACACACAAAATCCGAAGCATTAGCAAGGCCACAAACCTTTCTAGCCTGCTATGCCACGCTGAAATCATTCACTCCCGAAAACAATACACCAAACCAAAAACAAATTATTTTCGAAATATTGGTAAAGGCAGAATCAAACCTTTCTGCACCAGCCAGCTATGCCGCGCCGCTACCGCCGCCGCAGCCGCCGGCGCTTGCACAGCAACCGGAGACCGGCGCTGCCCAGAACCCAGCAAAACTAGCCGGAAGGGGGGGAGGTTCCCCAAGTGCAGGTCTGCAGCGTTTTGGTTGGCTTGCTAGGGTCAACGAGAAACTAATATACACTTTGACAGTACATATTAGTTGTAGTCATGATGCAAGATTTTTGCGTCATGGTGACAGTGGTAATATATCTTTTGATTTAATTAGGCTATCTTAAACAATAAAGTTTACTACCTCTTGTTCTATGATACATATATTAAGATATATTAGGTGCAATATTTATAAACTGGAAAATTTTGCAGGTGACTCCGTACACATACTGTTTTACAGAGTTCACGGTAAGGATCATTGGTATAACCTTATTTGATCTATGATCTGCTTTAGGTAAAATGTTTCTCAGACATACGACGGTTTCTAAATATGTAATTTATTGAATAAAGCATTTATTGAAAATATGTATTATTAATAGTAATAATACATTAATATATGTTAAATTATAACAATGAACATTTTTATCAGTTTTGCTAATATTTTCATTACATATGTAGAAATAAATTGAAGAGGGAATTACTAAATTAATCATACATTACTGAAAGAAGTATACTACTTAAAATTGCATTTATATGGCTTTTATTTATTTCACCTAAATAGTTATAGTTAAATAAAATGCATAGAAAGTGTCAGTGTGCACATATTCAATATATATATATATATATATATATATATATATATATATATATATATATATATTTGTGTTAATTTGAGCTAGGTTTAGAAAAAACCAAAGTCTTTAAAAGTACGTTTTTTATAGCTTTTCGTTTTTGCCAACTTAGATTTAAAGAGAAGAGAGAGAGAGAGAGAGAGAGAGAGAGAGAGAGAGACAGACAGACAGACAGAGAGACAGACAGACAGAGAGTCAGAGATATACAGACAGTCAGAGAGAGAGAGTCAGAGAGAGAGTCAGAGAGAGAGACAGAGACAGAGAGAGGCAGAGAGAGACAGAGAGAGAGACAGACAGACAGAGCGAGAGAGAGCTTTCGATGCATTGTGAAAATCATCAATCGAAATATCTAGAAAATGAATGCAAAGGTGAAGATAAATCACATAAAGAAATTCAAAGGTACATTAAAAATGAAATAATAAAAAGAATAAAATACAAAAGTAATAGTGCTACATCATGGCACAGACTTTCTAGTAATAGTTTTCTGATCTCTCTAGTCTCGGCTAGTTATCCCGCATTACCCCTCCTCTTCCTAGCTTCTTCCTATCGATACCAAAATATTTTCTCAAAATGTCAATTGCTCTAGTTGCAGAATTGAAATTTGTCTTTAAGAATATTACAGAAGAGTAAACGATAGTCCTATATACACTGTAATTGAAGAAAATTCAAGTTGCTCTTCAGAAAATATAGTTTGTGCATTTTTGAAAATGTGCAGTATTGAGCTTATTTTCACAGAAAGTATTGAGTTATCGAGAAATTAAGTTAGAAATCAAGTGATGTACCAGTGATCACAAATTCCTTAAGAAATACCATTGTGTAGTTTGTGACCAACAAAATAATTTATCAAAATTGCACGTGTCACGTAATTTGGTGTATTTAGCACTAACCGTACAAAACGTTTGAACAAAAAATTTGGAACAATGAGACAATATTATTTTTGAGACAATCTTATTATAAAAATTATTTCATTTCACGAAAAATTACTCGAATTTATATTGTATAAAAATGAAGTTTTTATAGAAAATGTTTCCTTATTTAATGAACAAATTTTGAACCTATTGTATTGAGAGAAAAAATATCTTAGGGACTATCCAGAAATAACGTAACGAAAATTTGGAGTATTTTGAATACCAACTCTCCCCCTATAATGCACCTATAACGCGCACTTAAATCACCCTGTAATAATTACGTAATCTCCCTCATTACAATAAGTAAATATCAATTATAAAGCAGGAACGAATTGCATTAATAGTACTCGTGTTGCATATTAAAATTTATGATAATTAAAGTTGAGAAGAATTAGTTGGTGTTGCGGACTGCACATAAGATCGGCGACAAGTTTCAAAGAAGGCTGCGAAAATATTTCTAACAAGCCGTGCACACACCGTCGTGGAAAACGCATGGCTCCAAGTAAACTTCACCAACTTAATTGGATTATAGAAAATAATATACATCACTTTTGAATATTTTCTTTGTAATCTAATCCACTCAGTAATGAAAAATATTTTCATTTATTGTAACAATTTAAATTCTTTTATGATCTTTAATTTATTATATTTTTGATTGAATTTGTTAATATGATAACAAGAGTGAATAAAAGGAAGTAATTCAGCAAATGTTGAATAACCTTAAAAAGAAATATAAACATTACGTAGGACTAAACTATGACCCCCCTTCCCTTCCCCTAAGTAACTCAGCGTAAAGCTGCCTCCCTTTTTCAGCGTTTCGTAATTTATGAATATCTTCAATTCTGTAAATGTAGGAAAACCCAGAAATTAAAAAAAAATGCAACTTTCAAATATTCAATTTGTTAAGGAAACTGAGACCTGCAACATTTCCTTTAGCGTCTTTACGGTATGCCAAGACAATGTTTAAAAAAACTTGAACCCTCTGAGAAAATTTTGAAATATTCTTGAGGTTTCATCAAAAGTACCCACAGAAATTAAAACATTGGCTTCAGAATAAGAGCCCACGACGGGTAGATTTTGGTGAAAATCCTACTTACGGTTTAGCCACTAGCGTTGTCCACAGACGTTTTGAGGTAATCCAATTTTCAAAACAACGTGGATTCGAGTACAAAACGTGATGGAAGTTTTTTACTACAAAAGAACAATTTACATTGTCGATATCAGGGATATACAAAAATAATTTTTCTGGAGTTTCTTTCTACAATATTTTGTAACTTTCTGAATACAATATATGTAATTTGCAAGAAAGGTGAAGTGAAATTAAAACACGTAGTTTTTGTAAAATATCAAATTAAACTACAAAACGTAAAATTGAAAAATTTGAACTGAAGTTTTAAAAAAAACTCATTTCAGATTTTTAACGTCCTTTTTCAATTTCATCATTTCTTCTATTTGGATACTCTAATTCTTAACGATTTTTACAATTACTTTAAACTTATTATTTACACTGATGACAGCAAAGTCATCAAATTCCGGGTCTTAATATAAGTTGACAAAGATGGCCTCCATTCTTTATTTCTTGAATGTCATTTCCAAAATTCACACTGATCATAGGTAATATCACCGGTTTGTGAAGCGAGAGAGGGATTTACCTGAGTATTTCCAAAGAATGACTTAAGTAGGACTATTCCACGAAACATCCAACAATTCCAAGAAGCGCCTTATATTGAAAATAATTGAAAGCATGAAAGAGGTATGATGCTATAATACATACGCGGATAAAAAATAATTGAGTAATACGTACCGCTTCCAGAGATAAATCTCAGCTTATTATCAATAGGAAGAAGCCGCCAGAAAAATGTAACAGAAAAAGCGATTTTTTTAGAGTCACACTCGCATACCTGTTGGTTTTCATTTCAAGTGGAATAGTCTACTTAATGTTCTGAAATTCCAATCTGGAAAGTGCTGCAAAACAATTATGGCCTGAATGCAATCGGGTTTCTATTTTTAAACACTTGAAAAGTAGAACTTAAAATGATTGCATGTGCACATAAACTTAAGTTATAAATTGCAAAAAAAGGACTTTGCAAGTAGATACCGGTAATGAATTTGTTAGCATCCAAGACCTATACATATGACATTTCGATAAAATTACTAAATAAAAATATAACCCATCTTTCCATAAATATTTATTAGAATAAAAGAATAAGTAAAAACACAAGAAATATACAAAGGCGATTCAATAATAATTTATAATTTTACTAAATATCTAACATTTTCCATTTGCAAACCGTCTACAACAATTTTGCCTTATAAAATTTACAATACAAATTACAATACATTATAAATTACGTTAAATTACAAACTGTTCATATAAATATCAGTCCATTTAATAATCAACAATAGAACTATCTCGCAAACTTTTCCTTGCACACTTTAAACCGAATTAGTAACACTAATTAGTAAAAATTACACCGGAATAATATTGGTGCTTCTTCCAACAAACTATGTTGAAAGATGCATCAATTCAGAATTAATTTGAGTGTGTCGCACTCGAATTAATTGTATTTTTACACTGCTAGGAAGGTTTCTTCTACTGCATCGTAACAGTCTTTCTTTATTACGGCGTCGGAGTACCATTTCATATTAACATTTGTATTATATCTAATATACGAGATAATTATTTTCAACATATTCTATGGCAATGGATTTGTTTGGTGTATTTAATTTTTTTATTGATATAAATTAGTTCTGTAACATTTCAGATAAAATTACAGATAATTTTGTGATGTATTAATTGAATTACTTTTATGATTGAAAGGGTTGACATTTGTTGAATCGAAGATGGTCCCACCAAATAGTAACACATAGGGGAACATATACGCTTTGACTGTTTTGGCAAATGGAATGAAAGCTACGCCTCGGAATGGAAGATATTACTAAAAGTAAAAAAGGCTTGTCACAAATCTCAAAGTATACTGACGTCATGTCATATGTTCCATGTCCAAAACTACACGGACATTCGTGTAGGTGTGGAAAGAGATAGACCGTCCTACCTGGGAGCCCTTCGTGCAGTATTGTGCACAATAAGTACACAGATGGGAAAATTGTACATAGTGTAGAAAAATAAAATATTTACAGGTTAAAAATTAACTGGGAGGTGGCAGCTTCAAATGGAGACTAGATGTCGCGATCACTCTCACCACCGACGCCGTGGTCATCACCACCATTGTCGTGGTCGCCTTCTCCTGCAGAATGAATAGAAGAGTGGTGAGCAGCAGGCCGAGTATTAGAGGCATCATCTTCCTCGTCATCATGAGTAACAACAGGTGGATCACCAGTAGGAAAGGCTACATCATCAAGAATAGACATATGTGGAGGAGCAGGAAAAGTAGGTGGAGTAAGCAGAGCATGAGCAAGATGAGGATAAGAACTAGCCGTAGAACTGCTAGTACTAGGTGGAGAAGGAGCAGAGCCTGGAGCAGGAGCCGGAGCAGGAGCCGGAGCAGGAGCCGGAGCAGGAGCCGGAGCAGGAGCCGGAGCAGGAGCCGGAGCAGGAGCCGGAGCAGGAGCCGGAGCAGGAGCCGGAGCAGGAGCCGGAGCAGGAGCCGGAGCAGGAGCCGGAGCAGGAGCCGGAGCAGGAGCCGGAGCAGGAGCCGGAGCAGGAGCCGGAGCAGGAGCCGGAGCAGGAGCCGGAGCAGGAGCCGGAGCAGGAGCCGGAGCAGGAGCCGGAGCAGGAGACGGAGCAGGAGACGGAGCAGGAGACGGAGCAGGAGACGGAGCAGGAGACGGAGCAGGAGACGGAGCAGGAGACGGAGCAGGAGACGGAGCAGGAGACGGAGCAGGAGACGGAGCAGGAGACGGAGCAGGAGACGGAGCAGGAGACGGAGCAGGAGACGGAGCAGGAGACGGAGCAGGAGACGGAGCAGGAGACGGAGCAGGAGACGGAGCAGGAGACGGAGCAGGAGACGGAGCAGGAGACGGAGCAGGAGACGGAGCAGGAGACGGAGCAGGAGACGGAGCAGGAGACGGAGCAGGAGACGGAGCAGGAGACGGAGCAGGAGACGGAGCAGGAGACGGAGCAGGAGACGGAGCAGGAGACGGAGCAGGAGACGGAGCAGGAGACGGAGCAGGAGACGGAGCAGGAGACGGAGCAGGAGACGGAGCAGGAGACGGAGCAGGAGACGGAGCAGGAGACGGAGCAGGAGACGGAGCAGGAGACGGAGCAGGAGACGGAGCAGGAGACGGAGCAGGAGACGGAGCAGGAGACGGAGCAGGAGACGGAGCAGGAGACGGAGCAGGAGACGGAGCAGGAGACGGAGCAGGAGACGGAGCAGGAGACGGAGCAGGAGACGGAGCAGGAGACGGAGCAGGAGACGGAGCAGGAGACGGAGCAGGAGACGGAGCAGGAGACGGAGCAGGAGACGGAGCAGGAGACGGAGCAGGAGACGGAGCAGGAGACGGAGCAGGAGACGGAGCAGGAGACGGAGCAGGAGACGGAGCAGGAGACGGAGCAGGAGACGGAGCAGGAGACGGAGCAGGAGACGGAGCAGGAGACGGAGCAGGAGACGGAGCAGGAGACGGAGCAGGAGACGGAGCAGGAGACGGAGCAGGAGACGGAGCAGGAGACGGAGCAGGAGACGGAGCAGGAGACGGAGCAGGAGACGGAGCAGGAGACGGAGCAGGAGACGGAGCAGGAGACGGAGCAGGAGACGGAGCAGGAGACGGAGCAGGAGACGGAGCAGGAGACGGAGCAGGAGACGGAGCAGGAGACGGAGCAGGAGACGGAGCAGGAGACGGAGCAGGAGACGGAGCAGGAGACGGAGCAGGAGACGGAGCAGGAGACGGAGCAGGAGACGGAGCAGGAGACGGAGCAGGAGACGGAGCAGGAGACGGAGCAGGAGACGGAGCAGGAGACGGAGCAGGAGACGGAGCAGGAGACGGAGCAGGAGACGGAGCAGGAGACGGAGCAGGAGACGGAGCAGGAGACGGAGCAGGAGACGGAGCAGGAGACGGAGCAGGAGACGGAGCAGGAGACGGAGCAGGAGACGGAGCAGGAGACGGAGCAGGAGACGGAGCAGGAGACGGAGCAGGAGACGGAGCAGGAGACGGAGCAGGAGACGGAGCAGGAGACGGAGCAGGAGACGGAGCAGGAGACGGAGCAGGAGACGGAGCAGGAGACGGAGCAGGAGACGGAGCAGGAGACGGAGCAGGAGACGGAGCAGGAGACGGAGCAGGAGACGGAGCAGGAGACGGAGCAGGAGACGGAGCAGGAGACGGAGCAGGAGACGGAGCAGGAGACGGAGCAGGAGACGGAGCAGGAGACGGAGCAGGAGACGGAGCAGGAGACGGAGCAGGAGACGGAGCAGGAGACGGAGCAGGAGACGGAGCAGGAGACGGAGCAGGAGACGGAGCAGGAGACGGAGCAGGAGACGGAGCAGGAGACGGAGCAGGAGACGGAGCAGGAGACGGAGCAGGAGACGGAGCAGGAGACGGAGCAGGAGACGGAGCAGGAGACGGAGCAGGAGACGGAGCAGGAGACGGAGCAGGAGACGGAGCAGGAGACGGAGCAGGAGACGGAGCAGGAGACGGAGCAGGAGACGGAGCAGGAGACGGAGCAGGAGACGGAGCAGGAGACGGAGCAGGAGACGGAGCAGGAGACGGAGCAGGAGACGGAGCAGGAGACGGAGCAGGAGACGGAGCAGGAGACGGAGCAGGAGACGGAGCAGGAGACGGAGCAGGAGACGGAGCAGGAGACGGAGCAGGAGACGGAGCAGGAGACGGAGCAGGAGACGGAGCAGGAGACGGAGCAGGAGACGGAGCAGGAGACGGAGCAGGAGACGGAGCAGGAGACGGAGCAGGAGACGGAGCAGGAGACGGAGCAGGAGACGGAGCAGGAGACGGAGCAGGAGACGGAGCAGGAGACGGAGCAGGAGACGGAGCAGGAGACGGAGCAGGAGACGGAGCAGGAGACGGAGCAGGAGACGGAGCAGGAGACGGAGCAGGAGACGGAGCAGGAGACGGAGCAGGAGACGGAGCAGGAGACGGAGCAGGAGACGGAGCAGGAGACGGAGCAGGAGACGGAGCAGGAGACGGAGCAGGAGACGGAGCAGGAGACGGAGCAGGAGACGGAGCAGGAGACGGAGCAGGAGACGGAGCAGGAGACGGAGCAGGAGACGGAGCAGGAGACGGAGCAGGAGACGGAGCAGGAGACGGAGCAGGAGACGGAGCAGGAGACGGAGCAGGAGACGGAGCAGGAGACGGAGCAGGAGACGGAGCAGGAGACGGAGCAGGAGACGGAGCAGGAGACGGAGCAGGAGACGGAGCAGGAGACGGAGCAGGAGACGGAGCAGGAGACGGAGCAGGAGACGGAGCAGGAGACGGAGCAGGAGACGGAGCAGGAGACGGAGCAGGAGACGGAGCAGGAGACGGAGCAGGAGACGGAGCAGGAGACGGAGCAGGAGACGGAGCAGGAGACGGAGCAGGAGACGGAGCAGGAGACGGAGCAGGAGACGGAGCAGGAGACGGAGCAGGAGACGGAGCAGGAGACGGAGCAGGAGACGGAGCAGGAGACGGAGCAGGAGACGGAGCAGGAGACGGAGCAGGAGACGGAGCAGGAGACGGAGCAGGAGACGGAGCAGGAGACGGAGCAGGAGACGGAGCAGGAGACGGAGCAGGAGACGGAGCAGGAGACGGAGCAGGAGACGGAGCAGGAGACGGAGCAGGAGACGGAGCAGGAGACGGAGCAGGAGACGGAGCAGGAGACGGAGCAGGAGACGGAGCAGGAGACGGAGCAGGAGACGGAGCAGGAGACGGAGCAGGAGACGGAGCAGGAGACGGAGCAGGAGACGGAGCAGGAGACGGAGCAGGAGACGGAGCAGGAGACGGAGCAGGAGACGGAGCAGGAGACGGAGCAGGAGACGGAGCAGGAGACGGAGCAGGAGACGGAGCAGGAGACGGAGCAGGAGACGGAGCAGGAGACGGAGCAGGAGACGGAGCAGGAGACGGAGCAGGAGACGGAGCAGGAGACGGAGCAGGAGACGGAGCAGGAGACGGAGCAGGAGACGGAGCAGGAGACGGAGCAGGAGACGGAGCAGGAGACGGAGCAGGAGACGGAGCAGGAGACGGAGCAGGAGACGGAGCAGGAGACGGAGCAGGAGACGGAGCAGGAGACGGAGCAGGAGACGGAGCAGGAGACGGAGCAGGAGACGGAGCAGGAGACGGAGCAGGAGACGGAGCAGGAGACGGAGCAGGAGACGGAGCAGGAGACGGAGCAGGAGACGGAGCAGGAGACGGAGCAGGAGACGGAGCAGGAGACGGAGCAGGAGACGGAGCAGGAGACGGAGCAGGAGACGGAGCAGGAGACGGAGCAGGAGACGGAGCAGGAGACGGAGCAGGAGACGGAGCAGGAGACGGAGCAGGAGACGGAGCAGGAGACGGAGCAGGAGACGGAGCAGGAGACGGAGCAGGAGACGGAGCAGGAGACGGAGCAGGAGACGGAGCAGGAGACGGAGCAGGAGACGGAGCAGGAGACGGAGCAGGAGACGGAGCAGGAGACGGAGCAGGAGACGGAGCAGGAGACGGAGCAGGAGACGGAGCAGGAGACGGAGCAGGAGACGGAGCAGGAGACGGAGCAGGAGACGGAGCAGGAGACGGAGCAGGAGACGGAGCAGGAGACGGAGCAGGAGACGGAGCAGGAGACGGAGCAGGAGACGGAGCAGGAGACGGAGCAGGAGACGGAGCAGGAGACGGAGCAGGAGACGGAGCAGGAGACGGAGCAGGAGACGGAGCAGGAGACGGAGCAGGAGACGGAGCAGGAGACGGAGCAGGAGACGGAGCAGGAGACGGAGCAGGAGACGGAGCAGGAGACGGAGCAGGAGACGGAGCAGGAGACGGAGCAGGAGACGGAGCAGGAGACGGAGCAGGAGACGGAGCAGGAGACGGAGCAGGAGACGGAGCAGGAGACGGAGCAGGAGACGGAGCAGGAGACGGAGCAGGAGACGGAGCAGGAGACGGAGCAGGAGACGGAGCAGGAGACGGAGCAGGAGACGGAGCAGGAGACGGAGCAGGAGACGGAGCAGGAGACGGAGCAGGAGACGGAGCAGGAGACGGAGCAGGAGACGGAGCAGGAGACGGAGCAGGAGACGGAGCAGGAGACGGAGCAGGAGACGGAGCAGGAGACGGAGCAGGAGACGGAGCAGGAGACGGAGCAGGAGACGGAGCAGGAGACGGAGCAGGAGACGGAGCAGGAGACGGAGCAGGAGACGGAGCAGGAGACGGAGCAGGAGACGGAGCAGGAGACGGAGCAGGAGACGGAGCAGGAGACGGAGCAGGAGACGGAGCAGGAGACGGAGCAGGAGACGGAGCAGGAGACGGAGCAGGAGACGGAGCAGGAGACGGAGCAGGAGACGGAGCAGGAGACGGAGCAGGAGACGGAGCAGGAGACGGAGCAGGAGACGGAGCAGGAGACGGAGCAGGAGACGGAGCAGGAGACGGAGCAGGAGACGGAGCAGGAGACGGAGCAGGAGACGGAGCAGGAGACGGAGCAGGAGACGGAGCAGGAGACGGAGCAGGAGACGGAGCAGGAGACGGAGCAGGAGACGGAGCAGGAGACGGAGCAGGAGACGGAGCAGGAGACGGAGCAGGAGACGGAGCAGGAGACGGAGCAGGAGACGGAGCAGGAGACGGAGCAGGAGACGGAGCAGGAGACGGAGCAGGAGACGGAGCAGGAGACGGAGCAGGAGACGGAGCAGGAGACGGAGCAGGAGACGGAGCAGGAGACGGAGCAGGAGACGGAGCAGGAGACGGAGCAGGAGACGGAGCAGGAGACGGAGCAGGAGACGGAGCAGGAGACGGAGCAGGAGACGGAGCAGGAGACGGAGCAGGAGACGGAGCAGGAGACGGAGCAGGAGACGGAGCAGGAGACGGAGCAGGAGACGGAGCAGGAGACGGAGCAGGAGACGGAGCAGGAGACGGAGCAGGAGACGGAGCAGGAGACGGAGCAGGAGACGGAGCAGGAGACGGAGCAGGAGACGGAGCAGGAGACGGAGCAGGAGACGGAGCAGGAGACGGAGCAGGAGACGGAGCAGGAGACGGAGCAGGAGACGGAGCAGGAGACGGAGCAGGAGACGGAGCAGGAGACGGAGCAGGAGACGGAGCAGGAGACGGAGCAGGAGACGGAGCAGGAGACGGAGCAGGAGACGGAGCAGGAGACGGAGCAGGAGACGGAGCAGGAGACGGAGCAGGAGACGGAGCAGGAGACGGAGCAGGAGACGGAGCAGGAGACGGAGCAGGAGACGGAGCAGGAGACGGAGCAGGAGACGGAGCAGGAGACGGAGCAGGAGACGGAGCAGGAGACGGAGCAGGAGACGGAGCAGGAGACGGAGCAGGAGACGGAGCAGGAGACGGAGCAGGAGACGGAGCAGGAGACGGAGCAGGAGACGGAGCAGGAGACGGAGCAGGAGACGGAGCAGGAGACGGAGCAGGAGACGGAGCAGGAGACGGAGCAGGAGACGGAGCAGGAGACGGAGCAGGAGACGGAGCAGGAGACGGAGCAGGAGACGGAGCAGGAGACGGAGCAGGAGACGGAGCAGGAGACGGAGCAGGAGACGGAGCAGGAGACGGAGCAGGAGACGGAGCAGGAGACGGAGCAGGAGACGGAGCAGGAGACGGAGCAGGAGACGGAGCAGGAGACGGAGCAGGAGACGGAGCAGGAGACGGAGCAGGAGACGGAGCAGGAGACGGAGCAGGAGACGGAGCAGGAGACGGAGCAGGAGACGGAGCAGGAGAGGGAGCAGGAGAGGGAGCAGGAGAGGGAGCAGGAGATGGAGCAGGAGATGGAGCAGGAGATGGAGCAGGAGATGGAGCAGGAGATGGAGCAGGAGATGGAGCAGGAGATGGAGCAGGAGATGGAGCAGGAGATGGAGCAGGAGATGGAGCAGGAGATGGAGCAGGAGATGGAGCAGGAGATGGAGCAGGAGATGGAGCAGGAGATGGAGCAGGAGATGGAGCAGGAGATGGAGCAGCAGGCCGAGTATTAGAGGCATCATCTTCCTCGTCATTAATAGTAATAACAGCTGGATCACCAGTAGGAGAGGCTACATCACCAAGAATAGACAATTTTTCAGAACTTAAGGTCTTAAGTTAATAAAACTATTAGCCTTCAAAGCTGAAAATGAAATTTCCATTTTAGGCCTTAGTAAACATTACACCTTTAGAATTGCAGTCTAAAATCATCATTGAATATAAGACCAATGATAAAGGAAATTTTTTTTTATAAAAAGATTTACAATCTATCGCCTAACATTCAGCCACTTTATTGCAACGATGATTATTTTCTACTAATCATAAAGACATTGGAACTCTATATTTTATTTTTGGAGCTTGAGCTGGAATAGTAGGTACATCATTAAGTATTTTAATCCGAACAGAACTAGGACAACCAGGCTATTTAATTGGAGATGATCACACTTATAATGTTATCGTAACCGCAAATGCATTTATCATAATTTTCTTCATAGTTATACCTATTATAATTGGAGGATTTGGAAATTGATTAGTACCATTAATAAAAGGAGCTCCAGATATAGCATTTTCACGAAGAAATAATATAAGATTTTGACTTCTACCCCCATCATTAACACTTTTATTAACCAGAAGAATAGTTGAAAATGGTGCAGGAACAGGATGAACAGTTTATCCACCTTTGTAAACAGGAATTGCTCACGCGGGAGCATCCGTTGATTTAGCCATCTTTTCATTACATTTAGCAGGAATTTCCTCAATTTTAGGAGCTGTAAATTTTATTACTACCATAATTAATATACGAGCACCAGGGATATCACTAGATCAAACACCATTATTTGTTTGAGCAGTCGGAATTACAGCTCTTCTATTATTATTATCATTACCAGTTTTAGCTGGTGCTATTACAATATTACTTACAGAGTACCTCGAACCCAAATAAAAACAAATGATATAAAAACCAATATAAAATAAAATAATAAAGAAAATAAATCACCACCAAAAAAAATCAAAATAGTTAACATTCTTATAAATAAAATTCTTGAATTTTCAGCCATAAAAATTAATGCAAAACGTTTCTATACATAGTTATTATAGAAATTTATTTATTTTTAAAATTATTTTTTTAATATTGATGTTAATATGTGCTTTTTCGAGAATTGATATATTATCTTTTTTTTTGAAGGTAGATTAATCCCTACATTATTTTTAATTTTAGGCTTGAATTAATATGAAGCGTGCCTGCCCACTGATTTATTAAATGGCCGCGGTATATTGACCGTGCAAAGGTAGCATAATCATTAGTCTTTTAATTGGAGGCTGGAATGAATGGTTTGACGAAACAATAACTGTCTCAGGATAATTAATTGAATTTTATTTTTGAGTTAAAAAGCTTAAATGATGACAGGGGACGAGAAGACCCTATAGATCTTAATATTATTATATTAAAATATATGTTTAGGGGTATTTTGTGTGTTTCATTATATAATGTTTTGTTGGGGTGACAAGGGAATAATTTAACTTCTTTATAATTTACTGTGATGGTTGGTTAATTGATCCTATTATTATGGAATGAAGATAAAGGAGGAGGAGCAGGACAAGTAGGTGGAGTAAGCAGAGCATGAACAAGATTAGGATAAGAACTAGCCATTAAACTGCAAGTACTAGATGGAGCTTGAGCTGGAGCAGGAGCAGGACAAGTAGGTGGAGTAAGCAGAGCATGAGCAAGATTAGGGTATGAACTAGCCATAGAACTGCAAGTACTAGATGGAGCTTGAGCTGGAGAAACAGGAGCAAGAGCAGGAGCAGGAGCGAGAGCTGGAGCAGGAGCAGGAGCACGAGCAGCACGAATAGGAGGGGCTACATCATCAAGAGGTTCAACATCAGAGCCAGCAGGAGACGCCCGATCAATAACCAAAGGCTGACGAAAAACAGGAGCAGAAAGCCGGGATGGAGGAGCAGTGTGAGTAGGAGAAACTTGATAACACGGTCGAGAAGGAAGAGTGATAGCAGCAAGACTAGTAGAAAGAGAGTGAGTGGCAGGAGGGTGAAGTGGAGGGTCAACGAAATGATCAGGAGAAAATTGCGGAACCGGAACCACGGGATATAACGGGGTAGCAGAAGGCGCTGAGGGGCGAGTCGCGCGGCAGGGCCTGGGATCAATAACCAAAGGCTGACGAAAAACAGGAGCAGAAAGCCGGGATGGAGGAGCAGTGTGAGTAGGAGAAACTTGATAACACGGTCGAGAAGGAAGAGTGATAGCAGCAAGACTAGTAGAAAGAGAGTGAGTGGCAGGAGGGTCAACGAAATGATCAGGAGAAAATTGCGGAACCGGAACCACGGGATATAACGGGGTAGCAGAAGGCGCTGAGGGGCGAGTCGCGCGGCAGGGACTGGGATCAATAACCAAAGGCTGACGAAAAACAGGAGCAGAAAGCCGGGATGGAGGAGCAGTGTGAGTAGGAGAAACTTGATAACACGGTCGAGAAGGAAGAGTGATAGCAGCAAGACTAGTAGAAAGAGAGTGAGTGGCAGGAGGGTCAACGAAATGATCAGGAGAAAATTGCGGAACCGGAACCACGGGATATAACGGGGTAGCAGAAGGCGCTGAGGGGCGAGTCGCGCGGCAGGGACTGGGATCAATAACCAAAGGCTGACGAAAAACAGGAGCAGAAAGCCGGGATGGAGGAGCAGTGTGAGTATGAGAAACTTGATAACACGGTCGAGAAGGAAGAGTGATAGCAGCAAGACTAGTAGAAAGAGAGTGAGTGGCAGGAGGGTCAACGAAATGATCAGGAGAAAATTGCGGAACCGGAACCACGGGATATAACGGGGTAGCAGAAGGCGCTGAGGGGCGAGTCGCGCGACAGGGCCTGGGATCAATAACCAAAGGCTGACGAAAAACAGGAGCAGAAAGCCGGGATGGAGGAGCAGTGTGAGTAGGAGAAACTTGATAACACGGTCGAGAAGGAAGAGTGATAGCAGCAAGACTAGTAGAAAGAGAGTGAGTGGCAGGAGGGTGAAGTGGAGGGTCAACGAAATGATCAGGAGTAAATTGCGGAACCGGAACCACGGGATATAGCGGGGTAGCAGAAGGCGCTGAGGGGCGAGTCGCGCGGCAGGGACTGGGATCGCGGCCGCGTTTCTGGCCGCGTTTCTCCGCATGAGCCTTCATTTGCTTGCGGACGTCGCCGTCTCGCGCGAGGTCCAAGGGCGTGCGCCCGAAGCTGTCGCGCAGCTGCAGGTCCGCGCCTCCGTCGAGCAGCTCGCGCGCCGCGTCCAGACGCGAGAAGGCGGCGGCGACGTGCAACGCCGACGCGCCGTGCTCGTCCACGGCATTCGGAGAGGCCTGCCTCCCCAGCAGCATCGCGCAGATGCACTGCCATCCCCGGTCGCGCCCAACCGCCTGCAGCGGGCGCGCAGCCGTCATCGCTGCCGCGCAGTGCAGCGCCGTCCACCCACGGTCGCTGCGCGCGTCCACTGGCGCACCCTGCAGACGACACATCATGGCTTTATACACTCCAAATGTAGTTTATTAATATTTTCATTAATCTATAGGTTTAATTTTATAGGTTTATTTATCTATTTGTCTTTATAGGTTTATTTATTCATTCATTTGTCTTTATAGGTTTATTTATTCATTCATTTGTCTTTATAGGTTTATTTATTCATTCATTTGTCTTTATAGGTTTATTTATTCATTCATTTGTCTTTATAGGTTTATTTATTCATTCATTTGTCTTTATAGGTTTATTTATTCATTCATTTGTCTTTATAGGTTTATTTATTCATTCATTTGTCTTTATAGGTTTATTTATTCATTCATTTGTCTTTATAGGTTTATTTATTCATTCATTTGTCTTTATAGGTTTATTTATTCATTCATTTGTCTTTATAGGTTTATTTATTCATTCATTTGTCTTTATAGGTTTATTTATTCCTTTGCCTTTATAGGTTTATTTATTCCTTCATTTGTCTTTATAGGTTTATTTATTCCTTTGCCTTTATAGGTTTATTTATTCCTTTGCCTTTATAGGTTTATTTATTCCTTTGTCTTTATAGGTTTATTTATTCCTTTGTCTTTATAGGTTTATTTATTCCTTTGTCTTTATAGGTTTATTTATTCCTTTGTCTTTATAGGTTTATTTATTCCTTTGTCTTTATAGGTTTATTTATTCCTTTGTCTTTATAGGTTTATTTATTCCTTTGTCTTTATAGGTTTATTTATTCCTTTGTCTTTATAGGTTTATTTATTCCTGTGTCTTTATAGGTTTATTTATTCCTGTGTCTTTATAGGTTTATTTATTCCTTTGCCTTTATAGGTTTATTTATTCCTTTGCCTTTATAGGTTTATTTATTCCTTTGCCTTTATAGGTTTATTTATTCCTTTGCCTTTATAGGTTTATTTATTCCTTTGTCTTTATAGGTTTATTTATTCCTTTGTCTTTATAGGTTTATTTATTCCTTTGTCTTTATAGGTTTATTTATTCCTTTGTATTTATAGGTTTATTTATTCCTTTGTCTTTATAGGTTTATTTATTCCTTTGTCTTTATAGGTTTATTTATTCCTTTGTCTTTATAGGTTTATTTATTCCTTTGTCTTTATAGGTTTATTTATTCCTTTGTATTTATAGGTTTATTTATTCCTTTGTTTTTATAGGTTTATTTATTCCTTTGTATTTATAGGTTTATTTATTCCTTTGTTTTTATAGGTTTATTTATTCCTTTGTATTTATAGGTTTATTTATTCCTTTGTATTTATAGGTTTATTTATTCCTTTGTATTTATAGGTTTATTTATTCGTTTGTATTTATAGTTTTATTTATTCCTTTGTATTTATAGGTTTATTTATTCGTTTGTATTTATAGGTTTATTTATTCGTTTGTATTTATAGGTTTATTTATTCGTTTGTATTTATAGGTTTATTTATTCGTTTGTATTTATAGGTTTATTTATTCGTTTGTATTTATAGGTTTATTTATTCGTTTGTATTTATAGGTTTATTTATTCGTTTGTATTTATAGGTTTATTTATTCGTTTGTATTTATAGGTTTATTTATTCGTTTGTATTTATAGGTTTATTTATTCGTTTGTATTTATAGGTTTATTTATTCGTTTGTATTTATAGGTTTATTTATTCGTTTGTATTTATAGGTTTATTTATTCATTTGTATTTATTGGTTTATTTGTTCATTTGTATTTATTGGTTTGTTTATTATTTATTTACCCACAACAGGGCAAAGACCCAATTACTGTAGGCATTACAAAAAATCTATACTACATCTAATCTTACAAGACTATGTTTATCATAATTGTATACATTTTTCTCATTTTCGTCCACTTGTTATTCCAGGTTTTGTACCACTACATGTTATTAATATGAGATTCAAAACTATAAGAACTATTGTAAACAATTATTTATTAGTATTTAGTAATGGTATACATGAAACATGATGTACAGTACTACTACTTCTGTAACCAAATGTAAAGTACAATTTATTCTAATGACCATCGTCCTTGATGCGATAAACAAAAAAGCACATGGTCTTACATTGTCAGAGAAATGATAGACGGGATTTCGGATCTTTTATGAGGGCAATTGTGCTGCAATTATATACATTCAATTTTGTTAATTATAATGATAGAAGAAGAGAACGTGAAGAATAATAAAAAGAGAACGTGAAGAAGAGTAAGAAGAGAACGTGAAGAAGAGTAAGAAGAGAACGTGAAGAAGAGTAAGAAGAGAACGTGAAGAAGAGTAAGAAGAGAACGTGAAGAAGAGTAAGAAGAGAACGTGAAGAAGAGTAAGAAGAGAACGTGAAGAAGAGTAAGAAGAGAACGTGAAGAAGAGTAAGAAGAGAACGTGAAGAAGAAGAGTAAGAAGAGAACGTGAAGAAGAAGAATAAGAAGAGAACGTGAAGAAGAAGAATAAGAAGAGAACGTGAAGAAGAATAAGAAGAGAATGTGAAGAATAATAAGAGAATGAGGAGAAGAATAAGAAGAGAATGTGGAGAAGAATAAGAAGAGAATGTGAAGAAGAATAAGAAGATACCACAAAAACCGTAATAGGAGCTGTCAAAATTAGTTGTGTTAAGAAGAGAAGTGTATTAGGGGACTAAGAATTGCCCGTATCAGAGCTCATCCGTTCAAGCGTCGTGTGCACGCGGCAGCGCCGAGTCGCGCGCGGCAGGGCGGGGGCGGGGGCTCACCCACTCCAGCAGCCTGGCGACGCAAGCGTCGCTCCCTACAAAGGCGGCCAGATGCAGCGCCGTGTGGCCCTGGGAGTTGCGCGCAGCGGCGTCGACGCCCGACCTCAACAGCCTCTCCAGCCCCGCGGCGTCGCCCGCGGCGGCCATCTCCAGCAGCGGGTTCCACGGCTCCACCTCCGCCGCGCCCAGGGCGGCCGCGAGGCACGACAGGGCGGGGGCTGGGCCGGCGTGCTGCAGCGCCCCCGCGCCGTGAGCGAGGAGGAAGGAGACCGGCACCGCAGAGTCAAGGAGAGCAGCCGAGGGAGCGAAGAATCGGAAGGGCTGGAAGTCTGAGGGGGGTGCGGAGGGATGCGTCAATGGGAAGATGACGTCGGAAGACGTCAAGTGTTCGCAGAAAGAGAGAATCACCATCAACTCAACGCCAGCGCTTTTCTGTATGGGCACCAACTGGGGTGAGGGAACGGGATCACGAGTCTCATTGTCAGAACCTTCTAAGCCAGCAGATGATACCGTGCCTTCAGGTGTGGATATTGATGCCACTGGAGATGCTTCTTCCCTTATCTCCACGACCTCAGGTGAGGATGGAGTATCCATTGAAAGCCGGAGGACTAGTAATAGTGTGGGGATTATTGCCGATGCAGGAACAGCAGAGCAGATGGAGGGAAGTGTAAAAGCGTGGGCAAACGGGAGAATGCTGAAAGCTACAGCGTGGGGCCTCAGAGCTGGGATAGCAGCGGAGTAACGAGTGTAAACGAAGTGAGTAGGGTCGGTAACCTGCGTGACTTCGGAAGCAGCTGACAAGGTAATGGAGTATAGGGAAAGGGCAGAGTCCTTCAAGGTTACAGAAGAATAATGGTTCTGGTGACCTTTTAGCTGCTGCAGTTTCTTCTAAACAAATAAAACGGAACATCTGTTAAACAATTGACAGAAAAGATTGTACAATGTAACTTGAGATCTTGTGAGCAGGTAGGTTTAGATATTTCCATGCAATATTTATTTAGAACGAATTTTGTTTTGGCAAAAAGTTGAGGTACCTTAACATTTTATCGTAATATTTGTAACGGTTATCTAAATAATTAGCAGTTAGGCGCTTGCAAACACTCTATTACATATTATATTTGTTTCGAAAGTGAGTATTGCTTCTTGTCGGACCCAATTTCTAAAATGGCTGACAACCCATTCTGTGAAGTTCCTCAAAACCAATGCAAAAACTGCACGTCCTTTCTCGGCAGTACTGTCACGAAAAATTAAGTGAAAAGTACTCAAATTTCCGAAAAATTGTACATAACCTTATTTCAAAATCTATCTGTAAGAAACATTTCATCAAGGGAAAAATCTCTATATTCATAATTTTAGTTTTCAGGATCACAAATTTGATTTTTTGCAATTTTCAAAAGCAAATCACGGTATTTAACGAACATGGAACATTTACCATTCTCTTAAACGTCTTTCACCCTATTAAACAAACAAAAAATAAATTTTTTAAATGCTGCGTACGCTTCATGTAAAGTACCGGCCAAAATTAAAATTTCGATTTCAAATCCAAGGGGCATCGACATCGTGTAGATCGATTGCAGAATATCAATTTTGGAGAAAGTCGACTAAACGGTACAGTGTGACGTAGGTCATTAGATTTTTGGTTAGATGCCTCATAATGATCTAAACACTCCAAATTTTTAGTGTTCACCTTGCAGAATCGTATTTTAGAGCAAAGGAATCAAATAAGGCACTACTTACGGAGGTGTGGTGTATTTACGTAAGAAATTATATTGATTACATCATGTCAATTCAATTTATATGCATTTGAAAGTCTTCGAAATAACAGTCGCACATCTTACTATGATCAAAACTCTTGATTCTCATCTACAAATCTCTAACAAAGTGAGTTTTATGTAATTCCATTTTCTTAGAAAATCTAGAGTTAAATCTGAACAAAATTAGTAATCTATCAAATCCCTTGTATGGATATTTCAATATTGACTTTCTGAGCGAATCTTACGTAAAGAGCAGTTTCTCAATTTACTGCATTATTTTAATTCAGACATTACAGTGAATGTACCTACACGGAATAGAGGTTGAGAGGGATTCTGAAACAAGAAAATGTGCGCAGATCGTCTCTCCCGTACGTATACGGTTTTTACCGTGACTAAACCTAAACGATTTAGCTGCTAGCGTAGATTTGCCGTCAATCGAATTTTCACTATCATGATTTTACAAAATATGGATTCTCGCTACACCACGAGTTACAGGGCTGTTTTTTCTAAATTTAGCAACTAGATTTATCAATTTTTCGTAATCAGAGCTATATATAAAGAGTTTTCTTGCCGCAAATTCGTCTTTCGCAGGAGCATTACATAGCTTTCTCTCTACAGCGTAAGCGATAGGAGGAAAGTAAGCAATCTAGTGGCTGGAAAGTACGCAACCATCACCATCCTATCCTATTATTAGTAACAGTCCATCACCATTTTAATAGTTTATATCTTGTAGTCTTATTTTTTTCGTGGTTCTTAAGAATTAGTGTACCGATTTCGACTTTTTCCAATTTTTTTCGAAACCTTTTCTGGAGGTATCTGTAGCTATTTCAAAGACTCCGGTCTCTTCCTCTCTGAAGATCTACCATTATTTAGCTACTTATTATGATTGAATATGTTCAGAAACTACGAATTGTTCTAGTAGCCGTACTACTTTGAACTCGCATCTCTCAAATCGCAAGATGTAATTAGCAAACCGAATCAAGGTGAATTGGCCAGAGACGTTAAGAGCTTCAAATTTGTAGTCTCGTTCACTGTGTGAACGCCGCGTACAATTACGAAACACTGCGCAAAGACTTGGCTCGAGGAGTAACATGGGGGAACTCGACAACGAGATAAGCCCTTCACGAAGTTTGCTGAAACGCTTCTATACCTGAGAATAGCAACCTTATGTTAATAAATATCCTCAATATGACCAAATTAACATATGCACTATGGTTTATGAGACCCGTTGTTGTGGCCAAAATTAATAACTAAATTATGAAAAATATATGTTAATGCATCTCATGCATTAAAACAATGAAACAACACGCAACACTGCAGAAAAAGTACCAAATTCACGAAATGATTATTTTTTTAAACTAAAATGTTGGAGTTAATACATTCCAGCTTAACTTCTGTTCACTAATTATACTGCATCCAATGATCTACTGGAATCTTTCAAAATGCCTTCATGATTCTTAAAATCATCTTCTCCATCTTTGCACATTTCTTCTTATTCTTCTCCTACCTGCTATTATTTCTAATGTTACCTCCGCGTTTTCTTTGTTCTTGTCAGTAAAGATATTTCAGAAAGACTGTTTTGGCGCCTAATATTATTTTATAAATTAACTAGCAAAATACCCGGCGTTGCCCGGACTTTCTTCATATCCAGTCCTTATTAAAAAGGAAAAAAGATCAATATTTTACAAACCTCGGTGTTTAAGATTTTTTTAAATATAATTGGTTTAGTTTTAATAAAATATTATAATTTTCTGTCGGAATTTATTAGAAACCATCGTTAAGAATCAGTTCTGCCACCATAGTGGAAAGAGCGTGTGAATATCATACAGTACAGCAGTTAACCTCGTTTAAGAAATATGCTAGGTAGAGATGCGCGTGCATGCAACCAGCGGTTTAGGTGGAGAGAAGTAAAACACCTAAAAATAGCTGAAATCAATGCCATCTTGAATTCATGTTCACACCTATAAATCCAACGAAGTTTTGCTTTCCATAGCGCGTTGCTGGAGCAGAAAGATTGTTTGTGAAGTTTCATTTTTAAGAACTGGTTAAGCATTTATCAACGAGCTAGAATATACTACATAGAGTGGCTGTTCTTATAGTTTAAGCGCTCTTTGGAGGCTCGCCGGACTAGCGACTCATGGTTTTTCAACTCAAAACATACGAGTGGCAGGGTGACAAACCGAAACCAGCGGCAAACAATGAGTTTTGGAGCAAAGATGAAACAGAAGATTTTATGCAAAGTTGTGTGCAGCATTTGAAGAAAAAGACGTAATATCATATTGTCAGCATTAATTCATGAAAGTTCTGTGAGAAATTGAATGGACTTACAAAGTTTAAGAGGGTCATCATACTACAAGTTACTGCATTTATTATACTTTAAAACATTGAATCGTTTTTAAGGGATTAGACATGAATGAAGAACGTGTGCTGATTTCAAATTAACACTTTTAGATAGGTATCTTTATTAAGATTGTGAAATTGGCTAGAGGTTTTGTAACTATTTTCGTTTAAAGAAAATTTTGTAAGTCAATATTTATAATGAATGAACGTTATCTTTGAATTTGTAAGTGTAATTGTAATTGAATTTGTAAGTAATTTAATGTTTTTCAGAAAGTTGTTCTACTCAGATCTATAGTAGGTTCCATAGAATCCTCAAATATTGAATTTATATGTTTACTTTGCCATCCATTAAGTAGAATCATAATTTAATTAAAAGAAATATGAAACCATATCGGTATTGAAACTTACTGTAAATGGGTACTTCCTATAATTCAAGACTTGCAAGTGAATGTAAAACTTGTGTATTTGGCACTTTGAGTATACCGAGACTTCAGCTAGCTAACGATCTACCACGTGCCTGGACTAAGTGATTTCTACACACTTGAGGGGTAAGAGGCATGTGACTAACATGACCTTCTCTTCACCGTAACTAACGAACTCCGCTTGCCTGGACTTTTCTTCGTCACATAGCTATTGAAACAGACTATTTGTAAAGGAAAGCTACAACAATTTTTACTTTGAATGCAAAAATCAATTTTAATAAAAGTCCTATATTAGTATATTTTTTCAACAAAATATGCAAGGTCATATTTGTAGTTCATAAAAATATACAGACCTGTATATCTAGAAAGAGTTATCAGATATTGCTGTAACTACACGAATGCGTTATTGCAATTTGTGAAGAAATTTATACTTATTATCTTCGCAACCAGTTAAAGTAGGGTTCACGGTACATCTACAGAAGCGTGGCGGCGGGAGTAGGGGTTTCTTTAAGTCCTCAAATTACGCTACGCGCTCTAATAGAAATGAATGAAAACTTACGGATAGACGATATTCATGGCTCGCCCTTCATACGCTTTGTCCCCGGTGCGTTGTAACGCCAATTTACTTTCAAAGGCAAGTTTTCTGGCTTCGCTCGCCCGGATCCAAGTCACGGCGAGGCTTGGGCCTTCAGCCCTCGCGTCCACTATAGACATCCTTGAGTCCATGCACCGCATAATTACCAATTCACATTTATAAGAAAGCACTTTTCAAGAAAGACTCCAGAATTCAAACTGCGCAGTTACCGCCGGAGCGGCATGAAATGCCGGTTTAAAAAGACTTCCGTATGTTGTACCGTATACTAGACTTCAGTCTCGCAACCCAGTGTAAAAATTACTTTGCGATGCGGTTTGAAAAGTTAATTACAATACTTTCTCGCCACGGAGTTGAAATTTGGGCATATGTATTGCAGCGCGAGAATAGAGAGTTGTAATGAAATGTAGTATACGGTACAACTTACGGAAGTCGTTTAAACCGGCACTTAGCGCCGTTCCGGCGTTAACTAGGCAGTTAGAATTCTGGAGGCTTTCTTGAAAAGTGATGTCTTATAAAAGTGAATTGAGAATTATGCGTTGGATAGACTCAAGAATGTTTACAGTGAACGCGAGGGCCGGAAGCCAGAGACACGCCATGACTTGGATCCGGGCGAGCGAAGCGAGAAATCTTGCCTTTGAAAGTAAATTGGCATTACAATGCGGCGGGGACAAAGCGTATGAAGGGCGAACCATGAAAAATCGCCTACGCTAAGTTGTATTTCTATTAGAGCACGTACAGTAATTAGGGTTTAAGCCCCGGCGCCACGCTTCTCTTAGGGTGTACCGTATACTAAATTTTAACCGAGAGTTATTTTTTGCAGAAAAACGTATAGGACCTTGGTAACAAAAAAGTAGATAAATCCAGTTGATAAGTTTAGAAAATAATATCCTAACACATGGTGTAGACAAAACTCATGTTTTGTGGATCGTTGATATCGAAAAATCTAGTATCGGCAAAACCGGTGTGTATCTATCAGTCTGTGCGTCTAAACCGTCCAGCCGATTTTCTCCAAAATTTATATTCCCAATCTATCTGGACGAAAATTGAAAAAGTTAATATAGATTTTAAAATAAAGTTGTGTACAATTTTTCGAAAATGTGAGCACTTTTTGCCTATTTCTGCGTGAAAATATGGCAACAAAAGCACCTGCTGTATTTGTACCACTAGGTTTTATGATGTTGGAAATGAAATACTCGAGGTTGAAGCAAATCAAAGCTTCCTAGCTATATTATACAATGTATAACCCGATTTGAGCAGTGTTGGCACAAGTATTAAAAATTTGCAATGTAGCAATTGTATTTTCTCTACTATTCAAATGATAATATTATTTTAGGGGCTGTTTGGTAACAAAAATATATGAAAAATTCGCCTCACGGTCAACTGAAGATAATTACGGAGTTGATTTATTTTGTGTCTCCACACATTCAAAAGAATATGAAAATCAAATAAATGATTTAGAAAAGTCTACTTGTCTGCACGCAAATTCTGAATACTGACCTATCACTAAACGCGTTGCCCTTATTACTTTGATATTCCCATCTTACACAAGAGTCATTACATATCGTTAATGCGGAACGTCGCTGTAACTTTATATTTAGCACATCACGGTTATTTATCACACTAGTTTTCATCAAATAATAAAGTAAGTTGATTCAAAATATTTAATCATAACCTCACTTTAAAACAAGACTCGTAGTTGCCAGAAAAAGAGTATCGCATGCAGAATGGCATGAATTTATCAACTACTTCCTTAGGTAAATTTACACATCTGTTTTTCTTGTACCAGTTGCAAATTTGAATTTACTAAATTCACTCCACAACACCACGAGTGCGTTAAACCTAAAATATGGAATTATGAATTATCAAGTAAAGTGCTTACGTACGTTTCTGCGCAGTTCTGGTGACTTCACCACTTCACCAAGCACTAGCACTATGGCAAATGTGTCCAATGGCAGCGCTAACGAAAAACCCGTGAACTAGCCTTGTGGACACGTGTTGTGGCAGCTATACTGTAGCCAATCAGAACCGCTATCGGTATCGGGCCTCAATGTTTCGGATTCGGTTTGCGACTGCGACATTTTTATGCGACAATGTTGCAACAAAAATTTATGAAAATTAGTCGAAATTTTCGTTCATACTTTTTTTACTTTTTTTTATGTCGCATTCACTGTCGAGGTCCTTAGAGACTATTAAATGGTACAATGCAAATAACATTACACGCAGTTATATTGCATTGAAATACATGGTTTAGCTAGGACTAATTTTATAAATACCATTCAATTCTTTATAATTCAGTGCTTGCAAAACAATAATATACTTTGTTACAAAAGCAATATATTCTATGACAAGAGAATAGCGTTGGTTTGCTACTTTTATAGTAAATTGTATGGTAGAGAAGAAAAAAAGTTTCATCATAGTGTATAAAATCTATTTAAAACTGCAATAATAACATTGGCAGACTTAGAGTATTCCAGAACATTTTCTTGATAAGATCTGGCTACTATAATTGATTCAAAATTGTCTCCATTTAAACACTGCTGTTTGTACTTTAGAAATAGTGAATATTTATTTAGTAACTGATTAATATTAAGTGGAACATAAGCTTTTTCCAGACTTTCTTGGTAGATTTAGATTTATTTAGTCAAAAAACAGTAATAACTGTACGTCACGTAGGGGGAGAAGATTATCTGCACATTTTTTCTTGACTTCCAGGATCCCTTCCCGTCATTTTAACTATAAATAGTTGAAAGATGAGTAAAAGTTAAATGTAAATAAAAATGAATTTTAAAAATCGCAAGATTAGCAATACTTGAAAAATAGTCATTTTTGTTTCCGAGATATAGAAAACTTATTTGCATCGGTACACGAATTGCAAGTAGGATTTTTCTACATTGCTAACAAATTAGCTACTCGCCCTTACCTCTACTCTGACCATTACAAGCAAAAGGAGAGTTCAACAAACCGTGCGCATAGTGAAGCTACATTTACGTCCAGAAGCAAAACAGCATTTGATTAGGGACTATAGACAAAAACCTGATCTATAGGTCAGGGACTATAGACTGAAACCTGAAGTTGAAGTACATTATTTGTTACAAACATATTAAATCTTTTAAACAAATTTATACAATAAAATGTAAACTAACTCATTATATATCACTGTTTTGTTAAAATAAACATTATTTTTCTTTTTGATAATCAGTATAGTCTCTAATTGTATAGAAACACATTTGCAGCAGAAAATATTTTGCTTTTAACTTAAATTTGTGAACCGACTTCAATTGTTGTCATATGGCAGTGCGTTGTAAAGTAACGTACATGTATTTTATGTGGATTTTTGGTAGTGAGCTGTTAATACTGACACTTGATGAACGTGATTTTTACGATGTTTGTTGTAACTATAAGTACCAGTATTACATGAAAATATGATCTCACAGTTAAGTAAGTCACTTTGGACAAATATTACAGATTCGTAAATATATAATCAAGGCAGTGGTATGATTCCAAGATCAATTAAGAGAGGATTGCAAGAGTAACGCGGATGGCATTTTTTCATTATTCGAATAATTTTCTTTTGCAATCTAAAGGTCTGAGTACTACATGATGAGTTTCCCTAGAATTTTAAACCATCTCAGACGGGAATTACATTTGCAAAATACACGCAACGAGCTGCATGAAGGCTGACAGAATTTGATAGAATTCTAAATGCGTATCATAATGATCTTAATTTAGTGTTTAATTTTGTTATATGTACATAATATTTGTGGTTTGTCTGAATTGAGAGACCTACAAATTTTGTTACCTGAACATCAGCTAATTGCATATTATTAATTTTCAATGGAGCATACGATTGCTCATTTGACATGCAAAAATGTATTGAAAGTGTCTTTCCTTCATTAACTATTAATTTTTTATTACAAAATCAATTTGAAACTTCTAAAATCGTACTAATTATTGTTTATTTTTTGCAAAGAACATTCGTGTCATCGGTACGCAGAACCGTTCTGTTTCTAATAGACGACGGCATATCGTTTACATATGACAGAAAGATGATAGAAACTAAGTTCGAACCTTGAGGAACCGCATATTCAATTGGTAAAGAATAGAAAAGGTAAGTAAATAATGTCATTTCGTGCCAGTACGGTATTTCTTCTCTTTGAGATCGATGTTAAAGGTAAGAGGTAATTAATTTGATAGCTAGATGTTATGGTCAATAACGTCAAAAGCTTTCGAAAGATCTAAAACTATTCCAATGGGTGCTTCAGTTTGGTCCATTGATGAAGTAACATCTTTAAGAAAAGGTATTTTTATTCATCACTGAACTGTGTATAGTGAAACAGTGAGAGAGGGTTTCTGATACTGAAGGAATCTTGCACCGATTAATACTTATCCCTCATATATCACATACTTGTTTTACATTTCATTTTTACGAAAATAAAATTAAATCATTGCTTAATAGTAGTATGAGATATAAGACCTTTACCATCTTTTTCTTTCGGTATTTGTTATATGAACTATTTTGATTCGTATCCGTTTTATATTTTTATTTTCTCGTATGCAGACTGTTACCCCCCCCCACGCAGTCCCGGCGACGTGGGATAGTCGGAAATGCGCGGTAGCGGCTCGGTCCTAGCTCAGTCGGTTCTACTACCCTTTCCTATTTTAAAACTAGGTGATGGAAGGAATTGTAAAATAAATTCATTGATTAATTGGATTGCTGGTGATGTAGATACCTTTTTATTATGATAAATTACTAAAGATATTGTCTGGTATCATTACTTACAGGTATTCACAGTAATGATACCAGACAATATCTTTAGTAATTTATCATAAATTCATTGACATTTAAAGAAAACAATTTGGTTACTGGTAAAGAAAAATAACATTTATTCCTGGACAATGTCTGTACCAGGGAAGTTACATTGATGCAAAAAAGATTGTGAATAAAAAAAAATAAAAATAAGAATTTAAGAACTTACAGCTAAAGAAGAGTGATACAAAAATTATTCTATAGCTACAATTACAAGTGTGTCCCTGAGGACCTTTCTGTGCCTCAGCTCGGCACCGTTTTGACAATAGTCTCTAAGGGCTTATTGACCCTGATTACGTCGCCTGGGAACCCTCCGTGACAGATGTGCTGCAGTAGGCCCGTGCGGGCGAGGCGTAGCTTGTGGGTGGCCGGGATGGCCTTCCCAGGAATGCGGTCGTGCACGCACCCTCACCGGCAGGGCGGCAGTGGCGACTTCCCCGATCACGGTGACAAGCGTCGCGAAAACGTTCCGGACGGGGTCGCAGCGGAGCGCCTGACAATTCACCCTTCTCTCCGGCTGTCGGGGTGCCATAAATTGCCAAAGTGGGTCAGGGGGCTGGTGGCTGTCGCAAGACGGGGGATGCGCGTGACGCCGTAGGTCCTTTCTCAGTAAAAATTCTACCTTATGTTCTACTTTATTCTATTTAATTTATTTAAATAATATCGTACGGCTACAATACGTATATACTGAGTAATATACATAGTATAGGGAAAGTTATGTAAAGCTGCGCGAAACAATAGTTCTCGGCAGCTCGGAAAAATTCATCGCTGGGCCCTAATAACGAAAAAGTGGATATAACCAGTTGCTAAATTAAGAAAACAATCCTCTAACACGTGGTGTAGCAAGAATACCTGTTTTGTGGGTCTTTGTTAGCAAAAATCATTTGACTCCAAAACATCCGTCTTTCTGTCTGTCCATCTGTGAACACCACTAGCGCCGAAACCGTATGTACGATTTTTTTCCCAAAATGAATATTTCCCGGTCGATCTCGATACCGTCGAGGCGCTGCGATTTTGAAAAGCTTTTTTCAAAATTTGGGGGTACTTTGCATACAGCCCCCGGACATTTTCAAAATTTTCTCAAAAACGTCTCCAATTTTTTTTCTTTAATTTTTAGCTAGGGATAGTGCAATATGTACTCTATGAGATGACAAAAACGCCATGTTAATTTATTCTATTGTTTTTTTCAAATATTACAAAAATGTAAATTTTTTTGAAATGTCTCAAGTCGTGTTTATTTACATTAGCGACGATTTGTTCTTATTATTATCTTTAAGAGTACATGTGCTTTAAATAATGTCATACAAAGTTTCTTGAAAAGTCAAGCATTTTCTGTGGAAACGCTCAAAATTCGCACAAAAGCCATTTTTTCAAAAACGGCTCCAATTTTTTTTTGTCAAACTTTTCGAACGTCCTAATTGCTCTAATAACTCTTTATTATGATGTAAAGTTCATTTTCAAAAGTTACCCAAATGTAATTTTTTTAAAGATCTCTCACACCATTAATATTCACACTTTAACACAATGTGTAAGCACTCGTATTGTATTTATGGGTTAATATGCTTCAAACGACTTCGGATGAGGTTCTTTGAAAACTCAAGAATTTGCTGTGGAAAAGAGCTTCAAATTTCGAATTTACAGTAGCTCTTCAATGCCATTTTTTTTTTTAAAAAAAACGCCCCAAATTTTTCAAAGGAAACTGCCAGTTGGCATCTATCGTCGCTCAAAATATATTTTTTAAATTTTTCTATTTTTTAACAGTAAAACCTCGTTCTAATTGCAATTATCTTTGAAAAATTTTGAGCAGTTTTAAAAAACTGGTGTTTAAGCGCTACTGTATATTAGATATTTGAAGCTCTTTTTCACAGAAAATTCTTGAGTTTCCAAAGACAACCCGTCGCAGCTGGTAGCTGTCTACCTAAAAAAATCAAGAATAGTGTCTATTTTGATTTTTCTTGAACATTTGATTTCTACATGCTCTTCGAGATCATATATTTTGTACATTTTTCTCTATTTGTTTATAAATAAAGGGCTAAAATACAGATTTGTAATGTTTGTACTTCAGACATCCTATTTTCAAGACAAATTGATGTATTTTGATAATTCTTTTTAAAAACTAATCAAAAATGTATGCTCTAGAAAATGAACTAAAATGGTAAAGGTACTGTAAAAACTAGTCTGGATTTAATTATATGAGAAAAAATAACTTTAAAATATTTCTCTGAATATTTCAGTTTATTTAACTGAAACCTTTAGTGAACATTAACTATTCTTGTTCATTGTCTAGAGCAAATCACGGATTGCATGCTGCAAAAATAATTATATAATTATATTTTATGGTTAATGATTCATGTTTGACGTGCATGAACGTGCTGAAAATTCCCAATTCGGGCACATGCAAGAAAATTCATCTGAAGCTCACTAACTCTGGCGTGACTCTCACTTCGAAAAAATTGCCCAAAAACTAAGAAAGAGTGAAACAAATGGTTTGAAAAATTTAAGAAAGAATAAAACGAAGCATAGGACGCAAAAAATTGAAAAGATGAAATTTCATGATTTTTCTTTATTTTGAGGTAGACAGCTACATTGGAAAACCGACAAAGTACCAGCAGACGGAATGGCGACCTATCCTCCACATATAAAAAGCTGAGGATAGATGACTGTTGTTTACACCATCGACAAAAAACCTTTTAAGGGTGCCTACTTCTTGACAGGTATTCACTCTCTAGTTCTGCTTTAAACGGATTTCTATGAGAATACGCTCTCAATGGGGAAGTCGCTTGTCTTTCATCACTGAGGTTCCGGGTTCAATTCTCGTAGAATCCCCGTAGAACCTCATTCGAAATGTGTTTGCGTGCTTCACAGGGGCTAGTCCAACCCCTGTGACGCGTCCTAAAGCTTGTCCCTATCCTTATTCTTTCCCAATTCTGGCCGAAGGTTAGATGACGCGAGCGCGAATACGCTACCTGTCGGCGATTCCCTGACTTAACTGTGCCTGACGTGCGCTAAACGCTCCTTGCGGAGTATGGAGACGCATTGCGTCGATATAGAAGCAACAAAAAAAATAATAGAAGTTTTCAGATAACAATGAAGGTAATTATTCTTGATGAAACAGAACAAGATCTCTATGCATTTAACTATTCCGTTTATCTTATTATTCCACACTTTTTCAGTTTCTGACTTGCGGGGTTTTAAAAACAACCGATTCAATTGCTCATGAGTACATGTATGAAAAAACTACTACTGAGCAATTGCCTATTTTTGAATGAATCGAGAAGTTTGTAATATGTGAAGCATTTACTTATCTGAGTAATAATTCACTAACTGGCCGTGATTGGTCTATTTTCATTAATCTATTGTACTGCGCGAAGCGTGTTTGTTTCTGATACTGCCCACCGTGTAAGATTAAGTGACCCTGTTTTCGTGCATTGAGCTCAGTGTTGTTGTATTTCTTTAAGTAACGCAAAAATATTATAATCTTCGTTTCATTATCCCTCCATCACTGATTTCATTTCATTCGTCGAGAAATTTTTTGGCCACCCATTGAATATTTTCCGCGTGGAAACTGTACGATACGTCGTATACGTTTATGAACAGTATGCATTTTACAATAGTTTCATCAGTAACTTTTTGTTGTACACTTTTTGCTGACGAAATTGTTGAGTCTTCCTTTATTCAGTCAGTGACCTATAACAACACAACCAGCCCCCAACAGCCGCTTATAATGTATCTTTACCTCTTTAACAGTCACTTACTGAGGTTTGTTCGAAAATTTGAAAGAAATATTTCAGACCAAAAAGATAGTCTCGATTTTATTCATTCCAAAAATAAGCAATTGCTCCACTGCCGAATAGTTTCTCTCATACGGAAATTACTCGACATAAGATTATTTGCCTACGTCCTTTATTCATACTGCGTGTAGTAATTGGTTTTAAATCAGAAAGAATAGAAAGAAGTGCGAACATCTTACAAACCAGAAAGAAGTAACAGCTCAATTTTATTCATTTTCCTGTGTTTGTGTATTTGTTGAAATCGATGATTTACTTCAGTAGAATTGCTTCACTGAAAAGAGTATATTCATATAAACAATATTTATTTTCTTAAAGTATGTACATTTATTGCAATATTAAAAACACCATGTAAAAACTCCAATAAAATAAACAATAAAACTGTAATAATCTTTCATGAAGTATGCTCTTCTAACCTCTACCATTTTACTACCTACCCCAATATAATCACTTATAAACTGACCTTAAATTGCAAATATGTAACCAAATTAAAATTCATATAACGCCAAATGGACCAATTTCTATTAATCTTTTGTATTTGTTAGTCTAATATTTGATATGTGCCGCCACAACGACTGTTATTTACAAAATTACAGCGTAAGTCCAATTACTTCACTTTCAGGTTGTGATATCAAAATATTATCATACACAATCTAATATTTTGTGTTACAAGAGATTTCTTATATGAATATGATACAGCATATTGATATCTAATTGATTGGTAATAAATCACATGACCAAATATCAATTTACGTATTGTAATGTATTAATTGTCAACTGTATTATTAAAAATATTGCAACAATTTTCTTGAATGGAGGATGGTCACGCTAACAAAATGTTACATGGGAAACCTATTACCTAGCCACCTTTAGTTCGTTTACATAATTAGCATGCACAGGAATAAAAATATGGTATTAATAATATAAAGAAACAATAATTGTCCACATTGTCAAACTGAGTGAATGTTATTTGACACACCCTTCAAGTTCATTGGTAGGAAGTAGTAAGCGTGAGGGGTAAGAACAGAGAAGAGGAGAGGAGGAAGAGAATAAGAAAAATAAGCAAGAGCAATTTCAGGATGAGAGGGGCCCGCTGTGTGCGGCATCAGTGGCGTCTATGGTGGTGGATGCACGCAAACAAGAGCGGCTCCTGACGGGGCTCCAGTCCCCCTTCGGTACATGCTCAGGTCGTGGCTTCGGTCAGGGTCCCGGTCTGGCCTCCGGTCTAGTCTCCGGTCCGGGCGCCGGAAGGAGATCCGGTTCATGCTCCGGTCAAGCATCAGGACGGGGCTGCGGTCCGGGCTCCGATACACGCTCCGGTCGCGGCTCCGGTCGGGGCTCCGGTCGGGGCTCCGGTCGGGGCTCCGGTCGGGGCTCCAGTCGGGGCTCCGGTCGGGGCTCCGGTCGGGGCTCCGGTCGGGGCTCTGGTCGGGGCTCCGGTCGGGGCTCCGGTCGCGACTGTGGTGGGGGTTGTGATCATCGCCGGACGCCGACGACGAGAGCGAGCAATCCGAAGACTAGGGAGAGAACTGAGAGCCCGTCAATTAGGAAAGTGAGTAGAGGGAAGGGTCGGAGTTGAGAGAGCATTAGCAATATTAGAAAAAGAGAGGGTTACGATTGCTGCTGTGGGGGTGGCCGCGGTCGTTTCTGAGGTAGTGGTGCCGGTCCAGATTCCGTCCCTGTCTCCGGCCCGGTTGCGACTGCCGACGTTGCAACGGTCGCTGCTGCTGACGTGTCTGCGGGCGTAGCGGGGGGCGTGGCTGTGCCCCAAGAAGTATGAAGAACGCGTGCAACATCACTAGGAAGTGAGCGACGAGCACGAGAAATAGGATAGACAATTGGTCGGCGAGCAGCAGGAGTGCGAGCAAATGCAATTTGAGGATTAGAATGAATTCCACTCGCGCTTCCGGTTGTGGTTCCGATTTCGGTCGTGAATCTGATCGCTGTAGCAGTTCGGGTCGCGGCTTTGCTCGTGGCTGCGGTCGTTGCTGTGGTCACGCCTTCAGCCGTAGTTGCGATCGATGCTACTCTCTGAAATCCTCCGATCGAGGACGGGGTTGTTACCGGGATCGTTCCTGGGAATGTGGCCGGTTTCGTAGCCGGCGACGGAGCCGTGGTCGGGGTAGTGACGTGGATCTTGCCCGGGGTCGTAACCAGGTTTTTAGTCGAGGACGTGGTCGGGGTCGTGGCCGGAGTTGTGATCAGGGTCGTGATCAGGGTCGTGGTCGGGGTCGAGCCCGGGGTCGTGCCCGGGGTCGTGCCCGGTGTCGTGCCCGGTGTCGTGCCCGGTGTCGTGCCCGGGGTCGTGCCCGGGGTCGAGGGTGGGGTTGTCGGTGGGCTCGTGGGCGAGAATGTGGCCGTCGTCGCGGTCACACGCTCACGAGTTCGACGAGTGCGTTGAACCCGCCCAGTAAGAAGTGGGCGTCTATCAGAAGTGAGAAGTCGTACTCGTACAGAAGAGTGAACTTTGTTCTTTGTTTCGGTGGCAGTATCTGTGGTCGTGACTCCGGTCGATGTTCCTGTCACGGATTCGCCCGTGGAAATGGTCGCGTTTCCTGCCACGAGTCGGGTCGCAGCTGCGGTCGCACGCCGATGCCGAGAGCAAGTACTCCGACGAATAGGAAGAGTAGGTTGTGAGGAAGTATTAACGATTTTAGGAAAAGTTAGTTTTACAATCTTTGCTTTGGTCCTAAACACGGGTTTCACTGTGGCTATGTTTCGGTTCGTCTCTGCGGTTGTGACAGCTGAAGTATGACTCGTTGCGCCGGTCGTTGCGCCGGTCGTTGCGCTGGCCGTTGCGCTGGTCGTTGCGTCGGTGGGAGAAGCAGGACGAGAGGCCGAGTGCCGTTCGCGTTTGACTTGACCGCTCTTATGGATGAAATGCTTAAGGCAGCGCCTTATGCCAGCGTCGCGGGCGAGGTCCAAGGGCGTGCGGCGGAGGGCGTCGCGCTGGTGAACGTCTGCGCCAGCGGCGAGCAAGGCTCTCACCGCCTCCTCGTTCCCGAAGAACGAGGCAACGTGCAGCGCCGTCGCTCCGCTGTAGTCCATTTCCTGGCAGAGAAATGGCAACAATATTAAATGATTAGTATTCCACCACTTTCTTCAATGACATTTCTGAGAGGATTTAGCCGGGTATTAGGACACGGAAAGAGGATAGTGTTAAATGTATTTATATATGACGCAACATGTGTTCATTTTTATAAAACATATGTATTTTTTTTTAAATGCATAGTAGTTACATTACATCAAAAGGGCTTTTAACACTCATTATTTTTAATGCAATAATTGTGCCTGACGTTTTTTAATAATACAATTCCTTGTTCACCTACTATATGGCCAAATGTTCTAAGAAATGCGATCAACCACTTATCCAAACCAAGAAAAATTATTAGGAGTTCCTCAAGGCTGTCCGTTATTACTACAGAACGGATTTTCGTGTAATATAAACTTTTACGAGAACAAGATACAAGAACAGTGTTTTATTCGGAGTGACCAGCATCTGTTGGAATCTCTGAATTATACGTTCATTTGTCTTTCTGTAAACCCCTTCTTGCATTTTTACACATGCATTTAAACAATGAAATTTATAATTTCGATACAAAAATAATTTCACGAACGAAACATTACGTCTTTACTTCCCAAACCGAAGCAACTAATAAGTGGCTGTATTATGCAAGTGCGTTTCTTAAAATCAAGATCATTTAAAGGCTGAACAGACCTTTTAGAATCATGCACGCTCCGGGCGGATTGGAACCCGCAGCCCTTCAAGCCAAGTCGGCCACGACCGCGGCTATCCAGGCCGGAAATGTTTTTTTTTTTACTTCGAAAATCAACAAACGAAGGGAATACCTGGTAGAGAGACGGGCTACGTTCCAGCAGTACTGCGACGCAGCGGGGTTGTCCGAAGTCGGCTGTCGGGTCCCGCTCCCACGCGCCGCCCGCCATCGCACGCGTCGCCGTCATCGCCGCCGCGCAGTGCAGCGCCGTCCAGCCGAGGGCGCTGCGGGCGTCCGCCGGCGCCGCCTGCACGCGGAAGACAGCTCTCAGCAGGGCGGGCCAGGGGCAAGGCATGTTGAATAGGATTAATGCCTTATTTTACGAGGCGAGACTCAGGCCGTGAGGCCTGCTCTTCCGTCTGACCACGCAAATTTCGCTACGCTCCTTTCACCGACTAGCAGAGACCGGAGGTATTCCTTGAATTTAGCTCATTTAGGCTTGAGGACCTTTTACATGCAAGTAAATCTACTACCATGGGACAGCTGGCTTTACTTCCTCTCCAAAGGAAGGCGTACGAAGTATTTTTTCGCCCTCCAGCGGCTTCGAACCCGCCAACTTGGGTACAACAGTCCAGTACGCTAACCGTTACACCGCGCGCGAATGTTGTTCAATGCTTGCACCTCGATGGACCATAGTCAGATGTTCATAGTCAACGACCATAGGCTTTCAGATCTATGGAACAGACTCTAAGGTCCATAGCGAAGGACCATACTCCATAGGCTTTGAGCTCGATGGACCACGTTGTTCAAAGTTCATATCAAGGACTATAGTTCAGACTATGCTTTCAGCGTAATGGACCATAGTGTAAGGTTCAAAGCCAGGGTCCATGGTCCATTGACCTTCAGCTCGCTGGACCATAGCCCATAGGCTAGATGGACGATGGTCCAAAGACAGGGGTGTGCTGTTTGACAGTCCATCCTGCTTCCGCCAATAAGCTTCATGCACCACTGACATATCAGCGGGAACTTTAATTGCAACCAAATACCAATTAACCATCTCCCAGAGCCTGCGGCGATAGCAGAACTTCTTAAGGGTATTAGTGCGCGTATTTGTTTCACGTGCGGAAAATGAACTATTTTAATACGCTCTGCTGCTCGATGGACCGTGATGCAAAATCCGGTTGAAAAGTTGAATAGTAATTCCAGGCGCATTAACTGCTAAGATCATGAGCCCCGTAAGTGTAGTGCAATTTTCGTCGTGGTAGGTGGCGGTAATCGTTCCTCACTGGATGGTAAGAGCGACGCCGAGCTATTGTCGGCTGAGGGCGTTTTCACTAAGCAGGTATCTTCCACTAGCGGGGAATCGCCTCTGCCAGGACAAGCTCTAAGCTGGCAATCGAGAACGGGAGACCAAGAACGATTGTAGGAGAGAGAACGGTTGTAGATGGCTATGGGAGTTGAAAACTACGGGAATACGAGAAAACAGGTGTAGGAGAGAACGGGAGAAGACAACGGGAGTAACAGAGAACGGGAGAAGATAACGAGAGTAGGAGAGAATGGGAGGAGAAAACGGGAGTAGGAGAGAACGGGTGTAGGAGTAGGAGAGAACGGGTGTAGTAGGAGGAGAGAAGAGGAGTAGGAGAGAACGGGAGTAGGAGAGAACGGGAGTAGGAAAGAACGGGAGTAGGAGAGAACGGGAGTAGGAGAGAACGGGAGCAATAGAGAATTATTGTAATAGAGACAGGAACGAGAGAGGAGTAGGTCAAAATAAATTATTTGGAAGCATGGAGGCGTAACGTGGTTCGACGCACCTGTGAAGCTAGTGACATCGTACACGCACATCGGCCTACCCCGAAAGTGCAGGAGCTCACCCAGTCGAGCAGCTTGGCGACGCAGTCGGCACTGCCGGCGAAGGCGGCCAGGTGGAGCGCGGTGTATCCCCATCTGTGGCTCCGGCGCACGTTCACGCCGGTCTTCAGCACGTCGATCAACGCCTCCACGTCGCCCGCCGCCGCCGCCGCCAGCAGCGGCTGACGGCGAATGCGCATGGCCGGATGCAACGCGGCCACGATCGCGGCCTGCGCAGAGCAGGGGCCCTCGGCCGGGGGCCACGCCAGGCCCCACAACCGGATGAAGGACTCGGGGATCGGAGAGTTCCGGAACGGGAGCGAGAGAGCGAAGAACCTCATGAGAACGGGTTGTTCTTCACTGCGGCCGGCAAAGGATGGCGAGGTCAGCACAGTTTCCGAAGAGAACAAATGCTCGCAGAAGATCAGGATCACCGACAACTCCCTGCTAGGAAGTTTTGTGTTGGGAACGGTTAATGGTGCAAAAATACTTTGCCTTTCGGGTGCCCTGGTCGCAAGGTCCGCTGAGGAGTCGGAGACCGTTGAGGGTGCTGGATTGCGTGAGGATGAGGGTACCTTCGAGGGCGAGGCGACCTTTGAGGACGAGGCGACCGTTGAGGACGAGCGGTCCGCTGAGGACGAGCGGTCCGCTGAGGACGAGCGGTCCGCTGAGGACGAGCGGTCCGCTGAGGACGAGCGGTCCGCTGAGGACGAGCGGTCCGCTGAGGACGAGCGGTCCGCTGAGGACGAGCGGTCCGCTGAGGACGAGCGGTCCGCTGAGGACGAGCGGACCGTTGAGGACGAGCGGACCGTTGAGGACGAGCGGACCGTTGAGGACGAGCGGACCGTTGAGGACGAGCGGACCGTTGAGGACGAGGAGACCGTTGAGGACGAGGAAACCGTTGAGGACGAGGAGACCGTTGAGGACGAGGGGACCGTTGAGGATGCGGTTGTTAAGTCTAAGGGATTCATTGAGGATACGGAGGCCGTTGTAGATGTGGAATGATGAAATGAATATTGATAATACGGGATGCCAGACAAGAGGTCAGAAAATCTAGAGAAGGCAGAAATGTGGTCAGAAAGTGAGAAATTCAGGAGGGGAGTGGTCGGTGACAGGGAACGGATGGTGACGATCAATGGGGTCGGTAATGTTGGAAAATGTGGAATGGGAGTCGATGCCGGAAGTGCAAGATAGCCCTAGGTGGATGAGAGAGAGACAGAGGGACAGTTCTTGGTGACGTAGATGTTGCATTCACTTCTGTTCAAAGAAAACAAAACATCAGTTAGATGATTTGCAGGAAGCCATAAATTAAAAAAAAAATAATTATAAAAATGCGATGTTTACAATCGTATGTTACAAACAATTTTCATTGAAGTGATTACTCCTAAATCTGGCACTAATTCTAAGATCGCTCAAGAATCAGACTAAAGTAGTGATTCACAATATTGCCCTCCAAATGTTAATTTTCTACAAAACATACAAAATTATTTTAGAGTATATGGAATCTAATAATTGTGGCTTCCGTATGGTGAAAAATGAAAATCGCAAACGAGGGAACTGAGAGTAGAGAGCTGTGTTGCCTATACGGTGTCTTCTGGAGATACGCAGAGTAGATAAGTCTACGTGGTATGGCGTATTGTAGAATCGTAACGCAGAATAAAAGAATTTATTAATGAAGGGTACTACTTCAAATGATTTTGAAACCACTGTGTGTGAATTACTTCCAGAGATTGGTGGTTTATTTTACATTCAATTCCTTAATGAGGACCGTTTCTTTTTACAAATGATCATTAATTTTTGCCAATTTTTCTTCACATATACGATATTTATAAAAGAAATTTTGAAACTGATCTTTATAAAATCTATATGTGAATGTACGAAGCATACAAGAGATGTGAAACTGTGAAAAAGTCATGAGTCAAAAGCATGTAAATAATTTGCAAAATGTACGACGAACTGGACATTTTTGGAGGTAAATTTAGTTAATTTCGTTGATATGATTCATACAAATCCACAAAAACCAAAGATCTGAATAAGTTATTTTATTTTCCACATAGTAAAGATTTCTTTTTTCATTAAAAAGTGAGACAGACTGCGGATTTCGAGTAGCGGCGGGTCGGGCGAGCCGTGCCGTGCCGGGCTGTGGGGGCCATGCCGTGCCGTTTCGAGCCGAGCGTCGAGGCAAGACGAAGCAAATCGAGGCAGGACAACGCAAGACAGGGCAAGGCTCAGTGGGTGGGGGGTGCATTAGAAAAGATGAAGTGAACATATAGAATTTCTGACTAACAGATGGTGAAATATGAATACCAGCAGCAACGCGAGTTACATCAGTTCGACATTAATGGATTAAAATAGATCTTCAATAAAAATTATGAAAGTGATTAACATGTTTGTCGTCTAAGCCTGCGATGAAACTACAGTTGTTGGTGTTAGTGTGATGCAGCTTGTCGCAGAAAACGGGCAACGCGATGTATAAGCTAGCTATCTAATACAGGATTGTGATAAATGCCGAAGCAAATTTTCCTTCCTCTCAGTTCCTCAATCTGGTGTGAAATAAAATTTTTCAAGATTTTCTCACTGTAATTTCATTTATTTAGAAGTCCGTTGATGTTTACATTCACATTGGATGATACCGTAACAGCAAATTCACATTAACGGAATCTATATTTAAATCGAAATATAACACAATAGTTTAGTTTTCTGTCATGTAACAATAATAATAATAATAATAATAATAATAATAATAATAATGTTGGTATTTTATCTTTTCACAAAGTTGTGTTACAATATTACCTGAGATTTCTGAAATTATTTGATACATTTACCTAAAATAATAATTATTACACACTATTGACCTTTGTAGTAAAAACATATCTGCCTCTTGCAAACCCATCTTCACCAAATTGTTTTGATAAAACCCTAGGAAAATGTTTTAAATCCAGTCAGTGTCAAGGTTTTGAAAAAAGGTAAAATATTTTAAACAGCTCAGTGCTCTTGGATAAAGTAAAATGCTCAGTGGTTGGCAAGCAATCACACAAAGTTCATGTCAACTGTTGCTGGACGACTGGAAGTTGGAATCTCAAACAGAATTTATACATGGAAGGGTTTTGAAGCGATATGTGTCATTATTGTGGCGTCACCAATTACATTAGAATATTTTTTTTGTGGCGTCGCCAATAACAGCATAATTATTACATCTAGAGATAGCTCCCACAGAGGCAAAAGTAGGTCGAGGGACGCTGCCTTTGTCACGCAGCAGAGCTTGTCCCGACCCCACTCTGGCCCATCAGAGGCGGACATGTTTATTATCCCTCGTAGAACCCGGCCGAGCAGTCGGCCGAACCCCCCCCCCCCCCCAAAGAACAATGCACGCCCTCGCGCCCCTTCCTCTGCCGCACACCCGGGGAAGGAATGCGGAGTCCCGAGGGGTTGACGCGGGTGTCGATTAGAAAAAAGACACGTTTATGACGCTTCGTGTACGAGACCCTTTTCAAAAAATACCCGCTCCCGCACCCGCTGCCACGCGCCTCGCCTAAGACGCCCGGATTCCCACAGGGGCTATTTAGAAATTAACCATAGCAGGCTGCCGATTAGCCTCCACCGACAACTTATGACCCGTGAAAATGCGCTACTGCATGAACACGTGTCCAGACAGCTGCAAGAAGCTTTTGGAACCGTTGACAAAGGAAGTGAGAGAGAGGAGGGAAGCCGGAGTTAGAAAGAGAGCGATCTTTGGAAAATTACAAGAAAACTGCGACCTGGTTGGTAAATTAGAATGCTGAAACGCAGTTACCCTCAGCCAATGGGAAGCTTCGCTATGAGGGAAGGGGTGAATTTACAGATTCAGAAACGTTTTGGGAGGGGGGAAGAGAGTTTTCTTTAACACTAGATGCAGAGAGAAAAGACACTTACGATCAGATCGCGACTAGGAGAAAGACGTTCCCAGAGTGGATTTTACTTACGATCAGATCGCGACTAGTAGAAAGACGTTCCCAGAGTGGATTTTACTTACGATCAGAGCGCGACTAGGAGAAAGACGTTCCCAGAGTGGATTTTACTTACGATCAGAACGCGACTAGGAGAAAGAGGTTCGCAGAGTAGAACTTACGTTCGGAACTTAATGACGATCGGAACGCGACTGGGAAGGACGTTCCCAGAGTAGAAGTTTATTTTGATTAGGCCGGCATTAGTGCAAAGACATTCGTAAACGGCACCGTGGATTTGCCGCGGAGGAAACTCGGGCGGGAGATCGCAGGATTCCGCACTACTTCCGGGTCAGCCCGTCTGCCTTCGCCGCCATTCACGTCGGGCTCATTCATTGCCCATACTACGCTACGGCAGGGCCCGTGGCTCCTCGACCGGCTGAGTCCGCACAGTCTAGCGACTCCGCCGCCAGCTGAGGAACAACGCGTCGCGGAAGGTCGGTGACCTGGGACCGCTCGCCGCCCCTGCCTCCGAGGGCTGCCACACGGCCCGCTCGTGGAGACAGCACAGCCAGCGGTGAAAGCTACGAGGCGAAGCTGCCTCGCAGGACAATTTTACGGCGAGAAGTTAATAGTGGCCGCGCACAGGCCCTGCAGATCGTAATGGTGGATTGCATGTGTCATTAGAGATTAAGCCTGATATGTTAGCCTTAAGGGAATTAGCCTATTAGTAATTAGGGAAATGAGCTCACAGAATAGAGATAATAAGAAACTTGCGTCGCCCTTTGCGACCTGTAACTTCCCTGGCAGCTCATGGTGCCAGGAATAAACCACAATTTATTATAAAATGACTCAGTGTGATAATTCATGACCTCCCAACACTTCCATCCAGCCACATTTCAGGAGCTGAACCTGGCGCCCTCCCCCGCTTATATTACATTATATGACACTGCAATACTGAAGTAAAAAAAACAGCTGCCAAGGAGAGTACATTTATTATTTCTGCAAGTAGGAATACAACCTGGTGGCAGAACACTGCAATTTCACTATCATAATTACACAATTTTACTATCATAATTATTTTTGTGATGGTGGAGTTAGAAAACAAAAAATTATTACCCTTGTTCCGACAAAGTTATGACTTTAGAGGTCTTAGGGTTTTTAGATTACACAGTACACTTACGTTTTGAACTACATTTCATCTTATATGAACAATATTTGAATCTAATTACTGAGGTTTTTCAAGAAGGATACTCATAATAATCAGTAGTAATGGAGTGAAAGTCTTCGTCGCCGTTGTCGCATATGACGTTTATCCATTAAAAATAAATTTATTCTGGGAAACTATATACTTCCACAATATTGCACGTGGTTGGGTTTCCTAACTTGCAAAGGCATTTTCAAAATATCAGTCATTAATCTTTCCAAAATTGCAAAATTATATCCTTTAATAAATAACTAATCCAAACTACGGATTGATGGTGGAATTCTTTTATATCAATCTGATATTTGATCTTCTCTCTCTTACGGATATCTTGTATGGTGCAATGTTTTTTCCACATATATTAACAAAATTCAAACAGTACAAAATAAATTTCTTAGGAATTTATTGAATGAATGGCTTATCTCAAATAAATAGATTAATAGAGAACTTAATATAGATTCTATTAAATCATTTATACTAGCCAGCCAATCTGTCTGCCTATCTGCCAGTCTGTCAGTCCATCCGTCCACCAGTCAGTCCGTTCGTTCGTTTGCCTATCCGTCTGATCCTATCTGATCAAAGCCTAAACCGTTTAGATGATTTTCTTCTAAATTTATATTTCCAGATAGATCTGGACGAACCCAAGACCCTGCGAGCTGGAAAAGAATATTTTGATTTTTGGGTTATGTTGCATGACAGGTTTACTCAAAATTTTCAACTTTTATCAAAAAAAGGCATCTAAAACTTTTATTGAAGGTTACCATCGCATAGCACGATGGTAAAAAACTAGTGCTGGTCTCATTTTCGTTCAAACCAGTTAAACTCTGTGAAATCAAGTTCAATCGTTCATGTTTTCATGAGCTCTCGAATCTCCATCCCTCGATTAAATATTTTCATGATAGCTGAGGTTGAAAAAACTCCATCTCGACAAAAGAATAATCCACTTTGCTCACGAAATATGGACATGTTTTACCACTGTATAAAGATTATAATATTTGACAAAGTTTGTATTTTTATATCAAAATAAAGTAATTGATATCTCGGCGAAAAGCAGTATATTATAGAGCTAAGAATGCGGAACCTTTATGAAGGGATACGTCTAATTACTTTGTTATATTTTCATGCGTGAAGTGCTTTTCTTAACGACAACACGACAATTTTCTCCGCTACCGTCATTTTATAATGGATATTAGAAATGATCAACTTTATGTGCAGATAGCAATGCGCAAAATCATACAATTTTATACGAGTACAGTTGTAGGAAGAAAAAAGAGTTGTCCTTTGTTTCAAGTTGGAGTATTTCCATAAAGGAACGTAAACGCATATTAATACATTCATTGTCTTCTTAAAAGATTAAACAGAGTCCTATCGTCACTTGCTCGCACAGGTGTTATCTCGTGGTCTTTGTACTACGTTTCAATGCCTTCCGCTCCAGACAGGGCACAGGAAAGCACGAAATTAGTCCACATTTTCATTCTGAATTGCAGAACTAACTAGTGGTGCCATAGAATAGTACAGACTTTTCTTCGTACTAGTTTTCTTGGATTCTCTTTTGAGAAAAGATCGGTTGAGTGGTTTTGAAAATGCACAATTTTGTGTTTATTTACACAAAAAACTTTTGAGTTTTCGAGAAACTACATAAGAAACATTTGAAGAACTTTTTTAACTAATGCAATAATGTATAAAAATCGCTCACTTTGAAAATATTGACTTAAGTTTTATTTAAAAAAATTACAATTCTGTGACTTTGGGAAAATGAAACAAAATACATAAAAATTAGGTATATGTCATTTTATTCAGTGCATTTAGCACTTTTCGAAGAAAAAGTTTTAAAAAAAATTTAGAGTAGGTTTTGAGAAAATCTTGTACTATATACTTTATAATATTTCACTCAAAATTGTACGAAAACTACTAATACTTTCCAAAATTTGAATATGACATTAATTAAAAAACTAATTGTTGAGAACAAATTTCATTTTAGTAAAAAATCACCATCTTCAATATTGCAGTTTTAGGTGGCAGAAAAAAACACTTTTGTAAGTTTTAAAATTCAGGATAACAGTGAAAATCGTTCCTGTGTCATTTCTCGAAGGGTACAGGAATATTATTCTCCACTTACAAGAAATTTAAAGAAAACATTTGGAGTCACTTTAGAGATAAATTAGAAATCTCTCAAGGACTTTATGCAAAGTTTCCCCAACCCAAAGGCAGACTGACAAACTGACGGACGTTTACACAACACTTTTTGGCATCTGGGTACTCCAAAACTCTTATTTCTCTTGAAACTTCGAGATCGATTTTCCAGACCATTACTTACCTTTTTCTATGGTACGGGCATTACTTTTTATAGACCAATGTATACGAGAAAGTACAATTTTGACCTCTCGATTTTGTTATTGTAATGCTATGTAAAATAAATTATACAGTAAATTCGAATGGTTCAACAACTTCAAGCCGCTTCTAGTTAGATACTTCAGGCAGCGGATCGCAATAATATAAAATACGAAAAGGATCAAAAGCGTCCCCGGAGGATTAAAAATTGATGTTTATAGTTTTTTAAAGTTTTTGCTATGGTAAAAACGAATGTGAAATAAATACATAAATGGATATCAAGGCACTACAAAGTAACCCACTAGTAACCAATGTTTTGTTTTTACTGTTGAATCCGCTAAAGCGAAAGTAAAGTAGTTTCTTTTGGGTTAATTTTATTATCACAGAGGTTCAGTAAAATATTCGAATACTGCAAATTCGAAATTCAATATATTCATTTATCCTCAATAGTCTTTATTGCCGTTTCCTATGAACATATTTGGGCTGAAGTCTAGTATATGGTATAACTTACGGAAGTCTTTTAATTCGCGCCGCTTCGGCGGTAATTGTGCAGTTTGAATTCTGGAGGCTGTCTTGAAAAGTAATTACTTATAAAAGTGAATTGGTAATTATGCGGTGGATAGACTCAAGGATGTCTATAGTGAATGCGAAGGCCGAAGGCCCGAGCCACGCCGTGACTTGGAGCCGGGCGAGCGAAGTCAGTAAACTTACCGTTGAAAGTAAACTGGCATTACAATGCGGCGGGGGCAAAGCGTATGAAGGGCGAGCCATAAGAGCCGTCTATCCGTTAAGTTTTATTCATTCTATCAGAGCGCGTAGCGTAATTTGAGGGAGAGCTTAAGGAGACCCTCCAGCCTCCGCCGCCACGCTTCTCTGAGGGTGTACCGTGTACCCTGCATGAACCCATATTTGTATCAAGACTGCTTTCACATCCTTTTCCAGAGCTCGGGCTTTCTCATTACTTGATTGTACAATTAATATTTACTCTCAATATATTGTAATACAGTCGTGATACCCTTCAACGCCTATTGACTAGCTGGAACTATTTCTATATTTGGATCTTTTTTATTATCACATTAATTTTCTGCCAAAATGCCTTCCAAAAATAAATTTTAAAACAATTCTGCATTTGAGTTCTAACATATCTTCAACAAACCTTGCTAAGACATTTTTAGAGTTCGTTTGTTACCTGGTTCTTTTTGGAGACAGCTTTCAGTTTCTTTCTGGGCATTATTTGAACGGGTAAGTACAATTTATATAAAAAAAAAACTAAAAGAAAATCGTTATTGTTCGAAACCTGATGGATATATAACTTTTTGATTCAGCTTGGAAAGCTAATTTTTGTAACATAGTTCACGACAGCAGATCAAAACTGTTCGTTACATTATAAAGTATAAGCTATTTGAAGCGGTAATTATCTTTTTATAATGTAATAATTATTTACTTCTTATTCCAATTATGTTAATAATATTTTATTACACATGTTTAAGACGTTCGGTAACTTGCATATATATTAAGAAATCGCTTCACAGTAAACACACACATAGGAACAAATATGAAAATAAAGTGAAGAGAATGTATGAATGAATTACTGATTCAAATGAAATCCTTCCTAATTTAATATATATATTTTCTGGCTGTTTTATTGAGATCTTTCAAGAGATACTTAAACCGTTTCTGAAACTGAAAATGTGCTTGGATTTTCAACGGTACTAGAATCATTGCTTTTTTTTCACTGGACATTTCTATTAAACAAATTTTGACAGTTATTATCGTTTTCAATGTAAACTCTAATACACAAAGAAGCGTATTCAAAGCAGGTTGGTGAAGACTTTCGTACGCAGAACGGAACAAACGTATCAACCAGTAATTGAACTAATTAATACAGCTAATGTTCTTGCATCATTCGTGAAAATTAACAATTATATTAGCTAAATCAATTCTCAAAACAGTTCACAAAACAAATTAAAATTCGAATGATAAGGAAATGTATCATGTAAATACCTTTCTGGGCTATCCAGTGAACACCGTCAGCGCCGCATTCACTTCGTCCACTAACCTTACGACGTGGCCTTCAGCCCCGATGGCAGCGCTAACGCCAATCCCGTGAACTAACACAGAGTTTTGTTTACAGCGTTACGCTTCGAATCTCCGTGGAAGTGCGGGGATTTAGCCGCTTAATAGTGTAAATAGTAGCGGGTTAGTATGTTAATTATAAACAAGGATGTTCGATTCCCAGCTCCAATACTTTCTTTGTAATTTTTTTTTTCAATAAAAAAATCAATTGCAAATTTTAAAAATAAGGAAATTCTTGTTCAGATAATTGTTTTGTATTAGGGAACCGGGCTCGACGATCATTATTGCCTTGTTTAGGTGATTGGTAAAGACATCAATCGAACTCCTTTTTTACCATTTTTCTAACAAAGTGTTCCACAACAAAGAATTTTTACCTAAGATTCATCGGAAATTATGCTTTATTCGTTAAAGCAGAAATTTAACAAAATTATTAGCTGAGATGGCTCAATACACCAACTTATGTTCCTGCTGAGCCTCTTACCAGAAGGTCCAAAAGTTCGAGTCCCTATGGTGGCAGGATTTTTTGACACTAGCTTGTCTGCTACGTCGATTTCAGTCGCTGTCAGAAGGTCAATTGTAGCGCCCGGTTGATATGATTGGTAGTTTTCCATGTTTTTTTTTCGAATAACATCAGGAGAACGCCGGGGACCGCGCGCGATCTTTCCTTCCTCTTCCTTACTTTTATCCTCACCCCTTACTTACACACACTTACATGAACGACACAACCACTTATGACGGGAGCTTGGACATTGACCCGCCTGCGACAATACCCCGCTGTGGGGAGATACCTTGAAGAGAGGATCCCGCAAGTCATGGTGTAAGACGGCGCCAGATCTCACCATCCAACGGAGGATGATCGCCACCACCTCCCGGAATGGAAAAAATCCACTAAACTTACGGGACTATCGGCAAGTTGACGCTTCCGTAATCGCAAAATAGTCAATTAAACTGTTTACGTGAAACGTAATTCCTGACTCTTTTCAAATTCTCATATTTATGTATTACCTATTTATTGATTGTAACTGAGATCTTCTGATGGAGCGTGAGATCCAGCGCCGTCATACTCGTCGGCTAGCAGTTTCCACAACCAGGTATCACCCATCAGTCGGACACCGCCTCAGCCGGAACTGTCCTTAAGCTCACGACTGGTCTCTCGGCATGTGGTAGAGTGGTGCTGTATGTGTGATTGTGTGTAAGAAAGGAGTGCGTACAGGACAAGGAAGATGAATAAAATACTGCACAAGGTCCTTGGCCCATTTGTTAGGGAACTACTCTCTCTCCTACTCCCACTCTGGTGATGATCGGAGAGACGGATCAGAGCAGCCGGGCGCTAGACTTCTCCTCCGGACAGCAGCTGAAATTGACCTGGCTGTCAAGCTAGTGTCGAAAATTCTGCCACCGTCGGGACTCTAACCCTTCATGAATGTCTCTCTCTCTCTGTCTGTCTGTCTGTCTGTCTCTCTCTCGTTCTGCGAAATCATTCTCTACCGTTTGGCGAAAGATAAGACTTCATCTGCCTACATTCAGTCTGCGTCTTTTTGAAGGAGAGTTCATATTGAAAACGTTGATAAAATTAATTTAATGGTGAAAAATTTGAGGTAATTTTTTTTAAGAAAATTATATTTAATATACCCAGCAGCGGATATTTGTTTTACATTAATTTAATGATGGAATTTTTATTTTTTAAATAAACTTACAAGCGAGGAAATAAACACTACCAAACATTAATTAAATTAAACCGTATACTAATATATACCGTTATAATATATTTTTTGGACTATGGATATATTTTCTAATTACTCATCAGAAAACAGATAATGTAGTTTGGAAGTTTGGTTTCTGCAACTACTTTAAAGTGCATTTATTAGGGAGGAAGGATTACTTCTCTGCGAATTGTTTCTTATTTTATAACGGTATTAACATTATCAGATTTATTAATAATTAAATTATTGGTTTTTACATTCTATATTAATTTAAGTGCAGAATTGTTTCTATGTTCAGTACAATTATAATGGATAGATCTATTGCTTTCATCAGAAAAAGTTTTAGAACAATCTATGTCAATTGACATATTTATTCTTTATGTAAATTATATTAATATTAGAATTCGAATTCGTATTTACGTATTTGAGCTTATATATTAAAGACGCATCATTATTTACTATGTTTAAATAATACGTATAAATATTGTAAAGTTTTATTTCTATAACATATATTGTATATTTACATCTTATAACAAATACACTTCGCCGACTGATTAGTTTATTTTTATTTGCTTGCTTGTTATATTGCAATTACAATTTTATATTTACATAATTAATTTACTTAATTAAATTGTATTATATATAATGCTACATAATATGATATATACTGAATATATACTTAAACCATTTCAGAAACAACACAAAATTCATTTTCTACATTCATAATAATGCTCTTTTGTTGTAACATGTCTACAGTGGCGCATATAACATTTATAGTTTTTATTAACAATAAAACTGTAATTTTTAAATGAAAAATTATTAACATTGTATGAAATTCTATTACATTTTTGTAATTCATAACCGAATATAATACATTTTTTAACATTAGATGTTCGCATTTTCACGATCACAATTTCATATATAGTCCTTAAAGAATGATTATTTAATAATACAGTACTATTGTTTCTTTTCTTGAGTCTGCTGTAACTAGTTCCATGAAAAAGACTGTTTTTATACATACATCTTGTATAAGATTCAGCTGTACTTTCTATATTTTCAAGCAAAATATGTTCAGTTAGTAATTGTTTAGTTAACGATAATACAATCAACTTGCATTTTCTTCTCCATTGTTGTGATTAACGATTTCTACGTTTTCATTGTCAGGAAACTGATTGTTATCAATGATATTGGCAATAATATCAACTTCTGCATTTTGCTACAATAAAATGTTAAAATTGATTAAGTCTTTATTCATTAAAAGACACGCAGTGTAGAATATTCGATCATTATAAAGACACAATATTATTAATATTTTTTAATCTTACAGTAATATATATGATTATTTCTAAAACATTTTCTATGACCGGCTAAATAATTATTTCTAAAATATTTCATTTTGAAATTAATATTTTAGAAATCTTATGTCTTTATAGAGTTCTTAACAATTATATTAACTTATAAAATATTTGTATGCAGAATCTTTAAAATTAATAATAAAAGCATAATTATATAATATTATTTTTATAATATTTTCATAATATTATAATATCATATGCGGAATATTGAATGACAGTTGCAGAACGATTAGTGAATTCTTCTATCATGTTTTCATTTTCGGTCTAGCAACGACACTTTTACACGGGACTCCGAACTTCTGATTTATGGCTTTCCATAATACTTTAGTCGTTTAGTACGGACACATTGAAACTATAGGATCCCGATGAAGTAATTTTAATAGTTTTTAAAGAAAGTTTTATAGTATTTAATTTATTGATTTTTTTAAAATGAAATAGAACTAATTCAGGCGTAAGAGTGAATAAAGAAAGATTGAAGAACTGCAACTTTACTCTTCTTTTGCAGCACATGCAGTATCCAATTTTCGTCCACAGAATGTTGTGGATAAACTTTTTAAAAGTATTTTGCGCAATAAATGCAACAGTTGCAGCACATCTACCGTCTCTACTGGTTCTATTCATGACGTAACTATTTGAAATTAAATGTGTAATTATACTGTACTGTTTTAAAAATATATAATATATAAACATATTTGAAGACTTGATTTTTTTATTTCTCAATACCCAGATACATATCTACACAGTTATCAAAATCATAATATTTATATAATAATGATAAACGAAAAATTGTTTATTAAAATTATCACACAATGAGAGAAAAATTAATGAATATTTAAATGGGAGCACAATTTCCGATGAAGAATTTACATTTAATTATCTGCAAGTAGCTTTGATTTAATGTTTAAATTTTAAACAATTTTGTATCATTACACTATTATCACTCATTGTAAAATGTTAATAACTTCATTAAAAAGGTTAATAAAAATAAATCTCACAAAAACCTATAGTCACTATAGGGTCTATAGGTACTACAGGACCTAGAGTCACTACAGGATCTATAGTGACTATAGGATTTCTACGATAACTATAGGTTTAATAGTTTTATAGTCACTATAGGCTCTATAGTTACTTCAGGTTTTCTATAGTAACTACAGCTTCTATAGTTCTATAGTGCGCAATTTAATATAGAAATTTACTATAGTTACTACAGAACTCAACAATAGAAAGTTTCCTATACTAACTATAGAATTTTTCCGTAAGGGATACACAAAAAGGATAATAATTATTTCAAATGTATCCTTATTTTGATAGTGCCTTAAGGAAATTTCTAATGAAATGTATATAAATAAAAATTTCATTACTAAATTATTAGAAAGTTTGCAGAACTCGAGTTGGAAACTAAAAATTACAAGAGCATGACGCCGTCTTATAATACCCAAGTTATGTCAAGTGCACCGCGCGGAGAAGCAAGCAACTACAATCTGAGAAACACAAACAGAATAAGTTGCAGGTTGACACACAACGAGCTAGAATATACTACATGGAGTGGCTGAAGCCGCTCCATCTTTGAAGCACATTGAAGCCACGTTTTTGCAGTCAAAGCTGGGAAACAAAGTATTCTAGTATTACGTTTGGCGCTGGTTACGGACGGTTACACTGCCATATGTTTTGACATCAAAAACATGGCGGCCACTAGTTGGACGAGCCTCCACCAAGAGCGCTGAAACTATAGGGACAGGCACTCTGGGAGAGACTCTCTGTACTGTATTCTGGCTCGGTGTGGACACACCTATTCTCTTCCTCTGGGTTCGCCGTCTTGTGCGCCATTGTGCTTTCCAAACGTCATTGTAGGCGAGTGACGGTGAGACGTATTTACGTCTCGGGCGGTAATTGCAATGGTGAGGCGATTCGATGTGAACATCGCCTATCTTCTATCCCAGGACTGGTGCCAAGTGTGTGGTATTCGCTATTTAGAGCATTCTGGATTCGGTACCGCTTCCCTTTCTCTTTCAGACTTTTATCAAGTAAGTTTTATTCACTTTATGACTGGAATGAATGATGAAAGTTGTGCGCAGTGGTAGAATCTGCAAACAAATTTTATTGTTGATGATGAATAACTTAAATTAATTTGTTTATATTAATCAATTTTATATATTTTAACATAATGTATAAAGATACTGTACACTTATTATTTATTGTAACACTATTAATAAGATAACTGTAAGTGAATGTTGTTAAATAATGTAGCTAATTTATTGTAATTTTAAATAATTTGTTTTCTGACTTTGCTTGATATTTTCTGTAAGTCAAGCAATACATTATTATTAATATTATTATAAACCGCTGATATCTCATGGGCTGTGATGAAATAATCTTCATTTCAAAAGGAAGACATTGAAATTCGACCTTCATGAAGATGTCAAAAAATATTATTTTTTTTAAATCCGTAACTTTCGAAACCATTATAACAAGTGATGATTGCCATTTTATGTTACACAGTTTCCTGTATGATTTTGTTGGAAGGATTTGAGAACTGAATGTTGAAGTAAAAAGCACCAACCTAACAATTCTAAGTAAGGTCATTGAAAGCCCAGGACATGCAGTGAAAAACGTTGCTATCCAGAAATTTTGCTCCTTCCTTTCCACAAGACATACCTTCATTATTCTATTATAAATAATTATATCTAAATTTTCTTAGATTTCTGGGCATCAAAATATTACAGGTACATTTCTTTTTTTATAGTTGATGAAAGAAAATGGATTTATACCACACCGTCAGTTCTATTTTCCGTTTGAGTATAAGGCGTGGTCAAACCAAAAAAAGAAACGACAAAAGGCAGGAAAATCAAAATCGAAATACGGCGGAGCAGGAAGAGGTCAAGCAGGAACATCCAAGAATGATTCTAAAAAAGGGTAAAAAAAAGTTTTAATTTTTGTATTATTTGTCAAATGTATAAATCAAATTTTTGACCTTTAGAATTAAAAAAAATATATTAAATTTTGACTAAGAGTACGAATCAAAATCTGTTTTAAGACCCGGGGGAGGTCATTTCGTCTCAATCGCGATTAGGTACCGAGAAAGGTAAAAAAATATGTTTTCCAAAGTGAATGATACTGATCGTGAGGGATGCTGAAATAGTTTCCTCTCAGGAGTTGTAAAATAATAAATAGTATATGGGAGAGACAGAGAGGGAGAGAGAGAATTAGTAAATGTTTGTTTGTTCTCTTACAGACTGACGTTTCCAGATCTGGAGATAATACTCAGAAATGAATTTTTCTTGAAAAGAGGAAGGTATTCAAATAAGTTTGTAACCCTGTAATATATTTCATTTTCCGGTTGTAAAAGATTGTGCATTCATTCATTTAATTTTTCCTTTCAGAAAATATGAAGAATACTGTCCTTTTCGCAAATATTTAGAAGGAAAGTAAAACATAAAATAAGCATGGTCAGACCATAAGCACTTGATACTTTTCAAAGAATGGTGCTTTCCATTTGTGTAAGATTGAAACTTGGCTAAATAAAGTCTTTTGTCTACATGCATGTTATCAATGACAACCCCTTCTTTTTCAAACATTTGGAATAACAACTATTCAACATTAATAAACCAATTTATTTAAAAATTCTATAATTAAAAACAGTCAATATTATGTGGTTTTTGTAAAATATACTTCACTCTAATTTATGGACAATTTGTTTTGTAAGACTCTTTCACCTACCGAATGAAATAAAAATAACAAATGAAGTTCTCAACCTATTGCTTCATACATAAGTTATGTCATTAATGAATTTGGAAGTTCTTTAAGTAAGTATGTTATCACAAGTTTTGTGAGTGGCTAATGACAAGTGGGCTAATATAAGAAAGCATTAAACAATTCTATAAAAATTTACTCTCATTGATGTACAACTCGCCTCTGACACTAAATACTATTTCTGAGAACGGCGAGTATTTTTATAGTTGCAGCAATGAGGATTATAACTAATGTAAGTTTTGTTTTTATATACTAGCACTTCCTGAAAAGGTACAGTAGCGTGTAAAAGAAAATGGTCAAAGTAATTGCATTTCTAGAATTCTAATTAAACAATGTGAAATTCTTTTTTTAAATTAGTGGTTGGCGTTCAGTTAACTGTGTTGTTACAAGTGCATTTTTTAAAACAGAATAAGTGAGAGATCATTGAATTAAAACACTCAACATCGATTCAGTTTTATACATTCATTTGTTTTTACCTAAACGACAATTATGTATTATTTATTCTCATCTTCGGATTTAAACTTATATAATAATGCTTTTCATTTATCTTCTAAATATCTAAAAACAATGCAGTGCCACGCCATGTTTCTGAATAGAGTGCTAAAAACAGGAGGACTTAGATTTCAATGCGGATTTTGCCATGGTCTCAATGTTCATCCCCCAAAGATTTTTGTGCAAAAAACCTCTGTATACCTTACAGTAATAACGTAATCCTTTCAAAAACGACACAATATGTAAACTCGGTCAGTGCCTCATTTCCCTAGATTAGTTTCCCAGACTTCTCTGCATTGTCTATTCTATGATTTCTAGAAGCGCTAATTGCCAATCGAAATATCATCCACCCGAAATTAAGGCGCTTTAATTATAGAAGCTGTATTTCTTATTATTTGGATTTCAATAAAATGGAAGTAAATCAGTGCCACTTGTACCAATATTCAGAGTTTTAAATCAAAACATTTATGAGATTTTAATAGTTCACTGTTCATGTCTTGTCTCAAACAGATCGCAACCACAAACATGCATTAACTACTAATAAAAAGGCAAGCTATTTATCTTTCAGACAGTAAAACGATCAATTTTTCTTTGCACTTATATCGTTTAAAGGTGACTAATCAATTATCATAAAAACAAATTGTAAGCAAGGTGCATATAACATGGTGTGCCGAGTTCCCGTTGAATACTGGTCCAGTCTGCGCATGACGTCATCAGGATAGTATGCAAGGCAGGTATTACTCGCCAACTTTTCTTCAACGATGGATTCAAGAAACGCGGGTAGAGTGAGGGTATTAGTTACGAAATCGGCCACTTGATTTTATGAAGCAATGCCAATCTCTGGAGAATCCGTCACGCCTTCGTAACGTTCTCAATAATTTGCGTTCTAACTGTATCAGGAGTTCGAGGTATCTCCTGTAATAGATCTGTACCTGTTTCGGTCATTTCTTTAGGTTTTTTGGGAAAATAACCGATAAAAGTTCTCGATTTAAAATGAAAATTGTTTCTATTTCGCGCCAGTGAAGATGTGTTTGGAATGTTGTCATCAGTGCTCGCTGGAAGCTTTTGCCTTCATCTGTTTATTGTGCCAGAGAGGGGGAAGCAAGGTCACCGTTCAAGAAAAGTTACGCGAGTAATAACAATTACTCCAGAACAAACAAAAATAAAAATGCGAAAAGAACGTTTTCCATCACATAGTGACATTCGGGAGAATTGAAGTCTTGCCCGTCGGCGCAAATATTGAAAACGGTATGTTCTGGAGCATGCTGTCCTTGCCATTCCGACAAAAAATGCTATTACTTAGTATTAGAGCTGTTAAATGAACGAACGGTGAACATCACAATTGATATGTATTAATAAATAAATAATTTCAAAAATTAATATTATTGATTTTATTATCTAGAGCGAATTTGTTCAATTCATTTTAAACAAGATAATAAAATGGTTCCCTGAAACAAATAGTATTAGGTTAAAATTCTGAAAGATCTAGAAATTATAATGCCATTAATCACTGACCGAAGAATTGACTAGAGAAATAAAGAATTCTGACAAATCTGTGCAAAAAAGTGAGAGGGTGGGGAAAAGAAGAATGCATGCAATATCTGACGAAATGCTAGACGACAATTCAGATGAGATCATGACCGTTGACATTTCAGATGACTGCAACAGTGAAGTTCCGGAAATGTATTTATTTCTGCTTTCAGCACTTTTGAAAACTTATGGGAATGTGCTTAGGAAACGTATGGGAACAAGCAATCTTGGAGAGAATTTGAAAGTGCAAAACTTTCTCTAGAGTAAGAGTGAATAATACACAAGAAGATATACTGATTTGAAAAATTAAGTTTCTGCATTAGAAATAGAAAATAAAAAACCGAAAATAGAAATTGATACATTGAAAACAGAAAACGAATATTTAAAAAAAAATTAAGGAAAGAGACCTACACAATATGTTGATTACCACTTTGCCCAAAATTATTAGTCAAGGTCAAATTAAGATGGTATTGAATCCGAAACAAAAGATTATTCATTGGTCCTTACAAGACTGATTCATCAATTTTACTAAGAGGGGTAAGTAATCATTCATACATGTATTTAAGAAAATATATCATTTCCTGCTTGTCTGCCCTTCGAAAGTGGGCTTTATTCTTTGATGTAGAGAAGGGTCTACTAATAGGTGTTTTAAAAATAATGCAATAATTATATGAGTCGTCATTGCCAACAACATTATTTATTACAATAGCAGCTTTCGATGGCTTTAGCTATCGTGATCAGTTTTCTGCTGTATGGAAGCCTCAAAACCACTAGTCAACTAGATGACGTAGTCGTTTTTGTGTCTTCCATACAGCAGAAAACTGATAATGATGATAATGACAATAGCCATCAAAGGGTGCTATTGTAATAATATAATTGTAATAAATAATAATATTGTTGACAATGACGACTCATATAATTATTTCATTGTAAATGCCAACAAAACTCGCCACAATACCAATAACGAAATAATAATAATAAATCAAATGTAATATCAAGCAAATTTGGCAGCATCTATACAAGAACTCCAGATTGCTCAGACCATTACCCCTTATCACCTTCAAGTCAAAGAGTCGAAGAGATGAAAAGTACGTCCCGGTGCACACATTTTTTCCGAAAGAGTTTCTAAAGCAACTGAATTGTTTGAAAAAATGGGTTTCTTATAAAATTGTGATTGGGAAGAAACATCAAGGTTTGTGGCACTTATGAATGATTTGATTTGATATTTTTAAAGCCAAAAGTAAATTCGGACTCTTCCAGGACTCAATACATTTTGTGTAAATTTGGGAAATCAACTAACAACCCTAAAGGAAGTCAGTGGTACAGTATCAAAAATGAAAATTTAAAATCACCATCAGTAATACCTTTACAAAGGGGGATTTTGATGAATAATATATATTTAATTGAAATGATTTTTTATCTGAAAATGAAATATGAAATTGAATATGTTTTAACGTATAGCATAAATCAAGACTTTTGGAAATTTTCTTAGGTTATATTCGTGACATGGGTGGCTAAAGTGGCGAACCTATTCCGAATTAAATATTAGTTGAGACGGCATTTAGAAAATTATTTAGAAAATTCATCGACTGTACTCTCGTAGATCTAATGTTATAACTTAAAAAAAATATTCCATTAAATAGTGATGACGATATTGTTAATAGCTTTGCCACTTTTTTCAAATCAGGTTATGTTTCTCATGGTGCATTCAATTGCCATATTCTTGATTCTTTTCTTATTGGAGTTTCTAACACATTTAACATCAACAATACCACATATGATGAAATTTGAATTGATATAAAAAACTGAAATCTAGAATGTTGAGCGGTGCTGATGGTTTACCACCGTTTATATTGAAAGGCTGTAATGATGCGTTATCCTATTCTTTATACATTATTTTTAATCTTCTTTTAAAAACTGGAAAATTTCAAGCGAAGATTTTCACCGTTTGAAATCTAAAATTACATCCTTCTTTATTCATCCAAAACACACTAGTACCATGGCTACCAAACCAAATACCAGTTAAGAACCTAGACTCACAAGAGACACAAAATTAACCTGGAAAGCACATATCTCAAGCACAGTAAACAAAACATACTGAACAATTATAAAACACTATCCCATACTAAATTATACATTCATACTTCGCATTGAATGGGGTAAAATAATTAACAAGTAAATAATCAGACCCTCATTAACCTACGTGAACTCCGTTAGCCCATAGCCGGGAGCCCATAGCCACACAAAGAAACTCCATGTTATACAAAGTAAGTGCCCCAGAAAAATTATCAAAGATCCGTGGTTCATAAGTAATGAACACCTACCCAGAGAATTACAAATGGAATTCATTAAACATCAATATTCTCAAAATTAAAAAAAAGAACTTTTATGATTTACTACTAGAATTCCCAGCTACAGAAACTTACCAACGAAGTACTTACAGGCAGCCAAACAGAATCCACTCACGCTACCCGGGACATTTTCAATATTCCCTAACTAACTGAAAATACAATCTCTCTTTATCTCTCCCTGCCCCCCCCCCACACACAACATTATCAACTATTGCTCTTCAAGCCCATTTTTCTTATACATACTGTGGCGTCACCAATTAATTAGTATAATTTTATAGTGGCGTCGCCAATAATAACATAATTTTTACATCTCATGATAGCCTCCGTCGCGGCAGAAGTGGGTCGAGAGACACTGCCTTTGTCGCGAAGGCTCTTTTGACACGCAGCAGGGCGTGTCCCGACCGCATTCCGGCTCCTTTCAGAGGCGGACCCGTTTATTGCCCCCCTCATAAAAATACATACTGGCCCCCTGGCCGAAACCCGGTCGGATAATACACACCCTCGCGCCCCCTTTCTCCGCCGCCACCCGGGGAGGACCGCGGAGCCCCGATGGGGTTGGCTCGGGTGTCGATTAAGATGAAGACACATTTACAACACGTCGTGAACGAGACCTTTCTCAGCCGTCAACCGATCCCCCTTTCGAACAATGCCCGCCCCCGCACTCGTCTGGCACGCGCCTTGGGTAAGGCACCCGAATTCCCACAGGGGCTATTTACGAATTAAACACAGCAGGCTGCCGATTAGCCCATGCCGACCGTTTAGGGCCCTTGTAAATTCACTCCTGCTTGAACACGTGTCCAGACAGCTGCCAGTAGCCTCTGGAACCTTTGACAAAGGGAAGCGAGAGAGAGGAGAGGAGCCGTGTTAGACAGAGAACGATCTACGGAAAATTACAGGAAAATTGCCACATGATTGGTAAATCAGAATCCTGCGACGCAGTTACCCTCAGCCAATGGGAAGCTTCGCCATGAGGGAAGGGATAAATTCAGAGTTAGAAACATTTTGGGAAGGGGAAAGGGAGTTCTTTAAAAACGTGATGCACAGAGGAAAACAGGTTACTTGGTTACTTGATTACTTGGTTACTCGAGCACTCAATCAGATTGCTTACTTACATTACTTTTACTCAGTTACTTACGATCGGGACGCAAGCTGGGAAAGACTTTCCCAGAGTCTAATTAGTTCGAACGCGACTAGTGGACTTGTCGCGGAGGAAACTCGGGCGGGAGATCACTGGATCCCGCGCTATTTCCGCATCGGCCCGTCGGCCTTTGCCGCCTCTCGCGTCGGGCCCATTGATAGCCCACCGCATTACGTCAGCGCCCGTGGCCACTCGCCCGACTGAGCCTGCTCGAGTCGGCGACCTGAGGCCGCCTGCTACCAGCTGAGAGGAGACCCGCCGCGAGAGGTCGGCGACCCGAGACTGCCGCCGCCCCTACCTCAGAGGGCGCCGCGTGACCAGCCTGGGACGCAACGCAGCCAGCGGTGAATGCTACGAGGCGAAGCCGTCTCGCAGGACAATTTTAACGGCGAAAAATTGTTAGTGGCCGCGCTCAGACCCTGCAGATCATAAATGGTGAATTGCATGTTTCATCAAAGAGTAAGCCTAATATGTTAGCCTTAAGGGAATTAGCAATTAGTAATTAGGACAATGAGCTCACAGAGTAGAGTTAGTAAGAAACTTGCGTCGCCCTTTGCGACATGTAACTTCCCTGGCAGCTCATGGTGCCAGGAATAAACTATTATTTGTTATAAATGACTCTGTGCTATAATTCATGACCTCCCAACACTTCCATCCAGTCATATTTCAGGAGCTGAACCTGGCGCCCTCCCCCGCTTACATTAGGCTTGTTTACAATACCTATACTTCGACCTACGGATGATTCATCTTATAATGTTCGAGAAATCCATGTACTCAACATTCTTGAAAGGCAGAAATGCCGATCAAAAATAAATTTAAAAAAAACAATGCTAATGTGAATTACTTTGAAATAATGGAATTATGTGAATACATTATTTGAATATTCAATTACACTTGAAGGTATATAATTTTTTACTGGTAACGTATAATTTCGGATGGAACACAAATTTCTTCATCTTGATTTAGCAACTAAAGACGTAATTATCTGACAGTGAAACACTCAACTGGATACAGTTCTTATCGAAAGAAAAATTAAAATATCCTTCAGGGAAATTATTTCAAGTAACCATTGTCATAGAGAATGAATTTTCAAATTTTCGTGGGCAGAGTCTCATAAGTGGAAATACAATGTTTCAAACGTTCACTCAAAGAGTTGCAAAACAATTCCCAAATTTACATTTTGATGTTTTTTGTCTTGTGCGTACAAGTACGTATATAAGGTTGCGAAATTTAAATGGAAGACATGAAGACAACGTGAGAAAACAAAGGGGAAAAAAGCATCAAAATTTATCAACAGCAAGCATTAATCAGGCACAATATATAATATTGGTCATTTTATGTCTGTAAAAATTGAGGAAGGGAAAATTTATAGCAGCAATTTAATGCTTAGAGATAGTATAGCGTCTGATCGATTTGTTCAATCCTTGTTTTAGAGCATGCATTTTTCCTGTAAAAATCAAATTTGATATATATTATACCTTTCGCTTTCCTTGCGACTTCAGTGACCTCGGATGTACTGACATTCAGCTACTCTTTGAAATGGAAAGCAATCTCATGAAATGTTGATGCTCTACGCTGAAATTTTTCTAGATTCCTTTGTTGCAAAATTCTGTATGGGTCCCAACATACCTCGCCAAATTCTAATATAGGTCGCACTAATGACATATATGCTAGTTCTTTGGCTCTCGCTGTACTCTTTTTCAGTATCCGCATAACAAAATGTAAAGATTTCCAAGCTTTCCCTACAACAAAATTGACTTTGATTTTCCCAGCTCAATTTACTGTCTAGTTGTATTCCTAAGTATTTGCAAGACGTGACACGAGGTATTATTGTTCAGTTTGTACGCAGATTCATAGTAACTTCGACCATATAGGTATGAATTCTATATTTAATTATAAATCAAAAAGAGTCTTCATAACATACGCTCAATAACATCGCCATGTCATATGTAAAGTTTAATGTCAGTCTTAAGGCTGAGAAATTAGGCTTAGATGATTAGGAGAGCATTTGCAGAAACTAAGACGAGAGAAGTTCTGTGCATCGGCTTGCTGTGTTCTCATCAGAAGAGAAAATTTTGAAAAGACGACACATTATTGACAAACATTATTACTTTGCACATTAAGTCTTAAAGAGATTGTCATGGTTACCTTTTTATGGACGAAAATAAATGTTCTCCTTAGGAACTTCACCCTTGGTACTGCTTTTTGCCACTTTTTGAATCGCTGATTCACAAAGATTTCAAAAATGCTTGCTTCCAAACGTACTAACCAACTTTCAATACGCCTAAAACGCGTGTTGCTTAGCTTCTCTGCAACAAAACTGCTCGTGACCCTAAAAAATAAAAATTAAATCTTACACATACGCAAACTACCTCACACTTGGACAAACACATACCTTTATCCAGCGCCCAGCGGCTAATACCAACATCCTCCAGATGGAGTCTAAAATTATCCCCTCGTTGCCATTCCAGCTATGTCCACATTATCTGACAAATAGGGAAGTAAATGAACATTAGAAATGTATCGATCTTAAGCCGTAACGTAGACGGACTGAATATATTTATATATTAAGAAACCCTTAGGAAGCTCAGGGCATCTATCGAAGTCACTGCAGTGCCGTTGGATTCAAGTCCAGATGGGGTGGCAGGATTTTCGATGCTAGCTAGATAGCTACGTCAATTTCAGCTCCTGTTTAGAGAACTCGAGCGGCCAACTGCTTTAATCGGTTGTTTTTCATGGTTTCTCCTATCTATACCAGGCGAATGCCAGAGCCGTACCTTATTAATCGAGCCCGTACCGCACGCTATCTTTCCTTTCTTACACACTCTCTTATCCTCACCTTTACTTACACCACTTGCATGCATTACAGGGTGGCCAGTCGGTTGAGTGATCGATAATTCCAGGAACATCAAATGCCAAAGTCATTAGTCCCATAAGTACAGTACATGTTTTGCCGGGGAAATGCAGTGATCTTCTCCCCGGTGGATGGTGAGATACCGCGCTTACCGGGATTCGGGATTTGCCGTTGACATGCTGATGCTTGGTAATAAGTACTGGCGCAATACTGCTTATTTTTGTGAACAGTGCTTGGGCCAGCACTGGCGAACGACAGTTGGTAATCAGTACTGTCGCAGCCCTGGTTAAATTTTTTACCGTTCAGATGCCGATGCTTGGTAATAAGTACAGGCGCAATATTGCGTAATTTTTTGAACTATACTGTCGCAACGCTCATACATTTTTTAACCTTTCACATGCCGATGCGTGGTAATAAGTACTGGCCGATACTGGTTAATTTTTGAACCTGTTAAACTACTGATGCAGGACAAGAATACACTGCACACTTTAAAAATGCGCGAAAATTATTTTAAAAGTATATCTATTTATTAAGTATTTTTTTATAACAGTTACCTTCTTCCTGTTCAGTTAATAGTAAAACTGTAAATAATCGCTCATAATTCTTTTGAAATTTAGGTCGATCTCATCAAATTGCTGTCATTTGGTGCCAAAAATTAAACCGATGCAATAGACTTAACGCTGCAGCAATTTATGACCAAAAATTTGCAATTGCAGTACAGTGGCAGGGGCAGAAAAATTAAAGGCAAGGGAAAAAAAGATTTTTCTGCAACCAATCTCTGCTCTCTCACATTAGGTAACCACTTTTTATTTATTTCTGCCTCAATGTAGAAAACTAGTAATTTAAAAATTTTAAACAAATGAATATTGTAATAAATGAAAACGAGGACATTTTTGTTACTCTTATAAACCAGATTTAATTTTGGATTAATAAAAAATGATCAATAAGATATCCATGGCGTATTTGTATGTTGTAATTATAATAAGTAAAACAATAACAAGTCTTGCTGATTTGTGAATTTCAACACTTAAGTACAACGATTTTTATTTAAGATGAACTTATACCGCAATTCAAACAAACAAAAGATGTTTTACTATCAAAAGTCAGTCATTGGCTTGCTGGGGCAGTTGATCGCGAAGGCGGGAGAAAAGAACGAGATACCTAAAGTCCGAGTTGTATGATGTCTTATGCATAATCATAGATCCATGTATTATACTATCATTAACCATGTATTATTATTATTATTATTATTATTATTTTATAACCACAAATATGTAGAGAAAATACATATTATTCAGTTTATTTACAATACGTATATCATTTTTTACAATTACCCAATAAATATACTGATTATAGTGTTGTACCCTGATAAAATTAAAGTTTGAAAAAAATCTGAAATGTACTAAAAATTCTGAAATTTATGAATTATTAGAGCATTTCAGACCACGGAATTAACGAAAAGCTAGTACTGGCTTTGCACCATCTGCCATGCATTCACAGCCAATACTGGCTTTACACCATCGACCATGCATCGACTGCCAGTACTGGCTTTTGCACCACCGACCAAACACCGGCAGCCAGTACTCACTTTGCACCATCGGCCAAGCATCGACAGCCAGTACTGGCGCAACGTAAATTGGCGTTACACCTCCATTACCGCGCCAACGGTTAAGTACTGTTTGCCAGTACTGGGCCTTTACTGCGCCAATTTCTAATTTCCACCTGGGTACCGTTACAAGCAATAGTGGTCGCTAATGACCTAGATGTTATTGCGACCTTAAATAATAATAATAATAATAATAATAATAATAATAATAGATACGAGTCTTTATATTTGCCTCACTATTAAACATTCAAATTTCTGACGGTTGCAAAACACTATTAAGAGATCCCTTTACTATTTTCTATTAAAAGCACTAAAACTTCGCAATTTACCAAAATTAATACTAATGTAAGGTTTAATGGGTGCTCCAATCCGACCGAGACTCCAAGAACGTGCTTTGGCGGCCGTCTTGCCGATTAATCCACCCTAACTGCTTAAGTAATATGCAATTCGCAACTCAAGTTCATAGGCCTTTACAATTAGCAACGAAACAAACGGTTGAAATCTGAAAATAAGAAACAAACTCAATTTGATATGTCGGCAGAGATTATGCAAACATGATGGATTGGATTTCGAACTAAGAAGTGAGTTTGACGCGAATGTCCAGTCACGAACTGCCACGACAGCGATGCATATGCTTCTCCCTCCACGTACCTTGTTCCCCCTCCTCTGCCGTTCGCCTACGCCGCACAGTGATCCCAAGCGACTCACGAAGCATTAACATTATTTTTGCGACTTCGTAGAAATTGTTTCTATTAATATTTTCGAAAATATATGGGCCAAATAAGAATAAACTAAACTAAAAAGAACTTGTCCCATGATGAATTACCTATCTTCAATTGAATTTTTCTTTTGACAGTGTTAAGTACATTACAAACATTTAATTCAATATTTCCCTGTAACAATTTTTACAGCGAAAAAAATGCTCAAACGGATCAATAGTTGACGTTATACCATGATATATACTTATTCCGAGACCTCTAAATGGGTGCTGTTCGTTTTACAGGAACAATTATAACATGTAATGCCTGAGGGAGGAATGAGTATGTCGTCTACAATAAAAGGGATTATCTGAATACATGTTGATTAGATTAAGGAATTCGGGAAAAAGCTGATATAAAAATCTCATGCTCAGTGATACTTTACGAGTGTACTAATATCTCAGGTACTAGGTTTTAATTTCGAAAACATCATAATACTTATGTTCAATTTGTAAACTAAAAGTAAGAAAAGACGAAAGAAAACAAAAGAAAGACTAGTATAATATTCATAACATCATTGATTCTGGAGGAGAATTATTGCAATCACAGTTCTAATCGATAGTTTTCCGTCGTTTGTCCGATCAATTCGAGGTGAATGCCGGAGCTGTGCCTTAAAAAATGGGCCTCGGAAAGAGCGTGATATTTCCTTCCTCATCCTTTCCCTACCTCTCTGCTTACGCACACAAACCCACATATTGCGAGACCAATCCGGTGTTTACAGCATATCCCGGCATATGAGGATACCTCGCTGGGAGAGATATCTGAAAGTGGAAAACCATACAAGCTGGTACGCCGGTTCTTATGTCCCAGCCGGAGGAAGACCGCCATATCACGGGATAAACAAGCATTATACATACCGGACTAATTACCTTAGCAGTTGACGCTCCCGAAAATTCAAAATAATCAATCAGTTACCTCATTATTTACTTCAAAGATGTTTTTACTTTCAGCGACAGGTTTTCTTGAACACGCTTTTTTGTCCATGTCTTTGGCCTCGTTTCGGAGTACTGTACGCCTTCATTCCCGTCTCAGGACTTCCGCCAGTGACTGCTTTGTGCAACACTCGCATTGTCTTCAGCAAACGAGCAAAGCGCTAGGATGGATCCTTATGATGCTAGTATTGGGGTGAAATGGACGAAATGGTGTCTACCCAATCGTCGCTCCTACCATATTCATGGTCGTCATTGCGCTACTAATGCTCTTCTCTACAAAATTATTAAGGTACGTCGCTCGAATAGCGTAGCTTTGGAATGTCACGTTTAGAGGCTATGTCAAGGGGCTCTTGTGACGGAAGGGCCGTCGGAACTCCGTTCAAGTACTGCTTTCTAAGAGTTTTTCTTTACTCGTCATTTGGCTCTGCACTACAAGACACAAATTAAACGTTCCGATACGTCTCTTTGGGAATATGTTGTACTGCTTTTTTGATATTTGAGAACTGCTACAATACAAAATCCAACATGCCGGTACTGGACCATTATGAGTGAGTTACTGTCATTTTAGAAACGTGTTTACGGGCGATATTTTATTTTAAAATTACCTAAAATAATCGGGTTATCCTTACTTTATGCAATTATATACAATTAGTTATTGTATGTAATTATATTCAATTAATTAATTTTTTAATCGGAAGTATTTTCTAGATGCTCTCAGAATTCATCAAGTTTGTTTCCTTATTCCAAGTCTCATTTACGTTAACACATTTTTATATGTAATGGTACACTTCTTACAAGTTATGTAGGTGTCCAAGGCATTTTTCTAAACCTCGCGTCAGGTGCACAAATTCATGTCACATGACTCCCGTAATAAAATCGATGTAAATTATTTATACTGGATCTTTCATTTTCGTGTAATACACAACCAATGTTATCAACTGAAATCTCTGTTTAAAATGTTGTGCTTTGCTTTAAACGTTTACAATTTGTTGAGGAATGTAAACATTACGCATCTCATAACCTACTATGGCAAATCAACGTTATATAACATACTACGCTCAATTGTGAAACCGCATTTATTTTGTACTGAACTTCTTTGAGTAAGAATGAGCTGTGTATCTGCTACATGATTTCTTTTAAATCAAGGTTTGCTGTTTATTCCATGGGCATTCCATGTAACATGAAATTTGAGTTATTTAAAAGATACAAAATCTTATAACTTTTGTTTTAACGAACCATCTCTTAAAATTGAAATGCATTTTAAATACCATATTGGAATGTTTTGTTATTCAGATGATAGAAGAAAAGCATGGACCATCCGCAGTTCCTGAACTGATGTTTTCTACGGGAAAATCCTGCCATTGGAATGATGTTGAAACGTGAATTAACAGAAGAGGATGCTAAGTTTCTAAATAGGCAAATTATTTTAAACAAGTACCAAGATTTTCTCCAAACACTTGTTAAGTAAACTTGCCTATTAAAATCAAAGACTGATCTTCACAACTAGGGAAAATGGTTTTTCAGTAGGTGTTTAAATGAGGTGCAAAGTAAAATACATATCAAGAAAACTTATCACTGCCAAGAATTCAGATGTCTCATTGTATTTGTCTGAAACATTTTCTATGCAATCTAAATATTTAATATTTTTCTAAGCAGTAAAATGTACAGTCTTTTATGTAAGTAGTTTTGTTAGATTTTCTTCCAAATAAAAATGCATTTACCTAATAACTATTTATTTTCTTTTTGTGACTTTTTTTTGTATTTTGTAGAGTGTATTGATTTCTAGTCACATTACTTTGAACCTTGTAGAAGCATTTTTTAAAACCAATTAATATATAAAACTTCCACATTCGTGAATTTACTTTCTGGAAATAGATTTATTTAATGTGTTTATACAATACAATACAATACCAATACAAAATCATCTTCTTATCTCAATACACTCTATATCTTAGCATTAGACATATAAATTAGTAGGATTATATGCAACTCAATTTTCTCCTCCTAGACAACAGTATGAAAAGTAAAATGTAGACAAAAATGAAGAAAGAGAAACAAAACTTCAGGTAAGCTACATGAAGTTGAAAAATCGTGTGAAATTTAGTTCTGTGGCAAATATTCGTGTAAATAAAAATGCATGCTCACTCGAACAATAGTAACACTTTTTCATCAATAACAGAATTCATAATTTTTCCCCTTACATAATGATGTATAACAATTAGGATTTGCATTAAATCATTTTGTTTCTCTTTTTAGTTATTTTTTTACACCAATTTGGAAATTTGTTGATTCCCACGTAACACATATTTAATTAATTTTGTTTTTATAGAACATTATTCATGCATCAATAATAGAAGATAACATGTTCTCTTTAATTTTAAAACTATCCAAGAGGAAATATTGCGGTCTTCTAAACATTGATTGCAGGAAATAATTGTACACAATTATTGCATGAATTTTCTTCGGGGGTTAGACATTTTTATTTCATCTGCGTTGAAAAGGGAACATTAAAAGTATTAATAGTAGGTTATTCAATTCTCCAAAAAAAGGTACTTTTCTGTCCAAGTGTTACAATTTATTTGTGTTTAAAAAAATAAACTGATGACAACATTCATTCAATGTAGATGATGCAAAGTGCAATAGGTGGATCATTATGGGCAAATATGAAATAGTTTTCTATTACATATGTGTCTCGAAAATAATCCTTTTAATGTTCTTGAAGATAACAAATTGAACTGAAGTTACTAAACTGAACCCAGGCATAAATAATGGTATTAGAAGAGAATATAACTCCATACTATATCTCAATTTCAGGTAAGAACCTTAATTATACACTGAATCGTCATGAAATAATCATCATGACGGCCATATTAGCGCTCAATTGATTTTACATGGATTTAATGTTTCGGTTCACCTTGCAATAGAGTAAGGGTCACCAAAAGAACTAAATCTTCCCTCAATGATTGATCAATGTATTACTATTGATACCGGGCGCGTCAACGGATAAGGTCATTTGTCCCGCAAGTGTAGTGCACGCTGTTTTCTTTGGAGGTAGTGGCCTTGACCCGCGAGATACGGCGCCGACCTACCGTAGGTCAACTGGGTTCTCTCCAACAAGGTATCTCCTACCACCGGGGCACCGCCCCAGCAGGGACGAACTCTAAACTCACGACTGATTTTCCTGCATGTAAGTGTAAGTGAGAAGTAAGGGAAGAATTCTAATTACGTTCCGACGCTGTTTCTCTTTAACTACCACAAATATTCATCGAGGACATTGGCTTCGAGAATGTGGTTCATTGGCAGATAGATATTTTACACTAATAAATCGATCCATAACCAGAGATTTCAACATAACGTCCAGAAATAGAGAAAAATTGTCTATTTGGACCAACGATATAGAATATTACCACATAAAGAGTTGTTGTCCCTAGGGTTTCAGCGCTCTTGGTGGACGCTCTCAGAACTAGAGACCATCATGTTTTCTGCATTCAAAACATATGAGTGGCGGCATATTCAACTATTATACTGAAAGGAGTGTAGCAGACCTTATTTGTATTTTATCTTGTTTGCTTAACTGTATTTGAGAGAGGAATGAAAAAAAAAAACAATGTGGGCAATCGGTACAAATTAGAATATAGTTGCCTAATTTGGATTCAGTATTTCCGAAGTTGGTCCTCAAAATAAATGCACTAATTATAATGAACAAATTAAAAAACAAGCCAATTTATTTAAAACAACCATAAAACAGTATATTTAGACGATAAAGAAAGAAGCATATAAGGTATGTAAAGGTAATATAGCCACGCTAAATTTTCCGGGGTATATATTTTAACATTTGACCGAATTAACAGCATCATGATGGAATATAACACTTTTGCGTCCAGTTGAAATAGCTATATCACAAAAAAAGTGATTAAGGAATATTTTGTTGTTGGTTTACAACAACATTGTATTGTGAAACTAATATGCCCGCATGCAGGTTTTATGGCCATTTCCAAATTCACTGGTTTCCTGTAGCATGGCAATGGAATTAGGGCTAGCTTTACTAGTATATAATATGAATTACCCAATTAGTGTCTAATTTTACAAAAATTAGGCCTGACATGATTTCAGTAACGCAAGGATTGCTGGGTTACACATGACCAATTCACTATATTTTACAATGAGACTTTATTATACAAAGTTGAAAACATCAATAATTGCTTGAAAACATACAAAAATTAAAAAAATAGTTTTGTTAGTTTAACATAGAGGGCAATTGAAAGTTTGTTTGTCTTTAATAGTTAGTTCCATACCCTTGGCCACATTTACAGCAAAAACATGATATAAAATTTATCCCAATAAAATATTGAGCAAATATAACAACATTAATATGATTAGATTGCTTATTAACAGCGCTAATCATGGATGTATACTGCGAAAATAATATATCATTCTTCAGGTGTAACTAATGATAAAATTACCTGGAAAGATGTTATAAGCAAAGAGCGCCTTCAACATGTTCTTGACAATAGAGACTCTTAAGTGCGACTCCTGAGCCACTACTTAGTCACCATTACCTGCACTAGCCATATTTGCATCACGTACATTAGTTGAATTCGTTCAAATAGTTTCCTTCAGAAAATATAATAGTCAGTCCACTTCTTCAATTAATGATTTTAATATCTCATTCTAATCATCAAAATTATATTTAGAGACAACCATTTTACTATTTTAAACTCAACTTGCATCCTGGATTTAAAAACTCCAAATTAATGAAAACCCTAGACTATAATAAAAAACTTAAAAGAGAATAAGGCAGAAAGTGAAGAACTAATTTATAACATTCGATTTTATCTCTTGTGCAGAGATGGTTTTCTTTCGTGTCTCATGAACTCGTTATTCGAGTTTTGGCACTCTTTAAAATCGATCACTTTAGATTGTATGGTTTCCCGACAGCCGCCTATCTTGATTCAAGGCCTACGCCTTTGCTAAAATCTGTCACCATTGGTTGTCCATCTTTCTTGTATTTGGTGAAGGGGCGCTTTCAAAATAAAGATTTATGTTCTATGTACTTCCACGTCCCAAATCAGAACTATATTTTGTCTCTAGGAATTTCCAATATCCCATATTTATTATTTATTTCCGCCTCGAACACCTCTAAATCCTAATATTTACTTTTAATATTTCAATGTCCAACATGACTATCCAATGTCCTCTTTGTAAATGGAACATACTACTCCCATATTATTACTTCTGATAGTCTAGCATGGTAGTGTCTTTTTCCCTTCCTGATCCATAATTTTTTGCTCGTTGTCGAACTTAACTTGCTCGCTCCATCATCTATTTGTGAAACGAGTCTTAAACTTGAAATTGTGAAAAAACGGTTATTTGATAGAAGCCAGCGCGCTGCATTGACCAAGAAGCTGTGGCGCAATACTTTTTACAGGCACATTTAGCCTTTTAGAATTATGCAGTCTAAATGATAGGGATCTAATACATTTAATATATTTTTTCATTTATTTGAATCACATTGATTGCTGAGGTCTAGATTAGTGACTAATATATATGTTTACAAGGAAAAAAGACATTTACATGCACATATTACATTGCAATTTATAGTTGAGCTTAGATTGTTGCATTTTATAAATAACACCCAAGACTTTACAATTTTTTACAAAAAAGAATTCAGTTTGCAAGAAATACCCATTATGTTACATTAAAAGCATATAATTGCAGTGCATCAATGCATATAATTGATATGTTTTAGTGAATTACATTGTTGACAAAGAATAGTGTTTGCCCAAATGATACAAAAAATTGTTTCTAGTTCATACATGACATTATTTCAGAATGTTTTCTTTATAGAGTGTGGATACCAGAATAGATTTAAAATTGACTCCCTCTAAATACTTATAAAATACTGTTTGAACATTAGAAGTAGTGAACACTCGTTATTAAGGGATTGGATTAATTTAACACTTCTTGATTAATTAATTTTTAGTGAAACATGACAGTTATAAGGGTTATAAGGTATTAATGACAATTATGACCGTTTCTTGTTCTGACTACGGCGCCCTGTTTTTTGCAGTTACATTTTTTAATTTTTTTCAGTTAATAATAATTAACATTTTTTATGAATTACATTAGTAATGAAAGTTCCCCAGATGCCGTTCCTTTGCATCGATTTCTCAATGTGACTACAAGTCTTTAATTGTGTAAGATTTTGATAATATTGTATTATAATTTTCATTATTCACTTTTCTGCTTCCTTGCTAGTTTCTTTTTAAATTATTCCGTAATGAGGTAGATTCGCAGTAATTATAATGTTTTTTCCTGTTATGGTTATATATCGTAGCGTAACTTCTTTATATTAATAACCGTTTCAAGATTGCCTGGCACGGCTGCAAACTGCAAATAATAGTGGCGATATACATTCAATAAATTTTTCGTGTATCTTAGGTTTTTCCTAATATATATCTCCTCCCATAACCTATGCCAAAGGGCTGAAACAAAAGAATCGACAACTTAAACATGAACCGACGACTTAAAGCACAGACTAAATACTGACCCACGTCGAACCGAAGACAAACACTAAATATTCCCAATCCCTCCTATATTCCTTCCCATTCCCCTCCTAAATCCATTCCTCTCCCTTTCCCCCACCCCCAAACCCCCTAACAAAAACTACCCGTCACTTCCCTACCCCAATCCCCGTCCTTGTACGGGGGAGAGGGGTCGCAACAAATCAGCAGATCACCAGACAGAGAAATAAAACATGGACGAAGAGTCTCATTAGAGATAAGCGTACTTAACACACTCAAGATACTGTCCTGTCCTAATATATAGTAATTTAATGGTCTTTCCTAATGTATTGACAGGTCTATTTAATGCCTGTGATGATTCATTGACGAATATTGTAATTTCTACTTTTTTCAGTGTTTACTTTAAGGATGTGTTATATCTTTGTTACCATCTGTATTACTTTCCTTTCCTGTCGTCAAATGTAATGCAACGTAAAATAAAGTAGTTTGTATAGTATGAGAATCTACGTAAAATATTGTTTTTTATGTGAATTTTTGTACTGAACTCAAAATACTCTCACCTGATGAATATGATCACTACGTCACGTGTTACGACTGCTATAAACTGTGCTTTTCTTCCAGTGTATACGTACAGAAAACGAGCAGTCCGACCAGACAGTCAGTCCAGTCTGCACGTTTTCTGCATGAACATTTTTAAGCATGTTCGTTATTTTGTCGTGCAGAAAGCTTACATTTTGATTCAATCGCTTCTAGCGGCAGAATCGTTCACTAAAGGATTAGTTTACCCGACGCGACGATAGTCACTAGTCCCGTAAGTGTAGGGCATGCTTTTATCGCGGAAGATGGTGGTGATCTCCCGGTGGATAGCGATGTCCACCGGTGATCTACCCGTCCACTTGCGAGGTTTTCCCCAACTAGGTGACAGCGAGGCCCGGCCGGGACAAGCTCTAAGCTCCCGGCCTATCTCTCGACTCGTGCGGTAGTTTAGTGCATGTTTGTGTAAGCGGGAAGGATAATAAATGGAACGGAAATATCGCGCGTGGCCCGTTTGTTAGGGTACTGCTCCGGCATTCGTCTGATATTGATCGCAGAAACCACGGAAAATTATCGATCGAAGCAGCCGGGCACTAGAATTTTCCTCCAGACAGCCGCTGAATTCCAGTTAGCTAGAGTCTGAAACACTGCCACCGTCGGGACCCGAATCCTAGGTCATTCCGATCATAGGCCCTACAGTGACATCAATTGATGCTCTGAACCATATAAGCCGGTGTATTGGTTAAAATATGTTCCCACCCTTGAGTTTGCGTTCTTGATGTTTCGCTATAGCATCTGTGGGAGAATCGGGACGAAAAATTTACCATGTAAAACGCCTTTATGCTTGCGTTTTTATTTCTTGGTGCGTGAGGGCCTGTCTTCACGATGTAATGTCGCACAACGTTTCGCGTCTTTTTCTCTCGTACCGTTAGAACTCGCATGATCGCGACCGTATCGAGCAGTGCTGACGATCATGTGACATCCAGCGGCACGACTGAGAAAGATGCGAAATGGCGTGAGATACTTCATCGTGAAGACATGCTCTCATGCGCCAAGAAATAAAAACCTAAGTATACACAGCCTTGTTTATAATGCATCACTCGTTTCCCGTCAATACCCTATCCTGCCATGTCCTCTTCAAATACTTATATAACTAATTCCCAATGCGCACAGAAATCGAAAGAAAACTATGCAGCTTCCGGCCATCTAAGAGAGATTTAGTTTCCTTAGATGCCCAGGATGTCGGGGGAAACAAAACTAATGATTCAGTACCGATTTTGTATGAGAAATGCAAATATTTGTTTGCTTTCTTCCACCTATGTCCATACTGCGCGTTCTGACTCAATTCTCATACTCAATACGACACTACTTACCACACAATCATGTGACAACAAGACTCCAAGGAAGAGGCTGACTCGGGTTTGTTTACAACGGAACAATACATCAGCCGCTCGCATTACCCGCCATCAAAAAAAAAGACTCGCACATTATAATGGATAACTTAGTGGAAAATTAAATATAAAAGTTTGAAACAACGGTTCAATAGTGTTGTCTTACAACGTGCAATGGTCATGGAGATTTGAGAAGACCTTATCAAGTATCTTTATTTTCCGTTCCGAAGCGAGTAGACATTCAAAAGAAATAGGTACAAGTTGCGCCACAAAAACCGAAAATTAAACAGAAAAAATACTTTCGCGAAAGGCACTTCAATGAATAGATTATTGTAAAAAAAGTGACAGGAACATGTAGTAAAAATTATTTTTGTACTGTAAAATAAATAATGAAAGTAATTTTTAAAATCTTATTTAATAAATATTGAGACATCTAACCCACCAAAGTATTCATTATCTATGTAATATAAATTGAAAAAAAAGTCGAAGATTGATTTGTGATTTTGGGCGCGTCAACGGTTAAGGGCATTAGTCCCGTAAGTGCAGTTCATGTTTTTCTTGAAAGGTGGAGGTGATCTTCCGTGTGGGCGGTGAGATCAGGCGCCAACCTACCGTTAGCTACCGTGTTTTCCCCCAAGCAGATAGTTCCCATCAGAGTGGCACTGCCCCAGCCGAAACAGGCTCTAAACTCCCGACTGGTCTCCAGGCGAATGGGGTAGTGCAGTTCATGAAAGTGTGTGTGGTGTGTGTAAGTAAGGGGTAGGATAGGACAAGGAATGCGGCGCTGTCTGTGGTCCGTTTGTTAGAGTACTTTACGAGTTGCATTCTTCAGAAAGCACGAAAAACTACCGAGTAGAGCCGGCGGCTAGAATTCTCCTTTACATAGCAACAGACCTCGACCTAGCCGTCTAGCTAGTGTCGAAATTCCTGCCACCGACTGGACTCGAACCTAGGACTCCACGGTCAGAAGCACTTCAGTGTCATCAGTTAATGCCCTGAGCCACCTCTTCCGCTAAAATTATTCAAGAGTTAAATTGTGTAATTAATGAATATATTGAAAGGATAAAATTAGTATTGTTTTTTCTTTCCACATTACTATTGAAAAGTTCGTAAATATTTTGAATACACAATTAGCACAACATTTGCAGAATGTATGTGTAAAAAACTAAAAATCTAATTATTTCATCCGCGTGACTCCATCATAAATACCGAAGTAGCGTCCAGCGCACCGTTCGGTGAAGCCAGGAACTAGCCTCAAATTGGTTTCAGAAATTCCGAGGAAAAACCAGCGAGTTGACACATTTGCTCTGTTACAATGTGGTACATTCTACAGATATTTCTTTCTTAATCTGTTCATCTGGACAATTTTGGACAGTAGGGCATCGATTTGTTCTCAATTTGATAATTTAAAATTACAGTTGAAATATCAATCTCATTCGCAAAACATTCTCAGATTATTTTCTTCCCAACAAAATAATTGAAAGTTGCTGAATACAAGTCAAAATGTCCTTTCGCTCTTCTCAAGTTGAAGTGTCAGAAATAGAGTTTTAAATCTCTTTGACATTCTTGAGGTTACGTATGTATGACAGCAAAGTACTCGGATATCGAATTAATTAGCCAAATAATGTATTCTAATATTTTACAAATATATTTATTTACCTTTATAACAAATTCCAAAGAGTTTACATGTAGCTATAAGAAATATTTTCAAATTTGATTTTGGTAATACTGTTTGATGATAAGTATTTGTTAGGTTGATTCCCTGTTCTTACCAATCGTCAGTGGAAGTGACGTAGGTGAAAGGGTATAGTGTCTGACACGACTCATCGCTCTCATCTTTCTTTTGTAATTATTACACAAATGTAAGTAAAACTATATTTTTGTTTTCATTGTACGGAACACCAAGATTGTGAGTTGAATAAGTTCGATACGCTTAGCCAGTTATTTTCATATGTACCTGTAATTACATTGAATAATCTTGGAATCTTGATTTCACACACATTCATAGTCAATCACAATGGCCTAGTAATGAACCAGATACACAAAATGCTCGATGGGTTTAGAGTTGTTGGCCACGAGAATATTATGTGACAAATCACGCTCTAATTTATATTTTAATGTGTTTTTCACTAACAGCAGCCCATTCTGCTACAGATATTGCAATTTTAATTCTAATATACAATGAAATAAGTCATAAAGAAAATACATAAATGATTCATATACGAACTCATTTGTAAATTGTTTTAAGCGAAATAAACTTATCCGAGTGAGTTCTAGGATGTGCGAATACAATTATTGGTTTAATTTTCTGTGAAAAGTTAAACCATGTCTTATCCTACGCTCAAGAGCTTCAAAACTAATATTATTTTAAAATACATCTAGTCAAAAAACAATATAAGGATTCAAATTAAAAGTTATTATGTGATTATCATTTGGTAGATTGGATTTATTTTTTGAGAGAGCCTGAATTCTTAACCGTTATCTTGAATACCTTTTCAGGTATGTTGATAAATCTCAAACGTTACCTCTTACTTTACGAAGATATCAATAATATAAAACTTAGAATGTAATTTGTTTTTGAAGCAATAAATGTTCCCCGCATGCTACTGATAGCAAAAATAGATTGACTAATGATATTTGTTACATTTACAATTTATAAACGATCGAAATAGTATTATTAACGTACTTGTGCAACACGTTTGGAAGTTCAAACCTTTGAACACTCCTTACTCTTTGTTTTCAGATTCCAAATCCAAAAGAACAAGATGGTTGCTGGCGATCGAATTGCAGAATTGAATCGCAAGCATCGCGAGGCTGAAAGGCAAGAAAGAGCAATACAAGAATTGCTGCAAACTCTGCATGAAAAACTTGAACGTATTCAGCAGAGCCTGAGAAATCAATTAAATTTGTTGCGAGCAACTTTGGACAACTTTCCGGGAGATGAAGAAGAGCAGCAAGACGATGAAGGAGCTTAAGATGCAGAGAAAATCTTTTAAAACCTTCATTAGAAAGAATTGAAAATCTTTCTTTCAACACTAGAGAACAAAACTAATAAAAATTGAGCAATTTGAATTTCTCTCCCGTCTTTGTTTTATGTCTTACTTGATGTTTTATATGCAACCAAAATGTTCACAGGTGATAAAATGTCATTGGTTTATTTACTTATATTTAAATATTATGTTTCATTACTTTGATTTTACTAATTTACTGTCTCATTTACAAGCTAGTTTATCACATTGTTAACCTGTTTTCAAAAGTAAGTAATTCTGGAGATAAACTCTCTCTGTTTCAAATAAAAATACAAATGATTTCTATGATACAATTGTCGAAAAGGGATTTTCAATTCATTGTAATAATATTTGCTCAATAAAAAATAATGCATTATTTTTCTTGAATGATTCTCTTAGCGGTACTTCTCATACAAATACTCTTTTGTTTCTAACTTTTACATATTACAAATTATATTTAAGCCAAGAAAGTAGTTTAATAGTTTATTAAACACATTCCAAGTGCACTTGCTATTACATTTATTTATTTACTTATGTCATTTTCGCTGTTATGAATTCAAAAGTAATTTTTAAAGTGTGTTGCTGCAGAGTAAATTTAAATATCAGCTGAATTCTGAATACCTGTTCACTCTCAACTCTTATCTCTCAAAAATTGTGGCAAGCATTAAAACAAAAAAAGGTTAATAAATATAAATTGTATCAATAAAAATCAATTCAGTGTGTATAAAATATCAAGTTAATTCAAGGCAGAATTTTTGTTCTTTCATAGTGAAGTATTTCAGTTTTTTCAGTGCCCAGAAACTGTGGAGTCTTTTTTCCATCCTTTTGAACGTTGTGAAAGAATTGTCTGCAATGAACAACTGATTAATTTCAATTCAAGAATGACATAATATCACCAATGTGTGGAATTTATTTAGTTTATTCTTAACATAAATAAATTTTGCAAGTAGGTGCTATTGTCATTCTTGAACTTCTTTAGCATTTGTGAAAGAACAATTAAGGACAGTAAGTCTGCATATTGCTGGCCAATTATTAACTTTTTATTGAGTTTGCGTGTCATTTATCATAATTCCCTGTTTGGGGCGTCATAATTTCAAGACTTCCAATTATAGGACCTCTTGTGAAAAACGGGAAAATGTGACACGGGATGTGTGAAATCTTTAATATCAATTCAAAGAAATGCTAACCACAAATGAAAAATTGTGTTTGTCATTTGGATAAGTTAGACTGTTGCCTTACTTCATTACATTTCACAAAATGGTTGCCAGTTAGCCAAAATGGTCTGTAACAATACAGGCCAATTTTATTTCACCTTTAATTATTTTCAGTCAAACAATTGATATAAATAATGCAACTGGTCTATGATCATTTTATGTTTGCCTACATCTTGGATCAGAAAAAACCAGTTTAGAAGTGATGCATGTTGTGATTAGTAGACATTTCATAGTGTGTATTTTCCTTCAGTGTTAAACTCAACTTAGACAACTTAAAATATAACCTTCTCTCTATTGAATTGTTTCTAGTTGTGGTCTAAAACAAATGTTGGAAGTTTCGGATTTGTTTATTACTAGTTTGACACAAAGTCTCCGCTCACGTCTTTATGAATTTTTGATATAATAGTAATAGTAAGTAAAATTAGGTAGTGTTTACATCATGGGAGTTGGATCTTCCTTGTAGATACATAAATTACTCGAATATTTTAAATTAGAATGAATGCTTCACTTGACAGCGTAGCTAATTGATGTTGGCCATAAGTTCAAACTTAGTGGTGGTGTACACTGCACGTACTTTCTCGCGTTATTAATTGTTACGTCAATTTCTGTCACCACACTTCCGCCCATGTTAACATCAGCCATCACTTTTTGAACTTATTACCAATCGTAGTCCATTAGGCGAAACAAAAATCATTAATTTAAAGGTAAAACATAAACACGTATTCGACAACGCAAAACTCCGTTTCATAGACCGAGAAACACCACCTAACAATGAGAAGTTGTTCTGAGAATTTCAAACTGCCGTTTGAACGCGTGTTACTGATGCAGTGTGACAACTCCTCAAAGATTCAAAGGAAATGCGGTGGAAATTCGAAAATTGCAAAATTGGGCTAAACTACTAATATTTTTGAAAACTGTAATGGACCTTTCTTAAAGTTAAGTTCTAGACGACGCTAAAGTCATAAATTTTTAAACAACTTAATTTAACAAAACAATGCTATCTCTAATATTCTACTTTTTCAATGTTAATTTTTACTTCTTCATATATACGGGGGAATATAGGTAATATAGCAATAATTACGTAATAGTGAAGAAAATCGATTTAAAGATTTTAAAGGATATTCATGTTTTAGCGTTTCCTTATACTAATACATTGTTGGTCCCTTTTGAGGTCTGAATTTTTTCGAGTTTTCCCTACAAATACATTGTTAATATTTTTCTTCAAATTAAATTTGTTCTCCTTAATTATTTTTCATTAAGGTCATGTACATTAAAAATACAGTTTTCGAGCAATTCTCGTGAAATATGGGCAATATTAAAAACAGTAACAAGAATAATTTTCTCAATAAGTCTCCAAAATTTGTCCTTAAAAGTTTTGTAGTGTTCGTGCTAATTAAACAGTAAGGTGTCATAAATGCTCTTTTGCTGTATTTGTTGTTTAAAAAATACGAATATATTTTATTTGATATCTCTCTAATGTCGTTAATACTTACGTCACGGGTGATTTGTATACATTATCGCATTTTTTACTAAAATAATTTTAAATGATGTCGTATGAAGTTCTTGAAAACTCAAAATTATTCAGCAAAAATGAGCTTCAAATTGTGCATTTCAAAAATGCTCAAAAGCCATTTAACCCTTCGATTAATAGAGCTTGGATTTTTCGAGTTTCCACTTAGTGGGCCTCAGAGACCCGGTCTGAATGAAACACTAATTTCGGACCGGGATAAAGAAATAATGAATGCAATAATTTTTATTATTAAATAAACTAGTATTTTAAACTTTTAACGTACAATAAGGAGTTTTACTCATTTTATTTGAAACTACAACAAATAATACTGTTTTTGTAATGTTCTGGGAAAATTTGTTTTCGTCCACGAATCACTGTGGTTTCGTTTTTTGTCTTTTTTGAAGAGGAATAAATAGCACCTTGAAAGAAAGTAACAATCTCAATAGAAATAATTTAAACCAATTTTACCATGATATTGATATTTGGAAATATTCGCCTTACCTCTTTATTTTCTTTGGAAATGATTTATATAACTTCCCAACTTTTGTCTCTGTGAATCTTGAAGACTTGAAGAGCAATTAGGGTTAGTTTGAGAACATCTTTTCATCTTAGCATCTTATCATCTTTTCATATTAGAACGAGAACACTCTTCTGCCAGTTGCATACACCCCATTCCCACTGACAATAGTCATCAACAATTGCTGTGAAGATTACGAACGCATTTAAAGCATTAAAGTCAATCTTGCCATAAAATAACCTCATTGCCAAGTATGCCTTCAAGATGTGTAACTGTTGATCGATCTCACAGTTCAGGTGGTAATTCCAGCGTGTTAGATCGTAATGTTAGTTTCGTCTCCATCAGACCTTCACCCAGAAACATGGACGTAAAAAGTTATTACTAAAAACTCTTAGAATTTCAAAACGTTATCAGTTGTGAAGTTATAACTATCAGTGAGTAATGATTGTGCCAAATACTTTACCGTTTTCGATGCAAAATGTTTTGCAACATATTCCCTTTTTCCGTAGCATATTTTGCCTTTTAGTGTAAATGCGTTCCTAGAATCCCAGCACTAAAAACTATTTACTCTATATTTATGTGTTCATGATTTGGGTCTCTTGGGAAGTAAATGACGAAGTCTAGAATCAAAAGGACTAAAATCCAACAATATAAATGTGTTTCCTATGTGTTACAAGATCCGTTAAGAGAAAACAGACTAGCGGGCCTGGGGGGGGGGGGGCATTTAGTGGAAACCACGACTACTTGCAGAAACGTTGAAAAACATTCATGGCTTACTGAACCATTCTTTGTCTTTTTCAACGAAGAAAAGAAACCCAACAAAAGAGGGTATCATAAAATGACACACTTGTATTGTTAACGGAAAAATATTTGCAGCATTAAGAAACACAGCCTGAGCCGTACTAAGTACACCGAAGGGTTAAGATAGTTCACATTAAAAAAACATTTTTCTCCAAAATAGCACCAATTTTTTTCTTTAATTTTATTCTGTGGAGAGAGATAAATACACGGCATAAAATGACATAAACACCATTTGCTGTTTTATTTCAATTTTTTTTATTCGAAAAAAATAATTAATTTCATAAATTTATTTTAAATGTAACACAAGTGCATTTTCTAAAAATATTTCTCACGTAGAGTAACATTTCCTATTATTGCTTTTGTGGGCACAATTGCTTCAATTAATTGCATACGAAGTTTCTCGAAAACTCAAAAGTATTGGTTAACAGTGAGTTTCAAAATGAGAATTTTCACATACGCTCAAACAACGTTTTCTCAAAAAACGGCTCCAAATTTTTCATGGACCAAATTTTACCCTTCTGTAATATAAATTTCAATTTTTCCATTAGAGGACCGAAAAATCGGACAAATGTTTTCTAGGTGCCAGTTGATGTATTTATTTACGCCAGAACAGTAAAAAACTATGTGTGATATGCTACGGGAGAAGTTAATTTGAAGTTACATTTATGTCCTGAAGCAAAACAAAGGGCCATCTCAGCATGTGCTCAGGAATAGGGAAACAGGAATAAAACTTGATCGAGATAGGAGTCATTGCCCCAAAACGTGAAATACAATACTAGTTACAGGTTCTTCAGAATTATACAATCCAAATGGTAAATAATACACTAAATGTTAAAATTAATATTACTTTCCTTTTGGATGCTCGGTATAGTCTGTAATAGAATAGTAACAGTTGTGCAGCACCCACATTTTTTCTTGGGACTTAAACTTTTGCATCGAATTTAATCGTTTAATGTCATCTGGTATTGTAAAATACCAGTAAAGGTATTGTAAAATAATGTACATGTATTGTATGCTAATGTTCTGTAGTGAGCTGTTGATACTGTCCCCCGATGAATATAATTACTACGTCGAGTGTTGTAGTTATAGATTAGCGTGTGGTAGTTATAGAATGGCGTTTGCTAAAAATATATTCTCAACCTTAAGTAAATCTTTTTTGACAAAAACCACTGATTCATATATGAAGAGACAAGATAATGGTATAATACCTAGATTAATAAAAAGAGGCTTACAAGAATCACGAGGGTGGGATTTGCATATTATTTGTACAATAAGGTTTTGTAATTTAAAAGTCTGGGAGCTATAAGACGTATTTCCCCAGAATATTATGCCATATCTCTGACGGGAATGAACATTCGCGAAATATACACAACGAGTAGTGTGGAGGATGACTGAATTTGGAAGAATACTTATAGCGAAGCATAAAGAACTAAATTTCGTGTTCAATTCATTTACATGAACTTTCCATGTAGATTTAAGTGAATTGAAATACCTAAACAATTTGTGACCTTAATATCAGTCAATGGCACACCGTTAATTTTCAATTGAGTACAGAGCTGTTTATTTTAAATGGAAAACTGCATTTAAACGGCTTTCTTTTCATCTACTATTAATGTGTTATTACGAAACTAAGTTCAAATACCTGATATTGTACTATTTACGGTTTTTTTATTGCAAAGAATATTCGAATCATTCGCAAAGAGAACTGTTCTTCCGTTACTAAACATCGAGGGCATACCATTTACATATAGGAAGAGAATAGGGCCTAATATCGAGCCCTACGGGACTACACATGCAATTGGCACAGAATGAAATAGCTGTGTACATAATGGTTTCAATTATTCCAGTAAGGTATTTCTACACTTTGAGATAATTGTTTAAGATACGAAGATAACCAAGCTAGAGCAATACCACGAATTCCATACGAAGGAAATTTTGAAAGTAAAATGACAGAAAAGATCAATGACATCAAAAGTTTTTGAAAGATCTAAAAATATCCCAATAGGTGCTTCGTTTTTATCCAAGAATGAAGTGGCATCTTTAAGAAAAGAAAATATGGCTGTTTCTGTAGCTTTTGATTTTCGGAAAAGATGTTGATGGCAACTGAGAAGAGGATGGAACAAAATCAAGACAAAAAAGATAGTTTACACTAAAGAGATAAAGAAACTAACTACTACGAGAACTCTCGAGACTTTTATAGCACCACTAGTTTGTTTGCAGATTTCGAAAATACACAGAGTTCGCCGGAAACGGAGCTATCACCATTTTATTAACGTTATTTAGTTATTCGAGGAAAACAAATATAGAGCTATTTTTGAGAAAATAATTGTTTACAATTTTTTAAAAAAAATTCCTATGAATTCGCAAAATGCCGCAAAAACTATTCATACTTTCGAAAAATCGTACATGACGTTATTTCAAGATTAATTTTAAGGCCAGTTTTTGGTTGAAAAGAAACAATCTTCAATATTGTAGTTGTGGGAAGATGCCGAAAAAAATTTCAACCTTTGCAAATTTCGAAAGTTTAGAGGTTCAATGAAAATGCTACTTTCTTTGCTATTCTTTCCTATATTCGAAGGAAAAAATTGGAGCCGTTATTGAGAAAATAATTGTTTAAAAATTGCCAAAATTTCACGCAAAAATACTCAATTTTCGAAACACTGAACAAAATTTTATTTGAATAATTTATTTTTGATGAAAAGATTTTATTAAGAAAACATTTTCCATCTGCATTATTGTAGTTGCAGGTTGACGCCGAAAACATTGCCACACTTGAACCTAAAATGAAATGAAACTTGTTACGACACACGGACGGAAGTATTACATTACTGGTTTTGAAATTCTAGCTTCGGCTCCTGACGTTGCTTCGGCTGGAAATATCACACTCGTAATATAACACTTTCCGCCATTGTATCGTAATAGTAGGATGGAAAATGTTACATTGCGAGTGAGATGTTCCTCCTAACGTCATTTCGGCTGGAATTTTTAACGACTAAAGTAACAGTTCCTCCCGTGTGCCGTACGTAACAAGCCTTATTTCAAACCATGACGAATTTCCTTACCATTTTTTTTTAAATTTTATCAATATGAAATTATGCTCTGAACATTTTAAAATGGAACTGAGAGATCAAGAGATGATTCGGAAACCGATAACTGATTAATCCAACTACGTAATTGAAATCCGCATCCCTAATTCCTTTGGTTGTCCGTGTCCTTCCCGGTGTTGCAATACTTTTTAGTCAGTGGAAAAAAAAAATCACAGGGGCGAGTTCATGTTAGACAAACATACGGAGCCACCATTCAAACACTCAAAAAAAGACGGGAAATAGAGGCATAGAGCAATGCGAGTGTAAAATGCAAGTGTTGCGAGTGTTAAATGCAAGTGTAAAAATTGTTTTGACATTCTACGACGTCATTCGTATCGTTTACGAAGCCAGAGTAATTTTCTGCTCTGTAGTTGCCCAGAAAGTTGATACAAATATATGAAACGCACTTCAAGCTGCTTTCTCACAATCGCTCAACAATTCTTCGAAATTTGGATCATTCATTAATGGGCGATGTGAGTAGTTATACTCAATGTAGTTTTTTTTTATAATTTTTAAGAAGCCGGAATTTGACGTAATACAATAAAAGTTTTTAGTCTATATGAGTTTACATCTAAAAATATATTAACAAACATTTTTGATAATATGTTGTGATTTTGTGGGGAACTTCGTTTCGTTCGATAAGAGTAAGAGTCAACTAAAACGCCTCCGGGTTCTCTCCCCTTGGAGTCATAGCGAATAACGTGAAAGGATCTGCAACCTACAACCTTCCGCTTCAATGTCTCAAGTATCTACTTCAACACAAATGGGGTAACCAAATATTTTCCTGATCTCCAACTTTACATTTACGATACAATTCGTAAACTTTTTCACTATTAGTGCGAGTGCACTTCTCTTTGATTTTGTAGTGCATTCCCCACAAACATAACAAGATACATGGCGAATTTACACACTTACGAGGCGTAGTGGAAACTATTGTCTGAACAATATTTCTGCCTGCTTGACAGCAAGGGGTGACCGCATAGAGGAGAGATACTATAGGAGAGTATATCTCAACTCTATGAGTGACAGACGAGAGAGTTCCGTTATCCAATCAGAGGCTTCAAATTATGATGTCACTGCAGAGTCCTGCTTCAAATACTTCTTAAGAAAAAAAATGAAATCTCACAACCCGAAGTAACTGAAAATTGAAGAGCGCCGATCACCAAGTGGCCACAAGCGTTATGGCGTCATTACGTGTTTGTTTGTGCGTTGTATGTACGGTTCTGTGACATCTACTATTGTAAGCTCTCACTGCGATTAGTTTCTTTGTATTGTTGTGATCTGATGCAGGAACGGCCACGTGACTGGCGTCTGAGTAAATGAAAACATCGCTCTACCCCACCCTCCGCTGTCAAGACGACAAATATTATTCTGATAATTCTCTATTCACAAATGATATCAACAAATATACAAGTAACGAAAGAATATCACAATTTTGAAACCTATGGATATTACAGAAAAGACTTCCACTAAAAACACTATAGGAACATTGTAGTGAGGGTTAAAAAAGCTTAAATTAACTGCCACTATCAAGAGAGGTCAGTTAGGGCATGCTCACTTCGGCATTCTGCAGATGGGGGGGGGGGGGGGCGTCGAAAAGGGGTAGGGGGCATCTGGGCAACTTGCCCCTAGACCCAACTTAATTGGAGCTCCGATTTTTTTCATTCAAAAGAAAAGAAAAACGTATCTCTAAACCAAATTGAATGCTATAAGTTATTTCACACATATGGAGAAATAAATCCTAGAATGTAGGCTTCCGCTGCCTGAGTCAGTAGCTACTTCGCTGTCCGGGAGACGCCGCGTCCTAGGCCGGTCCTAAATAAATGTATCTTAATTGGGGCCGGAGAATCAACTGCCCCAGGCCCCTCGTTTTCTGTGGGCACTCCTGTGGAGGGCACGACAGTTAGCGGTCTCGCGGGGGAGCCGCAGCACAATCTGGTATTTTGGAGAAGTTATTAGGGAGTTTTAGCGGCAGGCGTAAGGAGATATCCTTAAACTCTATTGATCACGGGACTAACGTAAAAATGAACAAAGTTCAGAAGAGTTTTAGCAATTGCAACATTGCGTTATGCATTATAACAAAGGAAGCATTTCAAGCGTTGAACAGAGAAATTCCACAATATATGAAAGAGTGTTGGCTAGTGGTGAGACATTTAAAAAACGTTAGGAGTCATCAAGAACAAGAACATTGTGCATGCAGTTTTAGATTTTGTGGCCCTCCGTGATAAGTATGCAGTCTGGAATTTTGAATCTGCTTTTCTTGAAAATATAGAAAATAAAACAGCGTTCGTTATGAGCGTAAGACATAACCTATCGCGAAGATATGATTTGCCTTTTTCGTGAATTTCTTTCCTGTCAACTCTCCAACATATCCCGTTAATTCTTGCCAGTGTTGTGGAGTTGGTAAGGAATAATTGTAATTGCCTCACATACGACACTCGGTTTGCCAGAGTTGGAAAAATACAACTTTTCCTGTTTTTAGGCGTCCATTTTGCCGCTTGTAAGGTGACCTTAGAGTCTCCCGCAGGCGTGCACCATTTAGAAGGTATAAGGTCGTACCTTACGCCTAAGGTAAGACGTTATGACTTCAAGGTCCGTCACGTGACTGTTAGTGCATAACGCCGCTACCTTACGCGTGGCGCTTAATCTCGCTGTTTTTGGAAGGGACCAATTTAACAGATCGGAAACAAGCGAACGTCATGCAGAGCGATGATATTGCAAAGAGATAGAGCTTTACAATTGAACTAGCTGTAAACGAACGCTCTGACAAAATGCGTACCTGAACTTAACCTGCAATTATATTTCGCTAGCAGAGGTAAAGCAGTAGCTGTCAAAACGGCTCATCTTACAGAAATCTCTCTCTAGTCGAGGGTCGCCACCTCATTCCTCCCGTCACCCTTGCGGATGCGACTGAGGAGAAGGGCGGCGCCGCGGGCATTCGCCGAGAGCCTTTCAATTGTCATAAAACATAATGGAGAGTAACAGTGGTGCTTCTCTAGCACCTTCTTCCAGGAACTAAAATACGAATTGCTGCCAACAATGCTAGAAACGTGCTTGGCGGCTGCGTGGGTTCGCTGGACGCAGGTAGGGGTGTTAGTTACTATACGCGCAAGTTTTCTTGATATTCCATAGCGGGAGGTGCGGGGAGAGGAGGGATTTGGCTTCGTCACGGTTGAAAAGGGCGTACCAACTGTGAGCGTGAACTTAATTCGCCAAAGCATGCCACGAGAAATGCTGATTGTTTTGAAAGTACGTGGTGGTTGTTGACAGCATTGTAAATTGGTAAGTGCCGTTCCGAGTCAAACCTAAGTATCTCAACGTTCCGTGCTATTCAGCGCTGAGTGAGAACGAGGGAGCACGTGTATCAATAAAACGTGCGCGAGTAATACAATAGCAGCGATGTTCGAGCTTTCTTTATCGTTTGTTAAATGTTTATATTACGGAACATTTTCGAATTTCTCGCAAATTACCCAATTATGTGCGGAAGTTGGCGAGCTTAATCTGCAGCAGTACCCGACGACACTAGCACCTCCTAATTAGCATCCTCCAGTTTTGTCTCCGATTTTGATGGAGAGTTCCAACGCCCTACTTTTGCCTCGAGGCAGTCCAGTGTTGTCACACGTACCAGGGTTCTGGCAGTTTCCACAGAATTTTAATGAAGATACTGTGTACCAGGATGAAGACATCCTGGTACGTTTAAATACCAGGATTTTAAGTCTACGGGAATTGACAACGTGAAATTTTAGATTCGTTTAATAATTATTGTATTCAATGATTTAAAATAAACACCAATATTACAAATCGCTATGATATTATTGAAACCACTGACGTTAAAACCTTAAGGTGACATAGGATGCTCTTTTTCTAGCACATACTTTAGTAGAAAAGGATTTCTATCCATCCGTCTTAGTCTTCCATTTAGTTTATCATAAGTAATTGATAGATTTGTGATTTGGAAATTGTCGATAAATTCACGATTTGCGAAGCGAGGAGTTAAAATCATGACAATGCTATATTAAAATCACACGCAACGCAGCGATCGAAATAGAATACCACCACCTAAGATAGATGTGCCACAGTTTATGATTGGCCAGTAGGGAGACGAGGTAAGAAAAATCGGATAGAAAAAGCTATAAACTCTTGGAGATAGACCACGCTGATTGGGGCATTTTCAATGTGTAGTTAAACACTATTGATTTTAATTTCACTAGTTGAATAGTTAATCAAATGTATCGATGTCGAAAAAAGTTTAAGGAACTTCCTCTGTGCATTAAAAACATAATATACTTATAATACGAACAATTTCAGAATTTAAACAAACTGATACTAGGAATTTTAGTGAAAGTACCCGGATTTTGGAAGGTTGGTACTGGGATATACATTTAATCATCCGGAAACGCTGTGGCAGTCTATTACGAGAGACTGAAAGTGTGGATCACTCTTCAAATTTTTAGTGGATATTGTGACCCGACATACAATCAATGGACTTGCAGTTGGTATATAGTTTACTCGGTGTTCTTTTGGTAGATCTCCTGGAGCTGTGACAACTTGGCTCTGTAATTTCGATTACGCGTTGAGGCTGCAGATCAGCAGCAGTTTAATAAAAAGCTTGTAACATGGCTTCTACTTTCGTTGCCCATTGCTGATTCTCAATAAACACCACTTTGAAAACGGTATTACTTCGGCAAGTCAGTCCGCAGCCAAAACATGGCGGTCCAATCCCTACCACTTCAAGAGTATCGAACCCTTGAAAGGGAAATATAAACAGAAGTGTTTACTATTAAACCTCTCATGCTTATTATACATTAGTGACTAAAGTGACCATTTTTTTACAATTAAAAGAACGAAAAATTTGAAAACAAGCTCAACGTAAATAAATTAAACACTTTATTAATTCAAACAAAAATACACTAATTTTGCTTACATCTCCTTTAATTACGTAATTAAAAGAATAGTTTTCCTTTGAATAAATATTTTTGTAAATATATAAATTTTCTAACAATATATTGGAAATTTCGGGGCAAGATCATACGTTTTCAGTAAAATTCAAAACAGTGATTATTGGGAAAAAGTATGTTGGGAGTTAGCAGGAGCAACGTTTCACAGCAATCATTATTATTAATAATTTTCGAATACATTTCTGTTCAAACTTTAATTTTTTAGAACAGAATATTTTTGTAAAAAAATAATAGTCAATAATTACAATTCCGCTCGTTTTCCACCATCTTAATTATTTTGCACAGTTTTTCCCACTGTTTGCGGAAAATTTTGATAACTCCACTGAAAACGGCGGAAATTCCGCCGATCTGCCAACACTTAACCGCATCTTTCCGAACTGTACCGTCACATGACGCGTAACAGTTCGCCGCAACACATTACGTTTAAAATCTCGAAAAGGAGGACAAGTAGGACACATTTTGAAGAAGGACACAACCTACAAAGGGAGGACTGTTCTCCATAAAGGAGGGCAATTGGTCACCTTATAAATGACGTAGTAGTACGTCAATACGTGTAATAAACGGAGTGTAAAGCAGCGTGACAGATTAAAATTAAAATACATGAAGAAAACAGCGTAATTCCCGACACATGCTTTTCATTCAAACTAGGAATTAGAGAAGAAAAAAACCTTACGAGATGGATTTAATTGAAGTTCGATTCCGTATTCTGAGCATTGAAATCTATCATAGTGTGTTTTCAAGTTGCGGCAAATTTGTTTCTCAGTATTATTAGGAAATATAATCGGTGAATGTTACATTAACACCACAATACTGTTACGAAATGAAAATTTAGAACTTTGTACGAGTGTATCAACTCGTAAGAGAACGAACACTTGAGTAATGTAATGGGTTGCTATGAAGGCAAGTTTGTTTAGAGGGATGCTGCCTTGAGTCTGCAAGAAATAAACGCCTGACGATTAAGTTGTGATATTTAAAGTGAAATACGTCTTTAAATACCCAATTGGTAGTGTCTTCAAGTGTTTAGAAGATTGGCAAAACCTTGGAGAAGGTATTATATATAATTAATCGGTTATTCAAGAACAAAAAAACAACAAAAACAACAAAACATTCGCAGCCGGGAAGCAGGCAACAGTTTGCTGATTGATTTTCCACATAACTTCCAAACAATATATTTTCTCATTGTTAGAACTTTTTGTGTTTTTACATCAAGAGTGTGACATTACATCAAGAGTAATGTAACAGGACAGCGACGTTGGATAAGTGGAAAAAAGCGGCAGATGAAATTATTGGAAATACCCTTGATCGCCAACAAGAGCATACACTGTTGCGGGACAGAAGTTCATTAGATACATTTCATACATTTTTAAATAATTGTCAACATTCCCGTCACCTTGTTGGACGCAATTACGCTCGGGAAATATATTCCGCAGTCGTAAAGAAATACAAATTGTGACCATGTTACTGACTAACAATGCCAATTGTGACCTTGTTACTCAGTAACATGGTCACAATTTCGATTTCTGTACAACAGCAAAATATAAATACTCCGGGCGTAATTGCATCCAACAAGGTGACGAGAATGGTGACAATTATACGACATACATACAAGTAGCGATAATTAGGCTCATGAAAATTGCCTAAAGGATTGATTGGCTCAGTAGCTTAGTGGTTAATGCAGCTGGGCGTAAGGCCCGGCGTTTGAATCTCGATCGGGGCAACCAATTCTGTGAACAAATTTAGTCATACATTTTTTTATGTAGGTTCAATAAAAACCATTAATAATAAGAATTACTATACATTGGTACACTAAAAAATATTGATGTGGAATTTGTCTCGTGTGGGTTTGAAATAATAATTAAACTAATGGTCATACAACGGCACATACTTTCTCACAATATTTCTGACTTTTGCTATTGTCCAAAATTCATGGAGTTCAAAGAAAACGTGATCTATGTCATTTATAAGCATCCTTCGTTGAATCCGAGAAAAAATGTAAAGAAAAAATAAGATTAAAAAATACGTATTGTATTAACTTCAAGCAGATTATGCGCGATTACTACTCTTTTTTGCCAAAAGTTCTTCATAAGTTTATTTAAAAATCTAACTTTTATTAAAAGCAGATTTTTCATATGAAAAATGTATCATTAATTTTGAACTTTGCAATGCTTTTCTTTTTTCTTCGATTTTAAAAATACGCAATTCGCCGAAGATGAGTCCAGCACACTTCATTTACAGTACTTTGATAAAGCGTAACCCGCTTTTGAGATAATAATTAAAGAAAATTCTTATATTTCACGCAATATTACGTGAAAACTAGTATTTTTGGAAAATTGTCATGAACCAGGAATGCGTGATTCTGAATTGATTCTCAGAACATCGATCTTTTGAACTAATTCCGTTCTTTACGGAGTTTGAATCGATTCTTGAAGCTTGGAATCGATTCGTTTATAAGCACTTCTTACAGCTGTTTTGAGTTTCCATACGTACAGGTACGGCGCTTACGGACAGGTTCCCTAGTCGTATCATTTACAGATACTGCATATTTGTAAACACCTATAGTTGCTGAAAATTGTATATTGAAAAGTAAAATATATCGTAAATAATAGTAAATATATTATCGTAATAAATAGTAATATATATTGAAAAGTAATGTATATATATATATATATATATATATATATATATATATATATATATACACACAATGTTTATTAGCGCAAAAACCAAAATATTTATTTCTAAAAATAATGATTTGTTTAATTTATTTCTGAATTTTGATGAATCGATTTTTTCGCGATCTGCGCACATCCCTAACATTTCCTCAAGATTTGTCTTTGGACAATAGGTTTCATTAAGTGCAATATTTCTATGTTAAATATTGTAGTTGCAAGAAGACCGCGAAATTATTTTCAATTTTCGAAAATTCAGAGATTTCAATGGAAACGATACTTGTACCATTGTAAGCGTTTTTACTCTAACCGAGGACGAAGTTTAATAAAAAATTGGAGCCACTTCTAAAAAAAATTTGGGGGTTCATATGAACTACCTCTAAGAAATAAAATATCCTTTTCAAACTCGTAGAGCATCGAGTACGTTTAAATCGATCAGTGTAGATAAATGTAGGAAAAAATCATTAGATCGATTTAGGCGCTAGCATTGGTGGTAGACGAGCGGGCACTTTTTTACCGTTAATCAATTTTTCGGTACCAATGACCAAGATTGGTTGGTTGTTAGTGATTCCGGGTAAACTGCTAAGGTCATTAGCCCCGTAAATGGGATGCGTGTTTTTTTCCTGGGGATCAGGCGATGGATTTATCGCGCTCTATGGCTAGATTCAGAACGGACCTACCGTCGGCTAGCGGGTTTTTTTCTCAACCAGGTATCTTCCACCAGAGGAGCATGGCCGCAGCCAGGATAAGCTAAGGCTCGCGACCGGTCTCCCGGTGTGTGTATTAAGAAACAATAAATGCTGGATTCTGACTACACAATGTGTTAAAGGAAGTTTTTTACGGAACAATAATAGTCGTCACAAGTACATTTTTCAATAAATCACGATTCATTTACACATAATGTTCCAAATGAAATTTTTTTAATAAAGCATGACACAAGGAAATAATAAACAAAATTACACATGATTTAAAAAGACAAATTATTAAATTCCGTTAAAGGAGATAACTTGGAACAGTTTTGTAACTTAGGACGTTTCGCGCCTTTTTGTGACTGGCTGTATCAGATGTGTTCAGGTGTTTGAGTTGGAAGCAGCGCGTAAGTGTTCATGACGATTTAAAGATAATATATAATCATCTTTTGAAAGGTTCATTTGCAGGTAAGTGTAATTCAGTAACCAAAATAGGTAAAGTAAGCTTTAACCTGAAAAATAATCATTGTAAAACTTTCCTTGTAGAGTTCTTGATGAGATTTTTTCTATTTGTACTTTCCACGAGGACGCGAGACGATACGCGCGGCCACATCGATGCAGCCGAGCGTACGCAAAGAGCGGACGCAAAGAGAATTCCTCGTACGATTTTAGAATGGATGCCGACATGGAAGCGGAAGAGGGGAGGACCAACCTTTACACGAATGAATGGTATTAATACAAATATGAAAGAGAAAAAAATTAAAAGGCGATCGGAAAGGTCAGGAACAACGGAGGAAAAATTTAAAGTATAGTAAATGAAAGTTATTTCTGTTTTGGGTACAAGAAAATGTTACAACTGTTTAACATTTTATAACTGTTCAATAAATACAAGTAACAGAATAATTTTTAATAATTGTATCTAAAATGTTTCATTAAAAATTCATTCACAATTCGCACATAACAAGCGTTAAGACATAACTCACAAAAAATGTTTGCAACATACTCAAGCAAGATCAAACGATCTGTCGACAGTTCGACCAACTTTCCGGAAGTAGTTTTTCTATTGACAGAAGTAGTTCTTTCGGGAACACTTTCAATTTCGTCAGAGAGAAAATTGACGTGTGAGCTGAACTTGACACTGAATATGATTAATCTATGGAGTCAGGCAAAACGAGATAGGATTATTGATAACTTCGTGGGACATTTCAAGTATATGGTCAGTTCATTCTTGAACCGATCAAGTGAAGTTGTTAAACGAGATCCAAATGAATACGGTAAAAAATAGCTTGTGACTACCCACTAAAAACCCGCTTCATTTCATTGATTCCCTTCCCGCGGAACCGCCGTCATGCTCTGCATCACGGGAAGGGTAGATCAACTTTTTGCTCTATGATTACTTATGTCATGGGATACTCCACAATCGCTCCTGCAACCGATGCTTCTTCAAAACGTTTGCTGCATACGTTGCTTCCGCACTCTCTTGGAACACCAGCATCCTAGTGACGATGGTACCAGGAGTCACTACCTGCAGGAGGAGTTCTTTCCTCTCCTCAACAAAGCGTGGACAGTGAAAAACACGTGCTCCACATCTTCAACCAATTGTTCACAGGTTGAGCAGGAAGAGTTATTCTTCAATCAGAAACGAAGTTCTTAATCACGGTAGCACCCATGCCCCGGTAACAACTGGGTCGAATAATGATACAAATATGTTTCCTTTGGATTCACTTCATTACATCAGGAGTAAGACGGAATGCCTTCCATTGGATGATAGAACCCATCGTCGTTACCATTGGGCTATTGTAACCCTTCTTTCTGCCTTCACGCAGTTCCCTCTTGCTTACGTCTGTAGATATTGGCCTTTTCTTGTGCCATGAGGTCTATATCACACAACAATATCACACTATTCGAAACGCTCAGGCCACCCTCCCGGCGGACCTTCTACATCCTACACTGACCTCGCACCGCGAGCGTATAACTGGATCCCGAAGGCAACGACCCAAGTGAGGGCTGCGTAGAGTTAACTGCGCTAGACAGTAGTCTCAAGCTACTTTGACTTGGACTCCCAACGTTAGGCATAAAAGACGGAGGCCATGCGAGACGCTTTCTCGCGGACTATTCGCAAGTGCTCGTCGAGTGCAGTCGCCCATGCAGTCTCGCGTCAATCTGGACACCGTGCTGGGAGGCTACTTTACAAACCCAATATGAGAGAAAGAGAAAGTTAGAGAGAGAAAGAGAGCGGTTCCGTCACTCACTGTTAGACCACTTTGCGTCCACCATTCGAGACATGTGTATCGTCGTGGGTAGGGATCTACGCCACAAGGAAAACAGACACGAGTGAGTATATACAAGTTTATTTACAAGATGTACATATATACAAAACCGCACTCTTAAGACGGTTTGTCAGAGCTACTACTGCAGCCCCCCTCTCCCTAGATGCGCCTTGCGGCGACGCCTGCGACAGGCCTGCTCAAAGATTGGCACCTGGTGTGCCCCGGCAGATCGACAATCTGCCTGACAGTGTTCGAGGAACACATCGCCTGGTCCGAACACATCGAACAACCATGTACCATCGGCACTTCACACCAGCCTGTGCGGACAAAGATTTGTGGACTCGTCACGAGGAAACCAGAGTTGTTACCCACCCGCGCCATCGCGACGCGACGTTATATAGGCGCAAGTCACATGACCTCCCACGTCAGTTCTCCCCCCCCCCCGCGCTGGATAGAGACATTATCTGGCGTTGTCTTTGCACGCGGCCCCGTGCATTCTTGAAATTCCAGCCTTTTGTTCGGGCGGTTATTTTTAGAACCCTCAACCCTCTACCTTGCGCTGCTACATAGCCATGACACTACACATGTAAAGTGACATTCGACGCGTCTCGGTCTCCTGGTGGGGAACTGATAACTTATTTTCGTGATCGCATTTTGTAAATGCTTATTTTCCATTTTAGCGCTGCAATCTTAGTGGGTAGAGGAGAATTGAACCAATGCTACCTAAATGTATTTGTCTAGGTGGCGTCAATTAAACCTCAGCTCCCCCTAGTTATTTTCAGTTCACAACACCATAATTTTCTTCCATGAGGATGGCATCACTGACTGTTGACAAACGAGTAATATTAAATGAATATCGCCCGGCAAAATTTGTTGTGAATTCGTAAGAGTAAAGTATTCCATGCATATTTATATAATAAATTTGCAAATTACCTTGGAACATTAAATTTGAAGAACATCGAGTGAATACAAGAAAACTAGGGTTGATCCGGAGTTGATGGTGTCGTTCACTGACCTTTGGTTCCTTTGGTTCACTGATTCGGTTCACTAATCTCGTGATTCACAAGGTTATAGATTCACGGTTCACTTCTTTCACTGGAGAAAAATCTTGATGGCATTGATTCAAAGCATAAATATATACACAATTTGGTTGATAACATTTTAACTCTGTCACTTTTCAAAATTAAGTTATACACTTTTCCAATTACGAAACATTTTTTCTTCATGACGATACATTTTCAATTCATTTCTAAAATTTCACTTCACAACACTCTTTTATATCACAAAATTATGACTTTAGCTCGCCTGGTTAAAATAGACTTTGATTTATTAATAAAACAGCCTCCTAACAACACATTTAGTTGTTAATATGACTACAAAATTATTTACTTCATAAATTGTCAAATAGCATCTTGGCAATTGGATAACTTATAGTTATTGCGATTGAATTTATCATTTTGAGAAGAATTTTGTGGCGTGGATTTGTGGATTTTTTTGTCATTTCAAGTCCCTTTTTAATTGTTTTGGGTGTCTACCGAGATGGAAGGTATCAATGCAGAATTTATTTATGATTTGCGCCGAATGGGAAGTTTGAATGTTATTCAGTGGTGTCAGAAAGTGGGTTTGATTGCGTCTCGACGTGTATGCAATGTATGCAAGAAAGAAATGAAATTTATTGAGAGAAAGGATATAACAGATGGGTTTGAATGGATTTGTAGAGAAAGAAGTGTGAATATTCATTGTGTGAAAATGTCTGTGCGAAAGGATTCTTGGTTTGAAAATAGTCATATGGAGATGTGGAAGGTGCTTCTCATTACCTACATGTGGGTAATGGAAGCTAGAGTGGAACACATTTGTTTGGATGCGAGTGTGAATGAATCCACTGTTACTGATTGGATGAGTTTTTGTCGAGAGGTATGTTTTGTGGTGTTTGAAAATGAAAGGGAACCACTGGGTGGAGAGGGTGTTGTAGTGGAAATTGATGAGAGCAAGTTTGGTAAAAGGAAGTATAATAGAGGAAAAAGAGTGGAAGGTAAATGGGTGTTTGGAGGTGTGGAAAGGGGTTCCTCTCGGTGCTTTTTCAAGGTCGTTGAATGTCGTAGTAAGGATGTTCTCTTAGACATCATTAAGAATTACATCAAGCCGAAATCTATTGTGATTTCGGATTGCTGGAAGGCTTATGATTGTCTTAAGGATGAAGGATTTACCCATCTTCGGGTAAATCATTCTATTACATTCAAAGATCCTGAATCAGGTGCGCACACCAATTCCATTGAAGGGACTTGGAGTGCAATTAAACGCACAATTCCACGTCACAAAGTCAACAACTCATTAATTTATTATTTGTCTGAATACATTTGGAGAAGAAAGTTTAAAAACGAAAAATTTTTAAATTTTTGTAAATTTATTACAAAAATTTATAATGATAATAAAGAAGTTGTTGTGAGTAAAGTAAGTATAGAAATAATTTTTAATTTAATTTGGCTTTATTTTTGTTTTTAAATTTAAATTTAATTTTTTTTTTCAGAAATAATTGTGTTACATCATATTTCAGTTAATTTTGTTATATTGTGTTTTTTTTTCTTCTGTTCTGTTTCGAGGTGAGTTGTAATAATATATTAAATTCATTTAAATTTGTTTTTATTTGTATTGTAAAATTTTGAAATTTAAAATTTTTTATTTCAGAAATGTTATAATTCGTTATTTCATCATTTATTGTTATTTTTCATTATTTTTGGATTTTGTTTTCTTGTTATTTGGTGAGTATTTTTTTGTTTTTACTTTTATAATTTTTTGCAAGTCCAGGTTTTTTAAATTATTTTTTTTCTTTGTTTCAGATTTATTAATTGTTTTTAAATTAATAATTAAAATTCAATAAAATTATGTTTAAAAATCTGCAAATATGTGAGTTTATATTATTTTATTGCGCATTCTAGAGCGTATAAGAAAGTGTTATGTAGATAATTTTGGCTTTGAGTAGTAATTATAGTGTAAGTAGCATGTGAGTGTTAAATAGAAATTATAATTCTTGCGATAACATAGTGACCATTACAACATGCGAACAAGAAACAAGGATTCGGTTCAGTGAGTCGATTCCCCTCTAGTGAACCGGTTCAGTGAACGACACCATCAACTCCGGATATACCAAAACTAGAACTGTAAGTAATACTATAGAATACATATCTAAAGAGTGCAAAGACCGATTTTCCATATAATGTGACAACATATTTTTATAAACATACCGAATGGTAACCTTTTAATGCTTACGTATATATATATATATATATATATATATATATAAATAAACGTCCACCCTTGGCATGTTAGCCATTTGCCATTTGGCGACGCGCCGACCAGTATAGACGCGCAGGGTTACCCCTCAGCTTGTAGTGATCCGCACGCCCACAAAGGTCAAGCGCGTAGATGGCGAATTACTGTTGCTCATTTAGCGTTTGCCAGGTGTGTGGTAGACCACGGAGTCGAGCAACATTGTCCCCGCTGTGAATTATTATTATTATTATTATTATTATTATTATTAATGGATTAGGTGATAGGATATTGGTGAAAGGTGAACGCGGAGTTTTTGAACCATCCCAGCACTCGCCTTATGACCGAGGGAAACCACGAAAACCCCGGTCAGGATGGCCGGCTCGGGAATCGAACACGGACCTCCCGATTGCGAAGTCAGCGCGCCAAGCGCTGAGCGATGTATTATATATATATATATATATATATATATATATATATATATATATATATATATATATATATATCGGAAAAAGCGTTGATAGCTGTTAAAACTGATAAAAATAATACTAAAATTGAACATATTCAATGGCAATTGCAACAAATTTTGATAAATAAATACCTATTTAAATTTGTTATAAATTGTTTTTAGATAAAAAATTTCCCTATCATATAAATAAATCGTTTTAACAATTCTTTATTTTTAATCAACTTTGCATTACTGACTATAGAATTATTTTAGATTAATTTTATCATCAGCTGAACATACACATCTTCATTTTGTTGGGGAAATAAACTTAGGTGCATTAATAACATACAAATGAATTCCTTTTCATTAATCCTCTCAACAATACGTTTTTTAAAACAATTTTAACTACTTATATTATTAATCTATCATTCACTTTAAAAATTTGAAAAATCGGTGAAAAGATTGTAAAAAGAAAATACTGTTATCCTTTAGTTATAATAAATTAGTCACATCTGTAATTATTAAATTTGGGCATCCTGTCTTAAAATAAATAAAATCAAATGTTGATGTAACCATGACATTGATGTTTGGTAATATGCAATACTCCATAATATTTAGACATTACTTAAGGTTTATTCTTTTCTTTTTTATATTATAACAAGAACATCTGCTAAGATAGCTGTTGATGAATTTGACAAGAGAGTAATAAGAGATACAATTCAGCATTTTTGTTCAGTTAAAAAAGTTGTTCCATCATTGGAAAAGCTACTACCTGCTCTGCGTGAAATGATTAATTGGAAATGAGGGGGGGGGGCTCTCTCTTAGAAAAACATTGCAGAGCACGGGGTTTCTTGGAAAAAATTTCAGAATAAGAGATATTTTACTTCTGGTGTAATAATATAGAACTGATTTGGCCTACCAATTGATAATCAAATAGATAAATCAATTACAACGATGCTTCAGTCCTCTTCAGTCTTTTCAACCAACCTCCACAACAGAACGTTTCTAGTATTACTTTCATCGGCACGCATAAAGGTAATGCTTGTATTCAAAATAATGCCATATTTCAAAATTCAGCAATGATCACCAATGAAATTGCTCAATATCAAGAAAATAATGCAAATATTTGATTTACAAGTAATATTTCAACATTTCTTGGTTTATCATATATCAACTATGGACTACACTCAACTTCAATGGTCTGTCAAATGGAAAATCAAACTAAATCCTACAAAATCATGCGCCAAAATATTCTCATTAAGAACATTTTCAACCCCAACACCACTCCTAATAAACAATAACCCAATTCCATGGACCCCGCACAATGAATCTGTCAAATACCTAGGGCTGAATCTTGATACCAGACTAAATTGGAAAAATCACATAACAGCAAAAGCACAGCAAGCCAAAATAAAAATAATTAAATTAAAGCCACTCTTAAATCGCAATAGTAAGCTCTCATTAAACAATGCCATCACCATCTATAAATCAATAATTAGACCCCTAATGCGTTATGCATGCCCTATCTGGATCAATGCTTCTAAAACTAATATAAATAAATTACAGATCATCCAAAATAATTTCCTCAGACTTGCCACTCATGCACCCTGGTTCATCTCAAACATTCAACTGCATAAAGAATTTAATTTACCCCCTATACTTGACCATATCGCGCTCCTATCTAACAATTTCTTCTCCAAAATAAACACAATTACCCAAGCCACCCATTACGGCCTAGCCACCATCTACCAGCTCCCAAAAAGAATAAAAAATAGATATCCATTAGATTCACTCCTCAGCATATTTTCAGAACTCAATTAATCACGTAGGTGCTCTGTGAGTTTCCTATTCGTGTGTATTTAGATTTAGTTGTAAGATTAGCATTTAAGTTAAATATAAGTCATAAAAATACATATGATGTAGTATACATAATACTGAACTATGTACATTCGTTCACTAATAAAGATACTATATATAAAAAAAACTCAACTTCAATAATAAATATCAGCTTCACAATCAAACAAGTAACTTATCTCCAACTTCAACACTTATGTCTCAACACAGTGTATTTACAGAATTATAACCAGTTACCCAATTTCTTGCAACATCCCACCAGCAACTACTTTGTCATATTGTCAATCTGACATTGCTGTTCAATCATCAACACTTCATTCCAAATGTGACTCCAAAAAAGAGTTTTTTTTAGCATCCTAGATTGTCTGTTGAATTTATATTATCAGGAGAATGATCCAGGAATTATTTATTCACAGTCAATTCCGTTTGTGTTGTTACATTTACATGTACAACTGAAATTCCACTACAAAATAAATATGGATTACTAGCAGATCTACAAGACACTCATGAAGAACATCCAACAGTCCTCCGATAATTATTTTGAATGTTTTTAACTTAAATAATCTACTTCTAGATATAAAAAATATTGTTAATATCCTCGAATAATTTATCAATCATTTTATCTCTTTTGTTTGAAATGTAATCTTACAATGAAGTTTTGTAAATATTCAATTTTTGTTGTTTCTTAAAACTTTAACTGGATAAAGAAATTTTATTTTTGAAGGGAGTGAATAATACGCAGAAGAGCCGAAACATTCGATTACCCTATTAAAAGTTTGATCTATTGTAGTGTTTGGTATAAAAGGCTTTTCTAATTGATCTGCAATTTAATTTAATTTTTGAAAATTGGTACAGGCTGATGTAGAACAATTGATTAATATTGGACTAGGGTAATAAGATTTTGTTAATTTTTTAATTGTTGGCCATTGTGGTCTTCTATTCTGGTGTATTTGTGCAATGCAATTTAGAAACTATTCTAATTCATAGAGGTGTACATCTAATTTAATAATGTATGATAACTTGTTGACTTTTCTTTTAATGTTAAGACAACGAGATTGAATCGTTCTGGGTTATACTATTTGGATTTATTGAGATTTAAGATATTTATAGGGAGAGATCGAGTATAAAAGGGCAGTTTAATGTGTGTACTACTGTATATGTTTTTGTAAATTTTTGATATTTCTATACCAACTTTTTGTTTACAATAAGTTTTTTGGGAAGTTAAAATTTGAATTTTCATATTAATGATATGTATTCCAATTTATTCTGTCATGAGGGGATAATTCATTTTTAATAGTGAAGAATTAAAACATATTTTAACAGGGAGATGGATGGGAGATCTAATTCAGGAAGAGGAGATAGAATTGTAAATTTACTTTTTTGAATTATTACATCTAAAATATTTGGTATTATATTGTTATGATTAGAATGAAAGGTTGGTTCAAAGGGAGCATGTATGTCTAAAATATTTTAAATTATATATTGTTGTAGACGAATATCCTGTGAATTTGATGAGTTGCAATCCCAAGAAGTGTTTTTGCTGTTGAAGTCTCCCATGAGTATAACTGGATTAGATTGTAAAATGAGGTTGTAAATTTCAATAGGAAAGGTTGTGTTTGGAGGTTTATAAATAAAATTAGAGAGAAAATAGTGTTATTAATTTACTTTCTAAAGTTATACATTATAAAATATCAGATAAAGGAAAATATACTTGTTGATGAAATATATAATTCTTAATTATTATTGCTGCCCATCAGAAATTCTATCAATTCTATAAATTTTATAACCATTTAAATAGTTTTCGTTCAGGGATTAGAGAAGTTTCTGAAATATATGCTATGTCAATAGTATGAAATGATTAACTAATTAACAATATTTTGTTATCGCTTTAGTCCATTAGAGTTCCAGTTTAGTAGTGTTATAATTAGACTTCCATTGTTAATAATGGCCATTAAAAAGTGGAGAAAGGAGATTTTGAAATACCGCCTGAATTTGTGGGATAAGTGTAGAAATAATTTTTTGAATTGTGTTGGAAATTAAAGATGTGTAATTTCATGTAGAAGGGTTTTGTTTTAATACATTACAATAAGAGAATTTAGATGATGTGTGAATATATGTTGAAGATGTAGTAATAGTATTTGTATTTGAAGGGATATTTTGAATAGAATTGTTATGTTTAAAGATTTGAGATTGTAGAAAGTTTTGTGCATTTAATTTTGGGGAAGGAAAATTATTTTTTTTATTTATTAGCATGTGTGAATTTGAATTATTAGATTGTTTTTGGTTAATTAATTCTTTAAATAATGGGCAATGATCAAGGCAAATTACTAGTCGATTCATAAAAAAAGTCTATTCATACAAGGGGTTGTTTTTGGAAGAGGACAGTTCAAATACGAAACGTTGATTTTCAGTACATCATATGAAACGCAGGATTTATCCACAATTGGTTTGTGTATCATTGAATTTTTGCATCTCTTACATTGAATAGGTTGGTTATTTGATTTTTTTAAAACTTATATTATACTATGAAAAATGTTCTTCAATCTGAATATTTTAGAAGCTTTAGGAGTTTTAGGAGTAAATTTTTATAGGTTCACGTTTTTTATTAAATAATCTTTATACCTTTGAAATGAACATTTAATTTTTACTAATTTAATAAAAATACTTTCATTTGAGTAATTAATAAGAATATTTCTGTATAAAACTGTGAGAGTTTTAATAGGAAGGTCACGGTAATAGTATTATTGTATTTTATTTGTATCACATAATGTTCTATATTTTCTAAAATATTCAATTGTCCTCTTATTATCAGGATAAAACAAGACAAAATAAAAGAATTTCATTTACAAGTTTTATCAAAACCAACAAATATATTCAATTTATTGCTTCGTATTTCCTATTTCCCACAATCATGGAAATTAGCCCATTTTTCCCCATATGTAAACCAGGCATGGATCCTCATCTTCCCTTAAACTACAGGCCTATTACATAGCCTCTTATGTTGATTGTCTAAAATTTTAGAAGAACTATAACTCTCTTGCCCATCTTCCTACCTTTCCTTAATACACGCAATTCCAAATTGCCAGTCTGGTTTTCATTCTCATTAATCGACTTCACACCAATTACTAGTGTTCTGAATCAATAGCTTAAAACTTTCATAAAAAGGAACATACAATTGGAATTTTCCTCGATATTTGTATGCCGAAGGAACTGTTGTTTTTTCATATCACAAAAATTTGTAAACTGCCTGAAACACTTTTCAAAATTCTTTAAATATATAATGTACTCACAAATGGTGAATAATGAAAAATCATCTAAAACACAAACAAAACTTTTCACACTTTGCAGCCCTACTAATTACCCAACCCTCAAAATAGATAATACAATAATATTCCTTGGACTGAAAATCTTATTCCAATTACATTTTTATAAGTATTTCGACCGTCGATTAACCTGGAAACACACATTCAAAATACTCTCGTTAAAATTATCAAAATTATACCCCTTAACTAATAAATTTTAAAAATTACAATTGATTGTAGGCATTTCCTTTTTAATGCAGATAAAACCAGGAATTTCGTTCTTTGGTCAGATGAAGTGTGTTTTACGAGAACTAGCACAATTAATGTTTACATTTTGCATGTGAGGGTTGAGTTGAATTTACATGTTGTACGTAGTGCAGATCATCGAGCGCGATTTTCTGTAAATGTGTCGGTTGGCAGTGGATGAATTTATCCTCACTTCTTACCCGAGCGTTGAAGAAGCATTCAGTCTTTGAATTTTATAACTCACATACTCCCTTCCCTTTTGAAGCTGGGGTTAATGAAAGGCCGCATTTATGCTTCCAAAGTCAAGGATCGTGATAACCTTCTTCGGCGCATTACAAACATGGTGACAGAAATAACGCACAACCCGGCACAACCCGGTTCGCGTCACAGAGGCCGTGCTGCGCAGATGCCTACCTTGCGATCACGTCATTTTGAACACTAGAGCCCCGGTTACACGAGGTGAAAATGTAAAATTTTGTCTGTATAGCAAATTTGATAAACTATCTTAAATAACATTTAAATACTAGTTTTTTCCTCCCTCCTTTCACATTCGTAAGAGAAGTAGGAAACAATAATAACAGAGCTCGCGCTAACTACTCTCAAATGAACACGCATCTTTAAGACATATGTTGCATATGAAAAGGCAGCAGGAAATGGCTATATGGTTATTCGTCTGCCTACGTATTATTGTGATTTGAGTGAGGCAAATCACTCTCGTGTTGAAACGTATTATTCTCATATTGAAACCAAACAACGTCAAAACGAGAAGAAAATGGGCAACTATATTAGTTTACAAATGCAGATTATGCCGTTTTGTTGTTTATTTATTTATTTACATCAAAAACAGTTAAAAACTGTGTGTGACGTGCTATGGGGAGATGTTTATTAGAAGTTACATTTATGCCCAAAAGCAATACAAGGGGTCATCTGAACATTAGATCAAGGATCAGGAAACTGGACGAAAACCTGATCGAAACGGGGGTCATTGACCCAGAAGCTGAAGTACAATTCTTGTTACAGGTTCTTTTTGAATTATACAATACAAATTGTAAATAATACACTAAATATCGTTGTTAAAATTAATGTAACTTTCCTTTTGGATGCTGTATTTGTATAGTTTCTAATTGTATAGAAACAGTTGTGCAGAAGAAAAGATTTTACTTGGGACAAACTTTTGCATCAAATTTCATCGTTTAATGTCATTTGGCAAGGTGTTGTAAAATAATGTACATGTATTTTATGCGAATTTTTTGTAGTGAGCTGTTGATACTGTCACCTAATGAATATGATTACTACGTCGAGTGTTGTAGTTACAGACAACGTGGGTGGGATTTGCTTTTTATTCGTACAATTATTTTTGTAATCTACTCGTATGGGAGCTATAAGATGTATTTCACCCAAAACATGCCATTTCTCAGGCGGGAATGAACATTCGCGAAATGTACACTCCGAGCAGTAGAGGCTGACTGAATTTGAAAGAATTCTGAAAGCGTAGCATAAAGAACTTAATTTATTGTTCAAATCATTTAAGTGGACGTTCCATTCAAGGTTTGACTAAATTGAAGGACCTAAAAGTTTTTTTTTAGTGGTTGAAGACAGAATCTCGTGTTAATTATGCAGTATAGTAAGAAAAGTGAGTAAAAAAGCATCAAACAACAATGTGCCTTATTTAACAATAATGAAGATTGAAGATGCGAATACTTTTGGACTAAAAGAAGCTATGCTCATACTAAAAACAAAAGCAAACCACAGGGTGGAAGAAGAAAAGTGAAAATTACGGGACAACGTCGTGAATTAATTATTGAGTACATCGAGGAGAATCGAAATTATACACTAAAGGATCTACAAAGTATTTTTTTTAAATCATGAAATTATCGTGAATACAAAATGTTTACGGAAACATTTAGATGATTTATTATTTACACTTCGGATTTTTGAAAACCAACCGAGAGAACAGCAACGAAATCAAAACAAAACGTTGTTAACATGTCCTTCAGCTATTAAGTTATCAAGCAATGTTCCTATTATTTATATGGACGAAAAAAACTTAAATTTATTTATTTTGCAGAAGCAAGGGCATTCTATGAACAGAACTCGACGTAGTTACATAGTAGCGGGGAGTTGTGAAGCCCTTGTGTCAGATGTCCATTTTGATGTTGGATTAATACATCACGAAGTGAAAAGAGGTGCTTTTGGGGAAAACAAGTGTTGATATCAATGTTAATTTTCAATGTATTCGCGCTGCTGAAAATATCTACCAGACGACCGTGGTATAAGTAGTAGATAATTCTTGTCATTAAGGCATTAAAGACATATTTATGGAGGAAGAATTTGAGGTTTATAAGCCCTTATAGTCTAGCTTTCAATCGAATTGAACTTGCCTAATCATCTTTTAAATCTGCTGTTGAGATATGTCCAAGCAAATGTATCATTGAATGAAAAACAAAAATAATCACAGTTGGTATCGGGTTTACAGTGCATATTAGTATTGGCCCCTTCCACCACTGTTCAGGAGTAGCATATCGTTTGCCTTGACGTGATGCGATTCTCTTCCATCTGTACGCCGGGATGTTATCGTTCACCAAACGGGAATATTTTATATTTTTTGAGAAACATTTAAATTAGCACTTCACAATAATTTACTGATTTTATGAGTTATAACTACTGATTTCATGAGTTACTTCCAATACTTTCGGAGCTGGGGATAATGAAAGACCTCGTTTATGCTACTGAAGTCGAGGATCGTGATGACCTCCAGCGCATTGAAAGTGTGGCGGCAGAATTAAAGGTACAACCCGGCAAAGCTGTTCGCGTTACAGAGGTCGTGCGGCGAAAATGCATATATTGCGTTCACGCAAGAGGGGATTTTGAACGCGTGTATAACTCCTTTTGCACGACGTGAAAATGAGAATTTTTTCTGTATAGCAAATCCGATAAACTAGCTTAAATAACATTTAAATAATAGTTTTCTCTCTCTCCTTTCATATTCGTAAGATACGTGGCAATAACAACAGATCTCGTGCTAATAAATCTGGATCTTTGCTTGATTATACTCTAAAAAATACTGCTGTTACAAATAAGTTCTATAGATACAGAAACTTTAGTTGATCTCATAGCTATTCCTTTTAATGTAAAGAACATAACACGGCTTCCCACCACTATAAGAGAAGCTATAAATCGATGAAAAAGGAATTAAATAATGTAACTATGACAACTGATTTATTCGTGTTCTCTGCTGCTACTTGAATATAGCAGGTGATATTACTTTTACATTGGACTTCTCGAGTTGTGTGGATTTGCGATAGATCATTTGAATGCAAGGAATACTTCAAAGTTTCATTAAAAGTTTTATTAAAGTTTCGAGCCTGAACAACGCCACCGAAATTACGAAACCTAAGAACTCGAAAATTTTCTACGTGTAAATTTTCTACGTTCTAAATGTGGTCACGGGGTTCGGGCCAACGTTTCCTGCCTTTCTCCAGACCGCAGTGTTCACCATTGTCATTTGTGAATGTGGAACGAGTTATCTTATAATTGTAGTTGCGGAAGGCAGGAAAAGTTGCGTGGCGTGTTTATATTTATTCGTAAATTCTTCTGTGTGTGATTTTTAATTATTAATTTTAGGTCGATTTCAAAAATCTAAGATCATTAGCAACCTCAACTGATTTACATTAGAGTATCTGTGTGCGTTGTTTTTTTTTCTTTATGGTGAATAAATGAGTTGATCCCGGGCATAGGGTGGCACGGTTCCTTTGGTTCCTTTTATGATTCACTACTTCTCGTGATTCCCAAAATTATTGTAGCGCGGCTGAAATGGCTTGAACGGCTGGTTGAATGCTCGAGAATAATTCTGCTGGCACTGATTAATTTTCTTAAGTCAAAGCATAAATAGCATAGTCACAATATGACTATGAATCAATGCCATATAAAGCTATACATTTGGCGATCCGGAGTTTAGGGTTCCACCGGTTTATTTGGTTCACTGGTTCGGTTCACTAGTTCTCGTGATTCACAAGATTATAGTTGCGGGGTTCACTTCAATCACTAGAGAATAATTTTGCTGGCATTGATTCAAAGCATATATATACATATATATATATATATATATATATATATATATATATATATATATATATATATATACACACACACACACAATTTCACTAAGCCATATAAAGCTTTACATTTTGCTATTACGAAACATTTTTTCTTCATGACGACACATTTTAAATTTCAATTCACATGTAAAATTACACTTAACAACACTCTTTTAAATCACAAAACTAAGACTTTAGCTTGCTGATTGAAATGGATTACAAATATAGTCTTGATGTACTAATTAAACAGCCTCCTAATAACACATTTAGTTGTTACTATGACTACAAAATTATTTACTTCATAATTTTATGAATCGTCAAATAGCGAAGAATTTTGTGGCGTGGATTTGCGTGTTTCATTGCCATTTCAAGTTTCTTTTTAATTGTTTTGTGTGTCTACCGAGATGGAAGGTATAAATTCAGAATTTTTTTATGATTTCTGCCGAAAGGGACGTTTGAATGTGATTCAGTGGTGTCAGAAAGTGGGTTTGCTTGCGTCTCGACGTGTATGTAATGTATGCAAGAATGAAATGAAATTTATTGAGAGAAAGGATAGAACAGATGGTTTTGAGTGGATTTGTAGAGTCAGAGGCCAGAATGGTCATTGTGTGAAAATGTCTGTACGTAAGGATTCTTGGTTTGAGAGGAGACTTATTAATTTACTGAACTTTAGTTCATAAGAAGTAAAGAGTGTGTATTTTTTCAGATATAAGCAGATTTGGTGATACGTTGATGAATCATTGAAGTTTTTCGTGTCATAAGGATGTTCTACGTAATTAGTGCAGATATGTTACACTCATTTTACTACCATAGTATTTTTAATACTCTAAAAATTCTATAATTTCAGCGATTATGTGAGTTGATTTTTTATATTTTTTCTAATAAAATACTGCTATCTTTGACATATAGTATTTGTTTGAAAAATAGTGTGGTTGATTTTATATTATTAAAATTGGGCTATCGCCCCCCAATATTAAAAATGTTTAAATAGAAAGTGTTAGTGAAATATACTGCGAATTCTAGAGCATATAAAAAAGTGTTAAGTAGATAAGATGCTTTTGTTGGTAATTAAATTTTGGCTTTGAGTAGTAATGATAGTTTAAGTAGCATGTGAATGTTAAATAGAAATTATAATTCTTGCGATAACATAGTGACCATTACAACATGCGAACAATAAACAAGGATTCGGTTCAGTGAGTCGATTCCCCTCTAGTGAACCGGTTCAGTGATCGACACCATACACTCCGGATATACCGATACTGATATATACAATTCGTCATATTGCGAAGAATTTTGTGGCGTGGATTTGTGGGTTTTATTGCCATTTCAAGTCCCTTTTTAATTGTTTTGGGTGTCTACCGAGATGGAAGGTATTAATTCAGAATTTATTTATGATTTGCGCCGAATGGGAAGTTTGAATGTGATTCAGTGGTGTCAGAAAGTGGGTTTGCTTGCGTCTCGACGTGTATGTAATGTATGCCAGAAAGAAATGAAGTTTATTGAGAGAAACACACACCACCAATTCGATTGAAGGGACTTGGAGTGCAATTAAACGCACAATTCCACGCCATAAAGTTAATAACGCATTAATATATTATTTATGTGAATACGTCTGGAGAAGGCAATTTAAAAGTCAAAAATTTAATAATTTTTGTAATTTTATTAAAAAATATATGATGTTAATAAAGAAGTTGTTGGGAGTAAGGTAAGTATAGGAGTAATTTTTATTTTAATTTGGCATTATTTTTATTATTATATTTAAATTTAAATTTTTTTTCAGAAATAATTTATTTGTTACATCATATTTTATTAAAATTTTGTTATATTGTTTTTGTTTTCTTCTGTTCTGTTTCGAGGTGAGTTGTATTAATTTATTAAATTCATTTTGTTTAGTGTTTATTTGTATTGTAAATTTTTAAAATTTATATTTTTTTATTTCAGAAATGTTATACTTCATTATTTTATTGTTTAATGTTATTTTTCTTCATTGTTGGATTTGGTTTTCTTGTTATTTGGTAAGCATTTTTTTATGTTTTTACCTTTTACAATTTTTCCAAGTCCAAGTTTTTTTAAATTAATTTTTTTTGTTTCAGATTTATGAATTATTGTTATTGAATTAATTTTTCTATTTCAATTAAATTATGTTTAAAAATCTACAAATATGTGAGTTTTTATTATTTTATTGCGCATTCTAGAGCGTATAAAAAAGTGTTAAGTAGATAAGATGCTTTTTGTGGTAATTAAATTTTGGCTTTGAGTAGTAATGATAGTTTACGTAGCATGTGAGTGTTAAATAGAAATTATAATTCTTGCGATAACATAGTGACCATTACAACATGCGAACAATAAACAAGGATTCAGTTCAGTGAGTCGATTCCCCTCTAGTGAACCGGTTCAGTGAACGACACCATAAACTCCGGATATACCAATAGAAATTATAATTATTGCGATAACATGGTGAACATTACAACACGCGCATAGTAAACAAAGATTCAGTTCAGTGAGTCGATTCCCCTTTAGTGAACCGGATCAATGAACCAAAGGAACCGAAGGAACCGGTGGCACCCTAAACTCCGGATATACCCAATTTACATCTAAAATTACACTTCACGACACTCTTTCAAAAAAAGCTCAAAATAAGATTTTTGCTTGCTGGTTCAACTTAAATATAAATATAGACCTATTTGACTTTTAATAATCTTAAAGAAATTAGGGTTTCGTTTTAATTTTAATTCTTCTGTTTTGTCATGTTTTTCTTTGTGTTATGATGTAAGTTTGCGACAGCTAAAGATTATTACTCCAAATAAACATTTAAGACCACCCGTGCAAAATCAATGCTGCAGCGGCAAGTTCGCCGCATGTATCAACCCTTATGAGGGAGAGAGAAGGTTATTTTCAGAACATTCGAGAACTTGTTTGCGATTGGCTGAGAAAATATTACTGCGCAATTGATTTCGGCTACTTTACAGGGCGTAATTTCTAGAGCGGGGAAAACAATGGGTTGTAGAAGCCTAGAGAAAGTTGACGAGAAGGCAGACTAGAGAGATGTTTTGGGGCTGCAGAACCGAACGGATTGTGGAGCTAGTGAACGCATCCCTGCGCGCCAATTTTTTGTTATTTTACCGGACTTGTGAAAATAGACAGATTAGATGTGAACGTGGAGCTAGCGTTCGCGTTCTTATACAGCAATTAGTTGTATTTTTCTGGAGCTGTGGCGGATAGATGGCAGCGATGAGGACCGGCGAACGGGATATCACGTACGAATGCGTGATAGATTGAGTGGATTTAATGAAATTAGGTAGCCAAGCGCTCCAGCTGTGGGTACGCACCCACCTATGGAACTATGTGAGGTGCGTCGGATTGTGTCCTCATAAGGTTTCGTGGACTTTCATAACCTGCCACATCGGTTGAGAACAGAGTATTAGAAAGTGGAAATACGACCACGGCGAGCGGTACGAATGTGCGAAGCCCTGGAGTGAGCTGTGCACCGCAGCCCGCGGTGAATGACTGGCGCCAGCTCGGCCGTCCCGGCCTCACGAGTCTGGGGAGGGCGCCGAGCCCTTGACTCGCCCCCCTCTATCTTGATAGGAAACAGTAGACCGGCCGCCGGACGCCCAGACACACATCAATGGAACGCGCTGTGACGAAGAACGCGGTGACGTCGCATTTTAAACCATGCTAAGGTTGAAACAAAATGTTCTTTAATCGAATCATAGATACAAAAGACGCTTGAATGATCCCGAGTGAACAGGATAGTTTGTAACAATAGTTTCGGTATGACGGTGTGCCCGCGCTTTGGTCTTTTAAACTCTTCAAAGATGTAATGTAACAATTTAGTTATAAGATGTTTGTCTGATGTAGTGGGCTCACAGAAAGTGGATAATTTTGTAATTCAAAATCAGCAGATTAAAGTTTATGTTACCTATAACTGAAGTAAATGTTTTTCGTTCTGACCCTAAAAACTCTTCCTTCCATTCAACCGAAGCAGATCCCGTCAAAATTCTGAGTCAGCCGGTGACTAACGTCACAAATAAATTTCCAAAGTGTAGGGCTGATAAAAAATAAAGTTAAAGAACGACGGCAACGTCACAGTAATATATAACGTACTTTTCATTTAAATTTACTTAAAAATTGGTTTAGGACTTCAATATTTATCTTGTGTTATCATAGCCCTCTCCTTTCTCAGCGCTTTCTTTGGTTTCCTTAAATATATTTATTGAAAATATCAGATCTTACCAACAGGAACAAAAATTCGATTAAATTATTTTAATATCATGAACAAATTTTTTGAACATTTTCTAGAAGTGAGCTGTTAAGAGTTATTATGTGAATTAATTTATGTTTTAGAATGTAATTCTTTTTTAATAATTAAGAAGAAATAATAACAAGAAGTAGATTGATTTTAATTTTTGTTAAGTTATAGAACCTGACGACAGTATGGCATAACATCCTGAAACGTTGTGCAGCTTAAGCAAGTTTATTGTAATAAAAATGTTATAAATAAAGAACCAGAAGAAGAAATATTTATTTGCTTCTGAAAATAGTCAGAGACAACATATAGATCACATACAATTACAAGACAAACATAAACGAAATTGTATTCCTCGTGTATTTGTCGCAGAACTGGCGGGGGGAGGGGTCCACATGCACTCTTTGTGATGCGCACTCTAAGTTATCACGCTAAATAAATGTTTCGATTTGCTGACTAGGATGCTCAAACGTCTACTGAAACAGTTCAATTGCCGTAAGTAACGAATCCGTATTGAATTTCATTTCATGTACACACTGTATGTTTTTAACAGAAATACAGATTTTCCGCAAAATCAATGCTTTCACGTTTCAAATATTGCTATGTTAATGTTATTTTCTGGGTGCATTGCCAGTTGAGTATTCGTCTCAGATATGGCGGATGATTTAAAAAAAACTTCAATACGCCTACACGTCCAGTTAACACGCAATATAAGTAGTGCCTCGATGTGCTGACTTGGATGCTCAAAGGTCTATTAAAACAGTTCTTTTCATGTTCATGAAATATGGAATAGAATCTCACTACGTGAACACGCTGTATGTTTTAAAACATAAATATAGATTTTCCTCAACTTACTTCGACGTTTCAAATGTTGCTAAGTCGTGTGTTATTTTCTAGGTACACATACGTGTATTCTCCGTTGGGTACTCGTCTCACAGTTGGCGAATTGTTCACAAAAAAGGATCGTTACGCAAGCCGTGAGGTGGCGCGTCTAGTTAACACAGAATAATTTGGGCCTGAATTTGCTAACGTGGATACCAAAGCTCTATTGAAACAACTGAATTATCGTAAGTAAAGAATCCGATTGATTTAGACTTTATTTACACGCTGAATGTTTCAAGACCAAAATACAGATTTTCCTCAAATTATATGCGTATCAAATATTGCTATATTGTTGTTGTTTTTTCTAGACGCACAAACTTGTATTTCTGCATTGTGTATTTGTTGCAGAGCTAGAGGATAGTTTACAAAAAGGCGTCAATACGCATGGCGTGAGGTGGCACGGGTGGAAAACTTGTATTCTCCGTTGGGTATTAATCTCGTTAGTCGTTAATAAGAACGCCGTGAGGGGAGATGCTACAAAACCCGCAAAACAAAAATAATGCATGTCTGATTTTGCTGACTTGGCCGCTCAAAGTTCTACTGAAACAGTTCCTTTTTTGTATAAAAGAACCCAGATAGAATTTCACTACATGTATACGCCGGTATTTGAAAGGAAAATACAAATTTTATTCAATTTACTCGACGTTTCAAGTATTTATAATGTGTATGTTATTTTCTAGACGCACAATATTGTATTCTCCGTAGTGTAATTGCCGAAGAGCTGGAGGAGTGTAAAAAAAGGCGTCAATATGTACACACTGACAGGCGCACGGCTAGAGGCAGCCAAAATAATCTCTCCGTGTTTTGGCTGATCTGGCCACTGAATGCAACTGACAGCAAAATGTCTTGCGTCTGTTCTTCCATCACACAATGTTTAATCCCACGCCATGGACGACCTCTAGAGTCTCCTGTCACTAGCATAGTCCTCGTACTAGCAGAACTAAGAGACGGACAGAGGCAAAATGAAACTCATTAACAAACTTAGGCATCAGTCTACAACTGTGTTCTACTAAGTCGTGACTGGCTATTGCTGTCATCTGTTAACAACAACGGACTACTCGCTCCAGGCAGATAGCCCGCTAACAAGTCGGCTGCTTCTATTTCGCCATCAATCAACTAGCGCGGCCAACGGGCTGCTACCTCCAATCTTGGACCATTCACGAGCTTCAGCAATCATCTGGCCGAATCTACGAGTCTGTCCAACCGGGCAGCTCCAGTCTCTACCGAGTCCGTGCCCGTTGTGACATCAAGGCCGCTAGCCGAGTCATCTCAAGCCAACCTCAGCTCTTATGGTGCCCACACACACTCAGCCGTCTGATTCGGGTTGATGGTGGCAGCACAACAAACTGTGAGAAGAGTAAATTTGAACCTCAAGAAAGAAGAAAAATAAAGAAACTGTTCAAACTTTTGTTGGTACTCCGGCTTACTATTAATTCATTTGCTTCTATTGTATACACAAAAATTAAACTTCAATTAATTTATAACTGTGCATTGTCTTCCATTCACCTCCAAAAGGAACAATCCCCTTAATCCCACTCCTATCCATGAATGTCAGCGCACTCGCTACACATCTCCTACAGCCGTATTTCACTACGAAAGTACATTATTTACTCATCTTTCTAAATTCTTTGCCAACTGAGTATGCGGTTTCGTATACCCTGTAGGGTTTGATCTTAGGGCCTATGATCTTTCTTTTGTATGTAAACTGTATGCCCTCGTCCGTTACAAACGGCAGAACAGTTCTGTTTTCTGATGAAACGAATATTCTTTGTAAACAAGAAACAAATAATACGATTTCAGAACTTTCAAAAATATTTCGTAATAAGAAATTAATATTTAACGAAGGAAAGCCTGCTTCTATGTATTTTTGCATTTTAAATCGGCAATCGTTTGCGCCATTGAAAATTAACGGTAATGGGTTATCTGAGTTCGATAACAACCCATCATTAAAAATATTTAATAGAATATATTACGATAGACAATAATGGAGGTCAACGTTAGACGTATAATAAAACTATAAATAACGAGAGATTAATGGGAAGGAATGATAACCAAACAACAGAGAATGTGAAAAATTTAGTTGTAATTTTAGTATGTACACGTGAGAAATTTTCGTGAATGATAATATCTAAACAATCGTCAGGAGTCCGGATGTCAAAAATTAAACGAAGTGATATGTAAATACAGTGTTATCTAATCGGAAGGAACCCAGACTTATACAAGATGGCGGAACTGCGCAGGGCAGACCCAGAAGAAACGAACGAGGTGCTACTGCACATAGAGGAAGACAACTGAAAGGCAGGGATTACAACTTGCCGGGCAGAATGAAGTGTGCTTTACTAGAAGACAGATTGATGCGCGCTTTTCTAGAAAGCATTAAGAACCTTTCGTGGGCTACAACCCCACACAGCTCTTGTTTTACCACGGGGCCCGTGTCCCCGGGGTGAGCACCTAAGCGTATGCCTTTATCTGCACACTGCAACGCCGCACAAGTACGACTGGCAGGTATCTGGATCTCGCCGGAACGCAGCCGCTAACCTCCCAATTTAATGGCTGCAATCTCAGAGTTACTAGCTTTCTGGGTTAGTACAGAAGTCGAATAAATGAGTCACTCACATGAGCCGAGAACAAGTGCCAGAGCGTTAAAGATACGTCACAATGTTAAAATTGGTAGTCCTCCCACTTATAAATTTTAGGGCGGAAATCTGGGGTGAGGTTAGGATAGATCGATTGGAAACTGATAAAAAAGACATCAACAAATTAATTCTGGCTGTCTCTAGATTCGCAGCACGTGTCGGAGTCTTAAGAAGGGTAATGTACAGAGCACAGAGCTCCCAATCCTCGAGTTCCTTTAAATAGATCGAAATTAACTCTTTGACCGGAATATTGGGCCTCTGCCACGAAGAAGCCAAGAACCAAACAGGGGACCACTTAAACAACGGTTGAAGCAGCTTGGGGCCCCCTTTCCATCTCCTCCCTGCATACACCGTTAGGCTATTGACGCGAGTATCGCCAAAACCTAGGCAACTTAACGGGTTGTATCAGGTTCCCGACGGACGTCTACCCGTGGATTTCATAGCATTCCGAAGAACTTCCTTCACCCGATCTTGCCCCAAGGTCGACGCGGCATAGACCCGACTGGGTGAGGCCGGGCACGAAGGAGCTTGGAACCGCCTACTCACTGCCTCCACATTGAAGCTATCGACATGAGTGCCACCGTAAAATGAAAGGTCCGTGTGTCCGGCAACTCTTCGCCAGGATGTAGCATGTGTGAAGATCAAATAATGTTATTAGTTTGTAAGTTAAGATAGATTTAAGACTAATAAGGTAAATATGGCCACGTGTGAATGTCGTTGGTAATGTTATTTTGTGTTGTGAATTAAAATTACGTCGAGAATAGAGATTGTAAGTCTCGGGAAAGAATACTGAATGTTTTTTCAGAAAGACAAATCTGTTTCGATTTCTAGGACTGTTATTCCAATGATTCAATTTCACTGTAGAGAAAAAGATTCCGTACGTAATACGAATACTTTCGTCATTGCAATTCCATGTGGACGAGTCTGTCGACCCACGATAATAAATTTTGTTTCTCCCAACAAACCTATTTGTTGATTAAATGACAAAATTATTTAACGTGCTACAAAAGGCAAACATTATATGTTAGTGTAAATAATAAATAAACATGGTTTACATTAACAAGGGGAGCGTAGCGGGGAATATCCCAGTTGGGCACATGGTTTGTCTATTTAAGGATTAAATTAGACTGAATATATTTAAATAAATAATAATAAAACCAGTATTCGTTAGACGATCCATTTCAATATGCAATTGGATACGTTAAGGTAAGGAAATTCCTGGTTCTTTCATTTTAGTAAAAGCTTCAAATGGTATAATAATACATCTGCATTAAAGAAGCAGACCGCAAGTGCCAGAGCGTTAAAGATACGTCACAATGTTAAAATTGGTAGTTCTCCCACTTATAAATTTTAGGGCGGAAATCTGGGGTGTGGTTCGGATAGATCGATTGGAAACTGATAAAAAAGACATCAACAAATTAATTCTGGCTGTCTCTAGATTCGCAGCACGTGTCGGAGTCTTAAGAAGGGTAATGTACAGAGCACAGAGCTCCCAATCCTCGAGTTCCTTTAAATAGATCGAGGAATATTAATTTTGAAGAAAATTGGTAAACAGTTTAGGCGCAAGCGTTGACCGGACGGTGGACGGGCGATGGACGGACAACTGACGGGACCGGGCGATGGACGGACAAACAGACTCTGTCGTCAATAGAATTTTCGGTATCAGAGCCCCACAAAATACGAATTCTGACCACACAACGTGTAAGGTAATGTGATTTCCTTCATGTAGGAACAAGATTTGTTCACTTATTGTTATTAGGGTCGTTAACAGGGCAATGACCGTTTTTCTGCCGAAAATTTGGAATTTTTACGGCGCACAATTACAATACTTTCTCCTCAATAACGCCTCTGGATCCGCTACCGCCCCGTGATAGGCTCTAGGTCCCAATCAAAGAAAGAAATGACAAAAGTTTAATTGTTGTATGTTGTTCAAAAGGCATGAAGTGATAAATTCTGACAAAAGTGCAAAGTTCAAGTTTGTGAAAATTTTCAATATTTTTATTGGGATTTAGTATGTTTGTCAATCTTTAAAAATACTATATCATGTAGTTTTTATACTGGTACACCCTAGAAATATGTAACATAAAAATATCGATTATTTCTTTTCTTTCTTCAATGCCACAGTTGTTGGCAAGCTCATGTACCATTGTTGATAATGTATCCAGTGTTCCAAAAGTACCGGAATCCTAGTATTTTACCACGATTTTAATAAAGATACCATATACAAAGATGAAGACATCCGGGCACAATTAAATACCAAGGTTTGATGTTTTCGGGTCACTGATGCTGAACAATTTAAGATTCGTGTAATATTTTTTAATTCAATTATTTAAAACTATCACCAATATTACATATAACGATGCTATTGGTGAAAACACGGCCGTAAAAATCATCAAGGTGACATAGGATGGCATTTTTCTAGCATGTGCTATAGTAAAAAAGGATAGGACCATTTGGCATAGAACCATCTTCCATTTAGTTCATCGATATAAAATTAATCGATATCGAGTTACGTTTAATGAACTTCCTGTTCGCATTTAATACATAATAGTCATGAACAATATCAAAGTTGAAATAAATTGTCATTGGTACTAAGAATTTTAATGAAAGTACCAGGATTTTTGAAAGTTTGTACTGGAATATACATTTGATAGACTGGCAACTCTGCATTGATCAACCAACGTAATAGAAAGAGATAAAGACAAATAATGTAACTTAATACCGTAATCTATAGTTGAGATGCTCTATATCATCACAAAACTAATTCTTTTCCTTCAGAAACATCTAAATAATGAAGACGTAACACATCGACACAACCGAATGCAATACTTTAAAATATAGCATGCTGGTGGCACTGCAGGAAAGATTATTGGAATTTCAATGTAAGTAATGATACATCGTTATAAACTCACGTAGACAGGATGAACTAATAGAGACCATGGTCTGCAAGCAGAGCATCTGAAAATAAAAAATATCTAATGCATGCCAGTCACCTAAGAGATGTACAACTAATTCATGTTCGTTTTATTTCACGTTCCTAATATACTGAAGAACCAAAAAAACTGGTACACCTGCCTAATATCATGTAGATCCCCAGTGAGCTCGCTGAAGTGCCGCAACACGGCGTGGAATGGACTCGACTAATGTCTGAAGTAGCGCTGGAGGTAATTGACACCATGAATCCTGCAGGCCTGTCCATAAACTCGTAAGAGTACGAGGGGGTGGGGATCTCTTCTGAAAACACGTTGCAAGGCATCCCTGATATAATCAATAATGTTCGTGTCTGGAGCTTTTGGTGGCCAGTGGAAATATTTAAATTCAGAGTGTGTTCCTGGCAGGGGCGGATTAATATTTTTGCCGCCTGTAGGCACATCAAATTTCCGCCCCCCTGTTTAAAATTAATGATACATTTCAAATTGTAACGTTTCAGTACCAATTCCTCATTAATTTGAACGTTTTAACTTTAAAAGTAACATTACATTTTGAACATTGTTTTCATAAATTAATTTTTTTTTTGATTAGCTAATTTTGAATATAAACTGTATCTTTATAGCAAGTAACGTTCAACATTATTGACATTAAAAGGAAACTAAAACATGACAACTAGAATTGCAACATGTTTTCTTTCGTCAACGGGCCTTACTTTCAGATTCATATACTTCTGAAATCATAAGGTATACTCTAATGAAGTAGACAAATAAATAGCTTGTATTAAATATTAATATGATAGATTATTTACAACAACTGAACGATTAAAATATCACGACGTTGTAACAGTTTTTATAATTTTCGATTTACCATTATAAACAAGAAATATAACATTTAAATTTTTGGATGGGTTTTTTTATGCAGTTGAAAAAACGTGTTATTAATTATAGCTAATTTTTCTATTGATGTAAAATTTTGCGAAGTGCCTTTTGGTGAGCAAATTCATCAATAATTATAGTATAATCTAACGCTGAGATAAATTTCTTCGATACAAAATAACGCTAAGGAGTTCAGTCAATACTCTGTCATTGTAAAACGCAAATAATTTTTAATCCAATTTAAAGAAGAGAATGAAGGTTCTGCTGTGCAATTGGCCACCGGAATACATAAAAAGATTCGAAGTGCAATGTCAACGTTAGGATAAATACATACTTTACTACACACTTTAATAAAGCTGCAGGATTCGTTGGCTTAACATCTTCGTCAAGAATGTTTAAATACGAACTTAAATGTATAAGCTCAGAAACAAGCGATTCTTCAAGATATTGGGGAAATTGTGAACATAAAAATATCGCTGCTTTTTTCCAAATCTATCAAAGATAATTTTTATATTTTAATGACAGCCTTAAATTTGTCATATACATCTTTATACGCTTCAAGTCTCTTATTCAATTCTGCAAGTAATTTATCAACAACAACCAAGTAAGTGTCGATTTCAAATTTGTCTCGTGCGGTCAGTTCTGCTGCATTCTCGTTAGTTTCATCACATTGCATTTTACGTTTCCTTTTTCTTTTGTTTTCCGATTCGTACGTTTCAGTACTTGACAGCTTCTTACCGTTCTCTTCAAAAAATTCAAAATTGTCTCTGTTCGTTTTTAAAAGTTCTACAAGCGAAGTGTAAATACCAACCACGGAACTTAAATCGATATCGACTTTTTGCAGTTGTTTGTTCGACGCATTCAAGCGGTCTAAAATGAATCCCCAAACCTCGGTCATAATAGCATTTTCAAGTCGATTTAAAGCAACAATAAGACCTTTAGCTTCTGCACGCTTCAGAGCATCGCACTAGATTCAGTGATAATCCTGAATAAATAAAAGAGTCAAAATATTATATGTATTATTACATATTATATAAAATAAAGTTTAGTAACATTTTATGCTATTTTATTTAAATTCTATATTAAGATATGGTTCATTTTAACGAATACAACAACACGTCAAGAATATTTAATTTCTAATCATTGTACTAAACATTTTTTGCATTTTGAGAATATTTTAGAAACATAAATCTGCATTAAAAATATATTAATGTGAACATTTATTTATAAGTTATTAGTACATGAAAAAATATACAAGCTGAAAACTAAATATGTTATCTAATATATATGTTTATACTAACTCAGTAATAGAATTGTCGAATAAACTGCAGCAGTGATCAGTTTCACATATAGGTTTAAAGAATTCATTTTTTTTTGTCTTATCAATTTCATTTTGACATTTCTCTTCCTTTTATTTTCGAATTTTTGCGTATTGACTTCCGCTGAGCCTTTTTCGATAATCACTCATTTTAAAACTTCAAAATATCATTTTTACTCAGCAGGCTCTTACAATAAACGATACACAACAATAGTAACAAAAGAAAGAAAAGGGATATTTCCAGATCCGTCTTCTAGAACTAACTCAAGAAGTAATAGATGTCGCTACTTTCTATATAGCGCAATGTGAATGCATGGCGAAATCCGTCAGCGATTTCTGATTGGCTAATTCAAACTCCTTACTCTAAGAATGTAATGCTTTCTGCTCAATCAACCAATCAGAAGTCGATGGCGGATTCTTTTCATGTATTCTGTAACATTGAAAATGTCCCCATTTGAAATTTAAACTTAATTTATAAATCAAAGGTTGAGGGAGCGGCTTTAGTCTCCATTAAATCATTTTTAAAATAAAAATATAATTAATGCTGTTATAGTTTTTAAAGAACCTAAATTTGTTTTAGAAAATATCAAGAAAAGTTTTCGCCTTTGAAAATTTGCCGCCGTAGGCACGTGCCTACTGTGCCTATGCGTAAATCCACCTCTGGTTCCTGGAGACACTCTACAGCAATTCTGGACTCTTGGGCTGTCGCATTCTCTTGCTGGAATTTCCCAAGTCCGTCGGGATGCACAATGGACATGAATGGTGCAGGTGATCAGAGAAGATGCTTAAGTACGTGTCACCTATCAAGAGTCATATCTAGGCGTATCAGGGGTCCCATATCATTCCAAATGCACACACCCCATACAATCACAGAGCCTCCACCAGCTTCAACAAGTCCCTGTTGACATGCAGGGTCCATGGATTCATGAGCTTGTCGCCATACTCGTATATGTCCGTCCGCTCGAAACAATGTGAAACGAGACTCGTCAGATCAGGCAACGTGTTTTCAGTCATTACCAGTCCAATGTCGGTGTTGACGGACCCAGGCGAGGCATAAGGCGCCGACTATAACACCACGTTCAAACTTACTTAAATCGTGATAACCACCCGTTGTAGCAGCAGTAATTAATCTAACAACTGGACCAGACTTTTTGTTTTATATAGTCACTGCCGACCGGAGCGCCGTATTGTGCCAGATCTCTTTATTTCAGTACGCATGGCTATACCAAATTTTTTGGCTCTTCAGTGAACATTCCTTTTATGAATGTTAGTTATATCATGAGGCCTATTGCACACGCTTGTTACTTTTACTAATTAACATGGAGTTCGTACTTAGAATAAAATCGATGCATTTTCATTGTCTGTTTAGGAACATTATTTTTATTCTTAAATGACAACTATTTTGTGGAGGGAGGAAATAAACTAATACGAGCTTTTCACGTCATGCACAACCTCAGGGAATACATCCATTTTTAGAGAAGTGACGTGCGTCACTAACATTCTGTGTTCTGCATGCAATGCATGCCTAAGAAGCTACCACGACCATCAGGAACGGCGTACGAATGTCTAACGGCTGTCCGTTGGTTGCTAGGCGACGGGCGTGACAGAAAAGCGATAGTGTGCCGCGACCCTTCTGCGACCCAGCTGTGCTACGAGCAACGCATTTTAACGTCCTTCACTTGACGAGTATCGCTAGTCTTAGTTATTGTCTTGTGTTTCAAAATGGTTCCAATAGGGGGATATACACGGGGAAATTTATCGACCGATCTGATGAATTTATCGTTTTATCTTCGAAATCGAACAGATAAGTCGCTTCCTTAGGGAACTGTAAAAACTTATAAAAAATGTACGATAAATAGTGAGTTTGTACACCCTCGAACATTAAAGCGCTATCGATTATGTGCGCATGCGCAGTTCAAGTTTCGTACCACTTTAGTGCATCTGCGCATGCGTAGAAGATCGATAGTGCTGTCCGCTATGGCGTGCATGAACTTCCTAATAACAACAAGCAATAAGTTGCGGCGATAAGTTCTTGTTGATGGACATAAACACGACGATTTATCTGCAGCTGTCAAAAACCTACCAATATTTGCAAAACCACGCTACGACATGTGTGAGCTTGTGTTTGAATGGCGGTAGGATTGAGTACTAATGGTAGTTTAAGAAATGGCGAGTAGGTCGTTTATTGCGGGTATACTTGAATTATATCACAATAATCCGTGTTGATGGAAAATTCAAATATTTTTCAATGGCTATGTTTTGACCCATTTTGGACGATTCCTTGTTCTTCTTTGTATTACTATTTTCCTCATTATTCCAAGACGTAGCGCAGCAGTTCCGACCCTGTTCAACGATTACGATGCTCAAATTCAAACTCTCGAACAATTCTTCAATTTGTACGTTTAATCGGTTATATTTTATAAAATAGCGAATGATCACTGATCGCAGATAAATTGTTAGATATGGCCAAATAATCGGTAGGAAATTGGACTAGTTGGCTAGGAAATTGGACCGATGAAATTGCGAAGAAATGTAGGTGTAATTAAACTGCGTTAATAAATCATGTACGATTTTACTGATTTACCTTAGCAATTTATCTAACTCATATTAGGTGCAATTTAACGCCATAATAAATTATTTCATGTATATTTTACTGATTTACCTTAGCAATTTATCTAACGCATATTATGTGCAATTTAACGCCATAATAAATTATTTCATGTATATCCCCCTAATGTGATGTACATATGCGAAGAAACGGAGCTGCAGATATGAAAAGGGGGCAATAAATAGCGGACGACGACGCTGTGTATGAAAATGGAAAAAAGATGTAATTTTTTTCGATTAGTAATTACGCTTCCTGTATTCTTCAAAATAATTAGTTCCCAATTCGCGTATAACATTCATAAAAATATTTTTCCATCAGTTCTCCGTTTGAAGCGGATCATGACTACATAAATAAAATATAAATAAATTAAAATAAATTTTAAAAAAATTGAATTCCTCCTCATAGGTTCTCATAAGTGGATCATTAAAATATAAAGGTAATTGGGCATTCTGTTAGGTAAGGTATAGGATAAAAAGGTAAATAAATAATGAATCGGAGTAGGAACCACTTACGTATAATTCACTTTCATACAATTATGAACTCAAATACAATACACTATTACAATATTTTATTGTAATACACTGTGTGATTGCAGATTTTATTCCTTGATTTCTGTGTTTAAAGCGTAGATTCGTTATCCATCACCTCAAGATCACTTCGTATGTTTTTACCTTTAGTAAATGATTAGGTAAACGTCCATAGGGAGATCCCCATGACAAAATTTACAAGAAAATCGAAATGCATGTTTGTAAGGAGTACATTGTACATTGTACTTGAAATACGAAATACATTTTTGTTATTTCGTGACACAATTTAATATGTGGTTTAATACCTAAAATTTATATTACCATAAAAGTAATTATAGATGTTCACTCTAGAGTAGTTTTAGTTTTATCTGATCTAGATTAATCGCACCGTCTCGAAAAGCAAAATTGGAGAAAACGAAAGCTGAAGATATTTTTGTTTATTTTCAGAAAGTATTCTTATGATTAACAGGTTCTTGAACGTCTGTAAACAAATTGTAGTACAAATTTTATCTTCAAAGAGCATTGAGCAAAACTACAGTTTGACATTTTCAATACTAGAAATTATGTATAGAGTTTGAATGAAAACCATGCACAGATGTCTCGAAAAAAAATATTGAAAACCTTTCAAGCATAACGAACTTAGTGCAATCTCTTTTAAGATTTTAAACCACCCAGGTTACGAGGTTGGCTCTAATGTACATCATATCGTTTTATTATTCGCTGTGTAAAGCCTTCCTTTCAACAGTAACTAGTGTGCGCAGAATATGCTTCCCCCATAAAAAGGTCACAGTTTTTACTCTTCTTGATAAAATAATTCATATAAAATCGACTAAAAAACTAGGCCAAAGTCAGCAGCTAACTGGAGATGAATTTCAGTGGTCAACTGCTCTAATCGGGATTTTCCATGGTTTCTCCGCCATGTCCACGTCCACAAATAGTGCGAGTAGCACGATTTTAGTCCCGTTATTTTTGGTCCCTCCCTCGTATTTGTGAAATGGTCAATTTGGTAAGTTCTATACAGAATTAAACTTATATGTTGATAATATGTTGTATATATTTTCAAAAATGTAGAAAATGGTGATTAAATAGTATACTCAATTGCGTTTTTTTATTAAATAATGTTTAATATTACTGTCAATTGTTTTCTTTAAATAATGATATGTCCCGTTTGTAAAACTGCTCAAAAGAACTGTCGTAATGCCCAGATATAACTGTGGGAGCTAGATAACATTGGATTTCTAATGGAATATTTATACAACCTCATTGGTACTGTTTCTATTTGTTCCGGAATCTCCACATGGAAAGTTGGTAACCCTAAATGAAATGGAAGGAAGGTAATAAAGGTAAACTTTCAAACACACTTCTATACTTTAAGAAGTTGCAATCGCTGATTATGGTTGAAAAAAAAATTGAAAGCTCACTTCAAATGTAATCAAGGTAGGCTTGTATGAAATTATTCTTACTTTTATGTATTGTGTTCTGTAAATACAGTAACATTTAAATTTATTCATGGTCGTTTGATTTCCAAATGCAAGAAATGGACAATGGAAATAAATGGAGATAAGCACAAGAAGATTCGCTGTAATTAGATATCAAGTTATACCCTAGTTTTTAGTATGGCAGAATTTACAAGATTTTAATATTACGTAACTATTTTCGATCATGGGGGAAGTAAGTGTTGTTGTAGCACGTATTTAATAGGGGGCAGATGGTAATAAAATTTCGTTTCTTTTTTTTCGCAGTAGAACAATGCTGTTTAGTATAGAAATTCATTTTATGTTATGACAAAACGAAATGTCCCATTTTTACGTCTTTTTTTGCATTTTTTGCCGATTTCGGGTAATAAGTCATTTCTTACCGTTTTCCGCTACTTTTCATATATTTCCGCTTATTTCATAATATCATTTTTATGGTACTTGCTTCAAACAATATTTACGAAGAGCAACAAATGTTCACCACAGAATTCCTGAGTAGATTATTCGGTTCCTTCGCTCGTGTATTATAATGTCAACCTTTGTATTATGTAATCTAACATTTCTGTGACGCCTATCGGCGCCATTGTCAGTTCGGCAGATTTAGGGATAAAGGCACAGATTTCCTAGTAAAGAATGATCCAAACAAAAACCATTTCGATTTTTTCTCAATTTCCGAAAATACTGAGTGTGCGCCGAAAATAGGAAGAGCACCATTACCGACTTTTGCTACATACGTGAAAACATTTCGAGCCTTTGCTAAGAAAATTATTGATTAAAATTTAAAAATTACCAGTTTGACGCAAAAAATACTTATATCTTCAAAAATTTTACCATGACCTTATTTAAAGATCTGTTTCTGATGAACACATTTCATTAAGGAAAAATTATCTTCATAACTGGAGTTATAAAAAGCCGCCAAAAAATGAAATTTTCGAAAAATCAGATAATGTAATGAAAATGAGACCTCTTAAGCAGCTCTTATGATATCTCACAAGGGAATTTAATTAACAATTTAGTCCTAGTTTACTTGGGAAAAAAAGATCCGTTTTTTAAAAGCCCAGGGACTTCATGTAAATTAAAATGTTTTAAATTCAAGGGGCCGTTACATGAGCCTAGATCGATTGAGGAATATTAATATTAGTGAAAATCGGCTGAAAGGTTTAGGCGCTAGCGTTGACCTTAGACTGACGGACGGACAGACAGTCATGCGTCTTGCCGTCAATCGATTTTTCGATATCAAAGATCCACAAAATATGGATTCTGACTAACAACTATAATTTATTATATACAAGTACAAGATTTATACACTTTTCCGTTTTCAGAGCCCGGCAATTACGGTTTTTGTGTTGACAATTTCCCGGTTTTTTTCCGCAGAATTACAATACTTTTTCTACACTGCGAAAGTAGTACCAAGAAAGTAAAAATACGTCCATATAATTCATCGTAGTAGTTACTATAAAGTACCGTCAAAATCTAAGTTCTACATTTTCTTATCACGAAGAAAATAGTGTATAAAATTATTGAACATCATACATTTATTATCTGCATATTTTAAATTTAATTTTCACTAAATGACTATTGGTTACGAAATGTTTCTGGACAAGTTGCGGGATTCTGTAATTAGCGCGTCTATTCCGCCATGATTATCAAATTAATTTCCAGGCTTTTTAGAATTATTACTTAGTGAACTACCATTCTTTCAATAGTGTTTTTTATCTTTGGCCAGTTCTCATTGCATGGGGTAGTTCCAAAAGCATGTGATAAGCGCTCTACGAAACCTAATTGATATTTTTATTTCTATGTCAGATACACGTATTGTTCAGAACGGGTGTCTGTTTTCAACTGACAATGCGTGTTCAAGGGAAAGTCAATAAGTATCTACACTGAATGTTTATAACTGATTAAAACAACAGTTCAAAAACATCTAAACCATCCGCTTCTTCTTCAAAATTTATTTTGGGTTAATTTTTCAACGTAGTCGCCATGGTTTTCAATGTCCATCATAGCAGCAGATTTCCGATACCCTAAGGAAGGATTTTCGATTCAGCAGCAAGCCATGTACGCACTGTTACTTCACCTGTAAGCCGGAGGCAAATATTTAGCCTTTAACACGTCTTTAAGTGAATTAAATGGATAGTAATTAGTCGTGACAAGATCGGAACTGTATCTGGAATGCCCAGGGCTACGGTATGTGGATGCGCGTTATCTTGCAATAAATGAATACGCTTCAACAAAATATGCATTACCAATTGAATTTTTATGAATCAACATAGGCAAATTGAACCGTTTTTAGCTTTCCCATTCACTGCGCCCCCCCTAAAATAAATTGCATATCTCTATTTGAAACTCGTAAAATGATCTTTAAATTAAAACTAAAGAAATCAGCAGGCAATGATCAAATAACCACGCAGATTGTGAAGGAGCTCCCACGGACAACAATAGCAGGATTCACAGCAAAACATACCGTAATAAACAAGCCATAATAATACCAATAAGCAAACCTGGTTAAGGCCTCAGTTTGCCCTCAAATAACAAGCCAATAAGTTTATTACCTAATATAGGAAAGGTGTTTAAAAATTAATCCATAAAAGGTTAAATAATTCCCTAAATACAATATAATTCCAAAAGAACAATTCGGATTTTGCTCAACCACTCAGCAGCTTATAAGACTAACTGAAATATAGCAAACTCATTTCACCAACAAAAACACACGTAATCTATTTTTCTTGACGCAGAAAAGGCTTTCGATTATATTTGGCTTGGAGGGCTATTGTACAAAATGAGAAATTTGGGAATACCCAAATTTATATGAAAAAAATGTTTCCTACAAAATGTTCCTTCACGGTGAAAGTAAATAATACCTTATCAGATCAAAAAATCACGCAAGCAGCATTACCGCAAGGGTCACCGTTCTCACCAAACCTCTTTAACATTTACTTTACTGCTCTTATTGAAAGAACAGAAATAACATGTTTTCCGGATGCCACTACAAAGATGTGGACCAATGTAGATAAATTTTACAAAAATCATTAGATTCATTTATAAATTGGTGCTTAAAATGGCAAATAAATGGAATATAACAAATATTGCACTCACATTTTGCTGAGTCTTCTAAGGATTTCAGCTTTTGGTACACATTCAGATCATAAAAAGAATTTTGAAATAGCATGTGTTGCTACAATAGCCTGTACTGCTATAATCGAAAGCCTTTTCTGCATCAAGGAAAATAGATAACGTGTTTTTGTTGGTTTCAAACATTTTAATTCAATTTTCATTCAAACTTGTCGTGTGACCCGAGGTGGCGTCGAGCAGAACAGGAACTAATGCTGAACAATGTGAACAAATGCTGAGCTGGGAGACGACAGCGAGGGGGCGTTTGCTGTACGAGATCAACCAGGTCGTAATAGCGCTTGTAGAACGGAAAGACGTCGGCGGCGAGGCGCCATTATACAGCGTCGATGGTTGAACTAAGGGTAGTCTGCGACTCCTATAGGAGCATCCTCTGGAAAATAGTGTAATTCTGACGGAAGTGCGCTAACGTGAGTAACAAACGAACTGACGTACACACGGGTGTTACTCGGGCTATTATAAGTAAAATGTCTTGTCAAATAACTTTTATCTGTCTGTAAATCCGTCTGTTAGAACCGATTTAACTTTAAAAAAATATATTCTTCTATAAACATGACATTTAAACACATTGCAGACACTACCCATAGACAACGTTAGTTTTTGTTTTACACTGATATCCATAAATTTTCCTTATATTCCGCCCCAGCAATTTCTCAGTTTTGTGCTCAAAACGGGTACGGCGAATGAGAAAAACTTTCAGCGTTCGGGCTGTTTTCGAAGAATCTGAATTCATTCAAGGCCTAGGAGACGAAAAGAGAGGGTGACGAAGAGAGAGAAAGACGTAAAGGGCAGAACAGTCTGCCGGGTTACGCTAGTTAGTTATAAAATAAATTCGTAAAAGACAACTGTAAACATCTACTTTTATCCGAAAGTAAACTCAAAAGCCACAACGTAGAAGACCGTTAGCCGAATTGCTTAACTACTTTCTCCAAAGGAACGGAGAAGCAACTCGAGACACCACGGATTTCCAGATGGGTGACGGTTTGGAAACTCCGTTTACTAACGTCACCGAACCCCTGACCGAAAGGATGGAGGGGATTGACTGGTTGTGACGTTACGAGACACTAGAAAAACTTAAAACGTAAGTCTGCGTTAACTCCAGACACAATCAATGCTCCAAAGAGCTAAGAGATACATTAAAAAAATCTATAAATATATTACATTTAAAATAATTTACAATAAGTCAGGATTTAATAATATGCTACCTACTTCATTAAATAAGTAACATACACCATTACTAATATTATTATTCAAACCGAGTTTACATTTTCATTCACGAAATGAATAAATAATTCATGGAACCATATTCAATTGAACGCACCGTTTACGCTCATATTGCTGTTTAAGCAGAGTTTTTCTACGTAAATGGAATGTGAGAGGTGAATAGCTGAGAAGAATGCATAACTTTTCCAAAAGATATACGAACATCTTGCAAAATATCATGCTCATATTTCTATTCATTTCGCACACAGAGAGATTCGAAAACGTCTGAAGTTCGAAGCTTTACACTATCCAGGAACATAGTATTACGGGCAAAACATTTCAAACTCCAAAGCCATTCTTAGCAGCTATTGGGGTATTAGAAGTCAATATTTTATTTTAAGTTATCGTGTATTAAAAACTTATTCAGAAATAAAACATCGTGTTTGGTATACCTATCCTATCTTTCCTACACGCATCTAAATAATTCATAAGGTATGCTAAATATCGTATTTCGCTGCCGAAATTCGCATTAAAACTAAAATAAAGGGTCCCATTTCATAGGGTAATGTAAGATTTCTGAAATGTATGGTAGGGTATTTCTTTTAGTGCAAGTGTGCAAGGGGAAGTACAGGACAGAGACAGAAAAGATCTCGCGCGGTCCGTGGCCCATTTGTTAGGGTACTGCTCCGGCATTCGCCTGGTATTGATTGGAGAAACCTCGGAACACAACCGATCAGAGCAGCCGGCCGCAAAAGCGAAAGAACTCGACTTAGTTATAAAGCCAGTGGCAAAAACCCGCCGGCACTCGAACCTAGGACCCGTCAGAGGCACTGCAGTGACATCAGTTGATTCCCTGAGCCAACTCTTCCAGTCACCGTTTCATTTCTCTACTGTAACTGCAAAAGGTTAAAACAAGCAGACAAGTGGGCAAAAGAGGCTTGATGAGTAATACAAAAATCAGTGATGACGCATGGTATACAACATGAGAGGACAAACACGCAGAACGCTGGCACGTCGATCGTCAACATCCGCTGCTTGTCCAGCAGCATGCCGATTCGACAGTGTCTGTTGATTGATTGTTAGTGATTCCGGACGCGTTTACTACCAGGGTCATTGGTCCCCTAAGTGTAGTGCATATTTTTACTCGGGAGGTGGCGATGGTCTTCCCCCACGGTATGGCGAGGACCGGCGCCAACCTGCAGTCGGCTAGCGGGTGGTTTCCCGAATCAGGTATCTACCACTTGCGGGGCACCGCCCCAGCCGGGACAAGTTCTAATATTCCGCCCGGTATGTGTGCTTGTGTGGTGCATGTTAGTGGTGCGTGCGTGGGTGTACGTGGAGCAGGTAGGACAAGGAAGAGGTATGAAAGATGGCGTGTGATCCGTAGCTCGTTTGTTAGGGTACCGATCCGACATTCGCCTGGTGTTGATTGACGAAACCACGGAAAACTACCGATCCCAGAAGCCGGGAGCTAGAATTCTCCAGATAGCGACTTGGCTAACAAGCTAGTGTCGAAAAACCGGCCACCATCGGGACTCGAACCTAGGACCCCCCGGACAGAGGGACTGCTGTGACATCATTTGATGCTCTGAGCCATCTCTGCCGGTGGGTGTGTCGAGATGTAGCGATTCATCTTAGTACTGCACATCCACGCGTGTGAAATGTAGTGTGCGGGTTGTGGACCATGCAATTATCGAAATTAATTCCAGTGACAGCCAGGAAGAATGTTACGTATCTACTGAATGCTCAATGTTCTCGCAACTGCATATGCACACGTGACTCGCGATCGTTTTAAACGCCCATAAGTTTAGCTGCAGCGGCACCAAACGTCACTGTACGTTGGCCTCTCGAGGTAAATTACATAAGAACACTAAGTTCAAACTCAAAGTATATAACTCGTGAATTCTCGTAACCAAATCAATCGGCAAATGTTATCTTCTTTGCTTAAGTGTATATCTTGTTCCTTTCTACTGAACTACTGATTAAGTTTTTGAAGACCCTTTCCCAAGACGTGACCAAACTTTTAATATCTTGAAGTCGTTACTAATACAGTTCTAAAAGTGGAAAACATGATATTCCCAGCCTACATCAGGCGTCCATTGTCTTGCGAATTCGAACCAAGTACCCTCACGCCCTACGTCGAATGTACCCTCACTCACGACGGACGCACGCGAGGCGACGCGACAGGTTGTCATATCCGCTCTGCCATGTTGGCTGTTATCAGTAGCTTTTGTCCTCTTCCATACTCCCTCATTCCCACCGGCAGCGAAGGATCAGATTTTAATAACACCCTTGCTATGTAGTTGATAGGAATTCAACCGTTGAACCTAAGAACGAGTGGCCGCTCGTTTTAATCTGTGGGTTTCTGTGAGAACAGAGGTTTCAAGTTGTGGTGATTCCCCAAACCTGTTCCCAGGCTTTACGCTGACTCTCATTACAGGAGGTTCTTTCCGGCTAGGCTGATCCACGTTGGCTGCTATCAGCAGCTTTTACCATCTTCCATACTCCCCCATTCCCACCAGCAGCGAAGGATCAGATTAAATAACACCCTTGCTATGTAGTTGACAGGAATTCAACCGTTGTCTCAAGGAGGACGAGTGGCCGCTCGTTTTAATCTGTGGTTTTCTGTGAGAACAGGGGTACAAGTTGTGGCGGTTCCCCAAACCTGTTCCGAGCCTTGGAATGACCCAGTTCTCAGGAGGGTCCTTCTGGCTAGGCTGTGCCACATTAGCTGCTATCAGTAGATTTTGTTATCTTCCTCATTCCCTTTTTTCCCACCGGCAGAGAAGGGTAAGATTCAATAACATCCTTGACTTTTGAGTCTCGACGATGGTGGAATTTCGATATTTGCTATGTAGTTGACAGGAATTCTACCGTTGTCTCAAGGAGAACGAGTGGCCGTTCGTTTTAATCTGTGGATTTCTGTGAGAACAGAGGGTTCAAGTTGTGGCGGTTCCCCAAACCTGTTCAAGGGCCTTGAAATGACTCGGCTCTGAGGAGGTTCCTTCTGGCTAAGCTGAGCCACATTTGTTACTATCCGAAGATTTTGTCCTCTTACATACTCCATTTCCACTGGCAGCGAAAGATCAGATTCAACACCCAGTACAATTTTAGTCTCGACGATGGAGGAATTTCGTCACCAGGTATATAGTTGCGAGGAATTCAACCACAGTCTGAAGGAGAATTAGAGTTGCCAATTGTTGTAATCTGTGTTTTTTGTGATTTCTTCTATTAATACGCGGCAAACACCAGAGCAGTACCATAACAAATGAATCACGAACTTCTCCCGATGTTTCCTACCTTCTCCTAGTCTTATCCTCTCTCCTTACATGTACACTCATGCATTATTATTTCACATATTACGATAATTTACAGCTTGACTTGTCGGTGGAAGAGCTCTGCCCTGCGCGGGGGACAACCGCAATCCGACGTTTTGGTCGGTACCGAATCTCACCGCTTCACTGGAGGGGAAGAACAACGCCACCTATTGCGATACATTCTTTTTTCTCCTGATGCCTCTCCGCCACCTTCCAATTCTTATCTTGTTCCAGCTAATCGTAGTACGGCGATTGGAGCAGATGCTGCAACACGGTGTGTAACACATTAACGTCGGCATCAATGAACAAAAAAAGCTTGACTGCTTGCAGCATCATTTATTTTTCATTTATATTTCTAACTTTACCAGGCCCTAGAACCTCTTCTTCCACAGAAAGACATAGCACGACCATGCCTTAGTGTTGTTAAGGCTTGCAGGTATGTTTCCAGGTTGATAAAGATCAATGCGAGCAAAAAAAGAAAAGCAAAAATAAAGACAAATGCCAGAAATGTGAGTCAGAAGCTAAAAAAGAACAAATGAAAATCAATTAAAACAATACCAGAAGTCTAACTAATTCACCAATGACAAAAAAATTAAGTTTTGTTAAAAATCATAACATCGTCTCCTATATTATTTTCAGTAGTATACATCTATTTTGCGGTTCTCACACGCAACCGTTCTGTATAAATAAGGTCTCTGAAGAAAGAAACATTCACGCAGACATGATGAATTGTACTTTGATCTTAAAAATGAGAATGATTTGTTTAAAATAAAGCATCTAAGTATTCATGTCAGATGCAACCCGCAGCACTAAGATATATCGTTAAATAAATCCTAAACCAAGCGTTAAATGGAGTTAGAACTAAAATGCCGAGACCACAGACCTCAAAGAAACGTTCCTCACACTTTGATCTACAGGATAAGATATTCTTCAACATTCTATTGAATTTTTCCTGGTTCGGTTCATATCGATGTTACCAGTGCCACATGTATTTCAACCTTTGGTGATGGTGACCAATATTGTGCTGTCATGCTTAGAAAGCTTAGATTCCTCTATCTTATAGTATTTACGCTTTTTGTATACATGCTCCGTTTTTGCGCAGATTGATAAGTTTTATTTTCATAATTAATAATTCAAGATCAGCTCTCGCTGCAACAACTAGAGGTACTATTAATAGTTGCTTGATACCGATGAAGATTGTTTCTTATGCGTGGAGTGTAAGTATTCATTAAGGTTTTGTCACGGTCTACAAGTGATGTTTACCTAACTGTGGAGGGATTTGTGTGTGAGGTGAAGAGTGAAGACGTGTCTTGTTTTGTTCGCTTTCTTTTTTAACTTTATTTTCAATATCAGCAGTGAGTTTGTGAAACTACAAGTCAGCGTGTTGCCACGCACCTTTCTCAAGAGTAAAACGCTTTTTTCTTATTTTTGTGACTATTACGAACAGGGAAAAACTGACAAGAAAGATTGAATAATTACTTCAAACGTTCTTTCTAAGGAATAGTTCGAAGAACAAATCTCTATAATATTGAATAAACCTTTACTGAAAATTTGTTTCCAACATTAATTGCATTCCTTTATTTTCGTTTGATATTCTGTAAGAACGAAGTTACATTTATACATTTTTTTTAACAAATAAACATGTTTCATTAACCACTTTCCTTCTTAATGGAAAGGATAGGGAAATGGATACGGAAAAGGTGGGGATTAAAATGTGAGAGTTCTCGCACGGGTACGCTAGTAATGATGATAATGAAAATATTAATAATAATAATAATAATAATAATAATAATAATTATTATTATTATTATTATTATTATTATACTGCATTTTGCCAAACGTACGAGTTCTAGTGGTAGTAACTCCCATTGCAAGCGTTGCGAGATGCAATCGTTATACACCACATTATCTCAATTCCAATTTAATCATTTTGACAATGAGAGGCGAGAGAAGGCAATCTGCACCCACGTGTCTGAATTTCAGTCCGAACGCTTTAATAATCCATGTGAAATATTTATAGTTATTATTTAATACTCATGAACCTTGCAGCGGGTTTCGTCAAGTGAGATGATAGCTACTCAAGTTGTTTAGCTAAATCGTTTATGCCGCTTTGGGTGCCTCCGGCAATGCACTCCGTTCGGTCAAAGCATTCCGGCGTTTAAATGGAATAGAAGCGATGAATTTTCAAAATCCACGAAATTCTCACTAGACCAGTGTCGTCTCGTTAGTGTGGACATAAGATGTTGGCAGCGAGGCAGTGTTAACCAATACTCTACTCTTTCCGCACACATATTTAGATTGTAACTGAATGACATACACAAAATCTTGATTTATTTTAAATTAAAATATTGAAAGACTGAGGAAAAGATTGCTATAAAATAACAAAAACGAGGGTATTATAGTTTCTATTGCAAAGATTGGAATAATACATTTTAAAGTAAAGCATGCTCGTCCTTTTCCCATCGTTCGGTTGTCATTTAAAAAAAAAATTCTGGAATATTATTAGGTTGAGATATGGTCACCTATTATCAATTAATCCTTTCATTTCTTCATACGAAAGGGAAGAATAATAATTATATAAAATCTATTGTACCACTTTTTCACTATCCATATCAAAGAATAACACTACGTTAGTGAGTATCGCTAAAGGTTGCGAAGCCCCACGCAGCAAAATACAATCACAGATGCTCGCTTACTAGCAAGCCGTTGAATCGAGATCCAAGGCCTTCGCACGTTTCGTCCTGTAGTGGGGGTACGTCGTACGCATGCGCTGCCGCCACCTGATCCGTTCTACCCTTGCCAGTCTCTCTTCACTGAGCTTGGAATCTTACCACTGCCTTGCCTATATATTTACGAATTTGTAATATTGGTCAAAAGTGACTTACTTAATGTGGGAAGATATTTTCATGCAATACTGATATTTCATGCAATACAGCTCACTATCAGAAATCCACATACAATACATCTGCCTTATTTTACAACGCACTGCCAGATGACATTAAACAATTGAAGTCGGTTCACAAATTTAAGTTCAAAATAAAATATTCTCTGCTGCATAACTGTTCCTATACAATTAGAGACTGTACTGATTATGCAATTGGCAAGGCAAAAAAATATATGCAAATACGTTGCAAAATAGAATTAGCTAATTCGCAATTTACTTTAGCTTAATGCAAAATACAATAACAACTTAATTTTGAAAAATATTCTTCACATTCCAGATTTAGACTGTCAAAAGTATCTAACTATAATTATAATGTAATTTTGATCAGAAATCATGTTTTTATTATCAATGAGTTAAACAGACTTAATTGCAAGAAGGAATGAAGACAATGGGTTATATGTGAAAATATTGAATGAAAATAATTTGTGGCATTAAAAATCCTTAAATGCTAAAAATATTACAAAGTGAAAGTGCTGCAATTGGTTTGCAAAATATGATGAATGAAAAAGTGTGGGAATCTTGTATTCTACGTAATTGATAAGAAAAGCTTACGAAAGAAGATAGTCCAATTTATTAGAATTATGGCATAAATCTTTTTACAATTTTGAACTGCAAGCCACGCTCTGGGCAATTGTGACGGATCAGGTTTATTTATTTATTTACGTCAAAAACAGTTAAAATCTGTGTGTGACGTGCTATGGGGAGAAATTAATTTGAAGTTACATTTGTGGTTACCTTGGCCATTTAGAGGTCTGGTGTTGGCATTACAAACTCCACGCGGGCCTGTGTTGGCAACGGATAATCAAGGATAATCAAGTACCCCCGCATATCCAGCGCGGAAGCGGACGCCGAAGAGAAGTCAAAGCACTTCGTGGTTTAATCGAAGCGTACAGCTGTTGCCCGCGACTCCTCCGACAGGAACGGTCTTGTCTGCGGTGGAGAAATGGAGAACTATTCCCAAGAGATTCTCATTTCCCATCACACGAGGCTCTGTCCTCCGCACTATCGCCCTACCAAGCGTGGTGCTGGTATGCTACACCTGCTCCGGGAATTCTTGGTTTTGCCCTAGATTATTTACACTTGTCTCTTAAACGTCTGTTGCAAAGAGTATAAATACCTTATTAGCACGAAAGAACATTATTAATTCATCTTTCTAATTCTTAGACCATTGAGCGTAGGGTTTGACCTTAGAACCTATCGTTTCTTTTGTAAGTAACCTTCATGCCCTGGTTCGTTACAAACGGAAGAACAATTATGTTTTCTGATGAAAAAAAAATTATTTGCAAACAAGGAACAATAAATAATACGATTTCAAAACTTTCAAAAAGGTTTGTAATAAGAAAATGATAGTTAACGAAGAAAAAACTATTTCAATGCATATTCAAACCAGCAAACGCATGTGCCATTGAAAATGAACAAATATGCAATTGCATATGTTAAGATAAGAATTGTTCCCAATTTGTACGCTCTGAGGAAAATAAAGAACACACTCCATCGAGGGGGTTGTCTCAGCTTACCTCAGTTACTTAAGGGTCGCTTTTGGGCGTTGCCACGCGAACTTGGGCTTGTGTTGGCACCAGATAATCAAGTCCCCGAGTCGGATAATCACGTTCCCCACATTCGAGTGGACGTTGCCTAGAGCGTCATACGGGAGCTATTTACATGTAAAGAGATCGTGGCAACCTTAGGTCGTCAAAAGGGTTGATAATATAGACATGAAAGACACCGGCCTGGTTTTTGTTACGAAGGTCGAATTACGTGTGTAAGAAGAGAGTTCCTATAACGACATCATTATTTCAACAGGAAGAAAAAGTTTTAACAAACTATCCGACTGCACTCTAGGGGTTTTTAGGGGTAAATAGTAATACTGAACTACAAAACATCAAAGAACAAAATGGGGTATATTTCTTCGTTAGTAACTTTTTTATATCATATGACATATATGAAGACATATATATGACATATCAAGACAAATTTACGCATACATCACATAAAAAACTGCCAAACATTTTAGAAGTGAAAATGATGCCTGGTATACGCCTTTCTAGGCTTTTAGGTGCCTTATACAGGTTTTGACATTTATACTGACATTTATACCAAATATAAGTAAACCTCCCATAATATTAGTCGAATCAGTAGGACGGTACGTAGTGACAAAGAAACGTAGGTACACCCTCATGAAAAACCTGCCTCTCTGACTTATTATTTAAATAAACGGTATATAAGTTTAAGAAGACCTAGGAGAGACGAAAATCAGAATATTTGAAAGGTTAGAAAGGTAATGTAGTAGTTTGTTAGTCGCCTGTCCTGCCGAGCAAACAGACGAACTTGTTGGGGAACATAAAATAAATAACCAAAATGCTTTGACAAATCGAAGTGAGTAGATCTACTTATCAAGTCCTCGAGAGCAGCAATAGATTAGCTGTGGATAGTTTTCTGGAATATTTTCAGTAGTACTCAAAGTATTAGAACCTTGGAAGTATCGTGAAGTAATAAAACAATATTGTTGCGATTTTTGTTAAGAAAAAAATTTCTTAAAAAGAGTTGGCTGGTGGCCAACTGGATCTCGTTTGGCATCGCTGTCGATTGCGTCGCAACAATAACAAAATTAAAGAAAAAAATAGTAAAATTTCAACCACATGAACTAGCTATTTTAAAGAGTATGTTGTATTAAAAGACAATGTTTGTCGGGGCCCTGATTCGGCCAGAGTTCTAACTCTCTTCAACCAATACTTAACAGTAATTGTTGATGGTTTGATGAATTCTAAAGCCACATAATTCAACATCAAAAGATTCACAAACAATTTTCGATAACATAGTTGTTGCAGAAAGAAATTTCAAGGAAATCCTCATGTTAATCGGTATGTCAAAAAATAATATTCTACTGGTTTCTCTCAATTTCCTAATTGGTTGTTTAAGAGTTGTGTGATCATTTAATGTATCCGTTATCTCACAAAACCAACACTTCCTTATGAACAAAAATATTTCCTGATAGTTTTAAAATAGCAGAATTTGAAGTTACTCTTTAAAAAGGTTCCAAAATTGACATTCAAAACGATTAGCAAAGTTTTTTCTCAAAAATACAGTCTTGAAATTATCAGTATTTTGAATAATATTCGTAAAAGATGCATGTTATATACATATATTACACTATTGTAATATTGCATTTAAAATAATATTCGTATAAGATGATTGTTTACCGAAAATAAAAGATTATAATCCGTACAGAACTACAGGGGATACGGGATGACACGAATTGAAACTGTCCTCAGAAACAATAAAGTCTTTTCCGACTGTCAATAGAACTCAGAAATTCAAAATCTACAAAAAAAAAACAAACCTTTCAAACGGTACAATTGGCTGAACGGTTAAGATGAACGAAATGAATGACTCACACATCACTTTAATTCGTTGCCAATTCAGCATTCTTCTAATGGGTTCAAATTTAAACCTTGTCCTAAGTCTACACTAATAAAAAGCTCTCGTCTAATGCTAGGTATAACACTAGCGCTTTAAAAATACACGAATGCGTTGATTGATAACAGAAGATGAAATAAAATAATCCAAGACCCACTTGTTGCAGGACGCATGAGACGTCACGAATAGAAACTTTGTCAGAAACGTTTTCAGACTGTTAACTAAAACTAAGAAATCCAATGTCTTCGGAAAACCCGTATTTTTATTATACAGCTGGCGTGAAAGGTGAATATAAAGAAATGGAATGTTTCAGTGTTGTTGCGATTCATTGACAATTGAGCATTCTCCCGTTGAGTCGTCCTACGTGTACACTCTAAACCAAAAGTTTTAATCTTACGTTATCTCGAAAACCGACACATTAATAATACACGTATGCGTTGATTGTCTACAAAAGATAAATTAACCCATGTATGACGAGTCAAGATGCCATGTATACCTGACATCAAGAAGACGCCTATGTGCACGGCATACTTGGAACTGGAATACGGACGGCAAGGTCAGATACAATGGAGCCGGACAACATACACCGAAATATAGAATAAAGGTAGACATCTCACTATACAGGCAAAAGTTTGAACCCTTGAAAGTTGGACGAAATTTTGAGGTTTTTACAGATAGAATGTGTTGGAATATGGAGAAAATTAGGCGTCTTCGAATATTCACAAGGGATATATATGTTAAAATGTGGAAGAAAATTTTAAGTTCTCGGAATATAGGCAATTTTCGACATCTGAACTTAAGCAAGAAGATATATTGGTTTGAGGCACTAACGGACTGTGGACATATTCAAAGAACTTTTAGTATTGTGTTTGTTTTTCTTTTCAGTTACAAGTTATGTTATTTTTATTTCATATTTTAAAATTTGTTAAAGGTCGCTAGTAAAACAGCTTAGGTCATGAGCGACAGTTGTATTTATACAATTTTATATTATTTGTGACAGTAATATGAGCAGAACAGTACATAATGATTTTATGATGTACAAGAAACAAATGTCAATTTGAATGTTGTAATTACATTTAAAAAATATGTTTTTTCGTTAACAGTAAACGTATAGATAAGTGAATTGAACTTATATTAGCAATTCAAACCCAGCTGATTTCGATATATTTATAATTTTATCACATCCCTCTTCCATTTGAATAAATCTGGTAAATTGTTGTAGATGTCCAGTAATGATCTTTCTCTTCCTAAGTTCAAACACTCAAAAACAAAATGAAATGTTGACACTTGTGCTCGACACCTGGGAAATGGCTCTGGACCGACTTTTCTAGTGAAGTGACCATGACTTAGTTTGAAGTGGCCGGTCCTCAGTCTCGGAAAACCCCTTAGTCTGGTAAGGATGACTACAAATTTGCAGTTTAGGCTCATTTACCGTTTCTCTGGCAATCTGGAGTTTTGAGGGGCTTGATTTCCAAAAGTTCCAGCAATTCATAATACTGATCTTTAGTTTTTTAATGTCTTGTAGCGAACTATTTCTTCTGTCTTCAACATTGGAGACCATGTTGCAGTTTTTGCGGCTACATCTGCTTGTTCATAGCCCTGAATTACCTAGTGGGAAGGGATCCATACCAACATGATTTGACTGCCAATTCTCGTTTGGTGATTAAATAAAAGATCTTGAATTTTCTAGAGCTTGAACGTTATTTGAATATCTCTTTTCTATAGCTTGCAATGAGGACATAGAGAAGATAATAATGTTTGAGGGTTCTACATTTTGGGAGTTCATTTCAATAGTTTTTAGTACTGCTCAGGCTTCCCAGGGGATGTAGTAGTAATCTATTATTCAATAGGGCTCATCAATGAAGGACGTGATTTAGAAGATTGCACAAACTGATGTCCCATTCTTTTCGAGCCATCTGTGTAAACTTTCTCGTAATGTTCGAAATTTTCGGTGGTACTGAGCGGTTCAAGTAATGTCTTGGTCTCTTAAGATATACTGAGTGAATTGGGATTTCTCCAAATTGTTTGATGGGGTTCCAATTTGGCCAAGGAGGGATAATGTCGTCTAGGGAAAATAAACGGTTTGAATACCTTTATTCCATTGAGGGATGTGGGGAGTCTGTCAGTGTTTTTTGACAATTCGGATGGACAGTATATATTTATGTTTTCGGAGGGCTGAAGATGAATAGATTCGAAGGATTGGAAGGAATACTGAACGTTGAATATGAGTAGTTGCAGCACTGCAGTTTACGCCGTAATTCTAATTGTAGAAGGTCTGGTTTTGCTAGTAGGCTGATGCACGGATGTGTTATGAAGGGTCCTAGGCTAATGCGACATGCACAATGGGATCAGGTAAACTGAGTTATCTCTTATATGCTGAACTATGTATGCCAGCACCATTATAAAGTGTAAATTGAATTAGGACATTGTAGATTGTTATTAGACAATCAGCTTGGGCTCACCACTTTTTACATGGCTGTATCTTATTTATATTTAATGCTTTGCATTGTCTTCAGTGTTCTTATATGTTGCTTCCACGTATATTTGTCGTCAAAAAACGTAGTAGAATTTTGTAGCAGTTGGTTCTATTTATTCTCGCCAATTTTCAGTATTATGTCCTCATTCCCGTTCAGACTTCTGGTGAATACCATGAAATCAGATTTTGTGTTCGAGATAATAAATTCGGTCGAGTTCCTCCATTTGTTAATTTCATTTAGTGTTTCTTAGTCTATGTTTGTAGTGACCTTGATATATTTTCTACTGCAAGAACTATAATCTCATCTGCAAAAATGTCTTGGTATAGGGCTTAACTATGGTGCTGGTTTCGTTGATGGCTTATAGAAAGAGACGTATACTTATTACTGATCCTTGTGACAGTCCGTTGGTCATTTTCACAGGTTGAGAAGTTTTGTCTTGATATCTTATTCTGAGGAATCTAAGTTTCCTGAAGTTTTGAATAAAGACTAGTATGTGAACTTGCATTCTCATATTTTGGAGAATGCTGAGTAATCTATTTTTGTAAACCATATTATGTTTTCTCGAAGTCTATGGATACTGTAATCACATGTTGATTCATTGCTGACGTGTCGCATATTTCAGTGTCCATACCGACTAAATGGTCGTTGGTTGATCGGAATGCTTTTACCCCACTTTGGGATGGTGATATCAGTTATCTTCAAGTATCTATCGCAGGCGGTTACTAGCCATTTTTTCTAGCAATTTGCATTCATTGCAGGTTACGACATAGGCGTAAGTTCATTGGATTGGAGTGTCCTTTGTTAGGTTTCAGCAACGGAATTACTATGGCTTCTCCCCATTGGTTTTTGAAGGCCTGCGTTATTCAGATATTGTAACGAGTCAACATAATCAAAGACTTTCGATGTTCGTGTGCACAGCTCTTATGTATAAAAATATGAAGGATAAAATAGTGACACACAACACACACAAAAATAAATATCAACTATCAGAATTGGAAAGAGTGCCTTACCGAACGCAGTGTGATATATGGTCAGGTGGACGTCGACATTTTTTGAACTGTAACACGTTATTCAATTAGAAGTAAGGACTGAGTAATTTAATCGTCTACAAGGAATGCAAGTGGAGAAGGTGGAAGATTTGGGAAAAATATGAATGATGTTTGACGACTTAGGCACGTGAGCAGGAAGACGTATATTGAAATACCAACAGACTAAAGTTTTTTAAATTGTGTGTGTTTTTCTTCTCGTTGTTATCGTTTCATTTCCTAAGTATTGTTTAATATTGTAAATAAATGTTTTATTTTGATTTTAATCTTGAAAATGTTTTTCTCATTTAATCAAACAGGTGCAGAGCGCTGTTCGGGCTACTGCGCTTGATACTGGATATTTTGAAGTGGACTGTATTGATGAGGTGAAGGCGGAGCGCAGCAGTCCCGAAACCCCGTGATAGCTGAAGCAGAATTTATGAAGAAGTTCTGGATTGACAGAAAAGTTCTGACACATTTCATAATCAATGCACATAAGCACTTGATTACATAGCACAGTAACATCACAGTGCATGATAGCTGGAGCACAGTACAAGTAAATTTCCTGGTGCGAGTGGTCTAGTGCAAATAACTTACATTACACAGACAGCATAGGTGGAATCCGTGGAAGCGCACGAATTGTGTGGAGCCCTATTTCGCACAAATAGAATGATACTTTGCGCGTGCTAACCGGGAACAGCCCGAGATGGCACAATAAACTGATTGTTCAAGTGGTCTGATGCAGATACCCTATACTACACAGACAGTACACGAAGTTGCACGTACCAACTAAAACGGCCCGAAGTTGGACAGTGAAACGTCTTTTACGTCCGTTAATTACACACGGAGCTGCTTGCTGCGGAACTGGCAATTGTCATTTGACGGGAGCATCGTAATAGCTAGCTTTCGTTCACTCACGGGGAGGAGATGGCAGTGACCAATCAAAATTAGCCATTTGAATTTGGCGATAGAACGTTCTGGAGGGTTCCGTCCGTTGCGAACTGCTAACGGGCGGAGTGAGGCAAGGCTCGCACGTGTGTTTCTGGGAAAGCCGAGGGCGATTTCCAGTGGCATGATCTTATCGACGCAACGGTCAGGCGTTATACCGGTTACAAAACAACTGTCTTGCCTTGCGTCGTAAGAAATAAAATTATATTTATGCTGCTTTGATGTAGGCCCGAACACTTTGTTCAAGCTCATGGTGTATACCATAAAGTCATCGACCCTGAAATAAATCGATATTTGTTTTTCAGTATTAGTTGATTTATGACACTAAGGGAAAAATTAGAACTATCACAATATTTGCGTTGTAAATTTTTCAACATGATATTTCTTTCCTTTTTCTGAGAGATTCTTGAGGAAAGTGTTCACGTCACTAGAAACAGGATACATCATTCGATTCTGGAGAAGAGTTTTTACTTGCGCCAGTCCATAATGCAGTTCATGTATTTGAAATGGATGGTTGTGCTGGTCTTGATTTTTTCTAATAGTTCATTGTTGATTTCCGGATGGATTTTAGAAGACAGAAAAGTGTCAAAGTTTGAAATTGGACGTTTGATTATTAAATCGGTGAGGTAAAGATTTGAAGGTAATTCATGCTTCCGCTCTTGTTTTGTAGGCTATGTGATTTATTGTTTAGTTTTTCTACAACTTTCTGAACGCGCTTTATCTTATGATTTATTACTTTTGAACATTCATGGTCCCACCAAGGTACTTGGTGCTTTCTTACTTTCCCTGAAGTTTGAGAAATTGATGGTTTAGCTGCTCCTATCATCAGGTTGATTAAATCACTAAGTACCCAATGATTTCATGTGAATTAGGCGGTACAAGTGATTTTAGCTCGTCAATATTACTGTCAATATAATTTTGGAAGTGAGACCGATTAGCTCCTTTGATGACTCATTTGAGATGATATCTTTGATCTGCAGTATCTTGCTGGTCTGAACAATTTATGGATATTGGGTAATGATCACTGTCATACAGGTTTTGAATTGAGTTTCAGGAAATTCTTGATGCGATATCATAGATACATAGCTTCAATTAATTGCACTCTCCGATGCCTTACTAATAATTAAATACGTTGCGATTTCCGTATTGAAAATAACAAGACCATTGTGATTAACCATTGTTTAATTAGTCTATCCCTTCTCTCAGTATTGGAGGACCTCCATTAGTTGTTATGGCTGTTGAAATATCCCAGTACAATGAAGGGCTTCCAGAGTTCAGTTAGAATATTATCTAATACTTTAATACGAACAGACTGATTCTTTGGAAAATATAGTATTTTACAAATTGTTACAGCAAAATTTAGTTTCAAGTTAACAGCAACTGCTTCTACCGATGTTTTTAAGAAGTGTATCTTCTACAAAAATATATTTTCTTGTAAAAATTGCAACTCCTTCCCCGGCAATTAAAGCAAGACGTTTTTTATCAAAGGATGTTATATATCCTCATAATTTAGCCTTCGAATTATCTAGGAAATCTGTTTCTTGAAGACATAAAATCTGTGGTTTGTGATCACTGATGAGAATTTTTAAATACATAAAAACCATTGACGTTCCATTGAACAATAACCATATTGGATTTCACTGACTTTTTTGTTGTTGTTGTTATGGTTTACTTTAGTACTTGAGAACTTGCTTCATGAGTAGTTTTTTTGTTGGTTCATGTGTTTTTAATAATTCTTGAACATCAATTCTTCAAGTAAGGCGTGACGAACTTATTTTAGCAGTTATTATTGCGAACATGTCATTAGTGAAATATCCCGCAATATCGATTATGAACTTATATATAGTTCCTTTTTTATCAAAAAAAAATATTAGTTGATTAAATGAAAGTGGGTATTTCATGTTCTCAGCTACTATTGCTTTTTTCTTGTCAGTCAATGAAAAATCATCCATACTGTTGGTTTTTGTTTTTTATTTGGGGGAGGACTTTTTCGATGTAATTTTTTTATCATTCTAACAACTTTGTCTTGGTTTTGTGATTGTTCTAAATCAGATGCAGAGTTGAAATTCATAGTCTTATTATCGGTGTCAGGTAATTGGGTCAGTGAGGTATGTTTCGAGATGGTAGAAGAGATTTTTTCATTCTAGCTATGGGGCCATTGGTCGATACTACTTTGGAGTGGTTATCTGGATCGTTGTCCGTCGAGGTCGAAGGAGGTGCAACCCAGGTCGGGAGAAGGGGGGTCAGGCACAGGGAGAGTTTGTGTTTAGTTGGCTGAAGGTTCTTTTTGAACAGGGAGTGTACAGTGGTGCCGTCTGGTGGTGGGAAAGTTTGAAACAGCACTGGAGGCGGAATATACAGGGAGCGGTTCAGAGCTGTTTAATGAAGGGCAATTTTTGGCTAAGTGCCCTTGTTGCTTGCACTGAAAAAACGTAGCCGTTTCGTCGGACGTAACGTAAATCCAGTCAGGTACCTCATCGAACATTACCTGTAATAATTCTGGTAGTTTACTTTCATTTTCAGGATCAATGAATATTTGTCGACAGAAGCTTAAATTGGAATCTGAAAACCCCACGGAACGTCACGGGTGACACTGTTGTAATACCACTCGGTGAATACTAGAGATTAGATTTCAAAAAAGTATTCTCTTATTTCTGGATATTAGAGGCCGTAAGGGAAAATCATGGTTTTATACATTTATACTTTTGTTTCGAAAAAAGCTCATTAGCTAATATTTTTAGAGTCCAGGTATACTCGTGTGTGCCTTTCATGGTTCGTCATAACCACAGGACAAAGCGTGACCCAGGTGAATGCCCTCCATAGCATACTATTGCACTAGCAGACCTGTTTCCGTGGCGCGGTGCATACGAAGCATCCATTCATCTGGAAGATGGCGCATAGAGACAAGTTTGACTCCTTGTAACAGGCATTTAAATGTGTGATTTAAATCTCAAGCACAAAAGTATGTAATGGTCCGCAATAATTTTCATGTGGTTCGCGGCTTTCATGTTGCTCTTGAAAGTAACCACAGAACAAAAGATGACTCTGAATGGTGACCCAGTGTATGTCCTGATGTTCTCTACAGCGCAGAATTGCACTATCATACCTGTTTCCGTGGCCTATGGTGTATACGAACACGATCAACTTCTTGTAGCAGGAAACGTGATTTATCCGGCCCGATGTCACGTTTTATCCACGAGTCAATCGCGATTATCTCTTTCTCACATTAATTGTAAATGACTATGTAGATATGTTACTATTAGGAAAATAAAAGGGATGTCTACTGCTGAGCCTCATGTTCTCAAATAAATTGAAAAATGTGCTCTGAATCACTTGTGCCTGTACCAGCATTGAACTAGATTAACTTGATTTACAGAGCTGGAAAACCACAGATTTTCACGTTAGGAATGTGAATGTCCTAACCTTCTCGCCAACTCAAGGTTTTACTGCCCGTTAATATATTTTCTTAGCTGGTTCGTAACGACAGTAGCAGCCAACGCCGACCTGTTTCACCGTGTGCATATGCTCGTTTCTATGCGGCGTGCCGTCACAATCTGACCTTCGTCATAGCCACTTATATCAGTGGATTTGCGCGTTTAAGCACGTGCCGGCGATTGCTTTTTCATTCACCTAGTCTCATTAAGCACTTTTCTTACCGTGTCACTTGCCTCCAACACCGCAACATCGTTCACTTAGCGGTGAGCAGTTATATGATAAGGCGAGGTAACAAGCTCTCCTTTTCTATCTTCATGGTGAATTAGATTTTGGGATCAGTGCTGTTTAAACATGTTGCGGAAATTTATTAAGAGTATCTTCACCATTAGGCCATATCACAAAGGTGTCGACGTTTCGTACACAATTCGTGTTTGACGCTAGCGTTTTCCAATAACTCGGATTCAAAATTCTCCATGAAGAGGGTGGTTACACTAGGTGGCTAGGTGCACCCATAGCAGCGCCGTCTACCTTCGCAGGCAACGTAAGCCGAAGTAGGAAGGTGAACGACAAGCAGTATTGCCACTTTGTAGGGAACTAACGTGCCTATACTTTGTTCCGGATGATTTCAACTGTCACTTCAAAATGGCTGACCATGAACTGACCGGAGGTGAACAGAGAGGTGGTATCAATTCTAACCAAGATATCCAATATCTTCAGGCGCCTCTTGTGTAATAAAACAATGAAATGACAAACAATTCGAACTACAGACTCGATATTATCAGACAGCTTGTCAGCGATATTACGTGCCAGCGAGTAACGCGCTCGTAAAGGCATTTGGAATCGGTTGATCAGTAAATGTCAGTACGTAAAAGGTGTAAAGGAAATAAGGACGAATACTAAAGTGTTCTAGAACATATAAAGTTGATTGAAAATGTTATTTTTTTACAAAAACATTAAGTTGTGGATGCATCACATCTTCCACACTCACTCGCGGATTTTCATTGGTCCAAACTCTGCATTTCTGCATATTGGCGTATCCACTGAAGTGGAAGTACGCCTCATCTGAGAAAATTATTCTTTTTGTGAAGATTTCGTTCTCCGCTTGTCGATCCAAGACCCATTGAGCAAATCGACGTCTCTTTCCATGATCTGAAGGCTTCAACTCTTGTGTAAGTTGAATCGTGTACGTATGCATTTTCAGATCTTTTGAAAGGATGGAATTCAGTGAACTTAGTGATAAATTTAAATGTTGAGCTCGTCGGCGAACCGATTTTCTGGGGCTTACGGTCACATTGTCACGCACGGCAACAATATTTTCATTTCGAACAGTACTCTGTCGTCCTGTTTTCTTAACGTTTGACAGAAAACCCGTGGTCTCAAGCGTCCGGATCAACCTCCGAACTGACGATTCCGTTGGAGCGGCATTACGTCCGAGTATCACACGCAATTTACGAACGGTTGAGGAGGGACTTTCACTGTTCTTGTTATAACTTTTTATCGCCGGGATGCGTTGCTCAGGAGTCATCTGCTCCATGAGGAAAATAAATATCAAACAACGCTCACCACACAAAAGCTATCAGGATACTAATGGGAAAGATAACAGATATCAAACATGATAACATCAGGGTGGCCAAACATCGTATGATGAAATGACGCAAAATTGAAATTCGTCATTACACTCTTTATATGCAAATGCAATCTGCATATGCAAAGTACGGGACGAAACATAATTATTTTATTCTTATTCAATTTATTCAATTATTGATTTTTTATTACTATATTATTCCACCAATTAACAAAACCGTAATTGTATAATAACATTTCTATCTAAAATGTTCGGATCTTAGCCAAACCTCAGACATGAATACGCAAGTAAGTATAACTAGAAAGACGTAAGGTTAGTATGGATACAAGCTGCGGAACAATCAACTTCATAAACGGAATGGGAAACAAGTCGCATTACAATAGCAAATTAAGAATAATCCTAAACTCAGAAATATAGAGAAATGAGAATGAATCTAAGTTTGGAATATTTTATGACAACTCAGGATTTACGCAAGCCGCGCCACAAGTCATTAAAACGGTGTTTGGTCCACCAAATAAAAAATTGGTGTCATTTCAGAAACGAGGGATACGTTACATATGTTATTTTTCGTTAATGTAAAAATGACTCTCTATTTAAAAGAGTTTCTCAAGTACGAAGATGTCGACGTTCAGGTTCTTGCGAGTTGATATGGGCATGTTGCTTTGAGTGCGAAGTTCGGAACCAAACCAAGATGAAGCGCATATCAGAAGTTGCTACATTTGGGGAGAAAATATGGCTCCGTTGTTGGACAAAACGTGGCAGATGTGTGAATTTCACTAGGTGATGGCGTGCGTATGTGAATAAAAATCAATTGATCGCAGTAACTTCTACATGTGACGCAAATTCTTTGAAGTTATTGTGTAGCTCTGGTGAATACGTCACATGACAGACATTACCTAACGTAATATAGCTATCACAATGTCAAGGGCATTGACGATGCTGTACGTTCAAAGACGCAAATTAATCAAACTTTGGTGTTTAACGTTTAAACGGCATTCTATATACGTAGGTATTCATTTATATTCGTACTATTGCATTATATGCTCATGTATACGGAAGTAGGTAGATCTATAAAGACTGGTTCGTATGTAAACAACATGCGGAACCTAAGGTACTCAATAAAGGGGAGAATTATAATACAATTTGCAACAAGTATTACAATAACGGCGTAATGAAGGTCCAAATTTCAAAAATGGTTTTGTCTATAGAGAAATGACGTTAAGGATAATAGTTTGGATAACTTCACAATTACAACACTGTTGTATTATTCCAAGCTAAGTTACAAGGCGTATTATTACCATGGCGTTGCAGTGTCCACCAATCCAAACGTCTTGAAGTCGTGAAATTTCAGTACTGTGTGTTAAGTTGCGTACGTTATTTTTCGTTAACAACGAAGTAGTGCTTCTCAATTTAGCTAGGGTTTCTCAAGTTCGAAGTTGGATGCTAAATGGTTGTTCTCGTTGGTTGATAGGCGGAGTTTTTCTCCATTGTATGGAAAGTTGTTGAAGCAACATGTTAAATTTAGATAACCAATTGCATGAATTGATACATAATGAATTGAGTTCTAAATACAAAAATTCTATAGAATACCACATAAGAAAAAAGGTGTTTAAATTGTATTAAACTAAGCAAATTAATATCATGAGAAAGTATCAGGCACATACACTTGAAGAGAAACGAAAAAGTATTTACGCAAGTATTTAGATCTATAAACTCAGTTCGTATGTATAAAAAAGCTGCGGAATATAACGTATTTAATGAAGGTAACTGTTGTAATAAACCCTGTAACAAGTTGTATTCCAATAGCGATGTAAGAACGGTCCCAAACTGCTCAGAAATTGTTTCACTGTTGAGAATGTGGTTCTAAGATTGGAATATTCTACAATGACAACCCGACTGTATTATCCACAGCTTCGATTTAAGAATTATTAGTACAATGGCGTTGCGGTGATCACCAAATTAAAAAGTTTCGTAATCGTGAAATTTCAATACCGATTGTGAAGGTACAAATACCTAATTTTTTATTTCGATAATAACGAAGCAATGTAGTAATGAATTCAGCAAATGTTTCTCATTTACTACGTTGGATGGGAAGTGGGTTGTTGTTGATTGATAAGAGCAGCATGGCTCTTTTAAATGTGAAGCTCATCCGTTTGTTATGGGAACATGTTTTTGGTTTCATTCAGTCACATGAAGAATTGTTTCGTAATCCAATGAGTGGAAAATATAGAAATCCTATGCAATGCAGTATAAAGAAAAAATGTCGTTTTTCTGCCAGTAAAACCTTAATATTACAAATTTCACACAATTTTCAATTCGAAAATTCTAAGTTGTGGAATTAAATTTATTAGGTTGAATGGAATGTCAAACAAATCATGATGTATATGTAACATGCATATACATTTGAAGAAAAAATGGGGTCATTTTGGGGCAAAACGTGATACCTGAGTAAAGTTCATAGGGAGTTGTGTGTGTATGCCGAAGTCTAGATCGCAGTACCATATACGAGTACATGTGACGCAGTCTTTAAAGTTGAGCGAGTGTCCTTAGTGAATTTGTCACGTGACAGTATTTGATACGTAACAGCATCACTTTAACAGATCGTCATGGTCATTGAAAATGCTATTCGTTCTAATCGGCAAATCATACTTCGGCCAACATTTTAATAGATTGAACAACCCATGTTATACGTACGTGTTTATTATTTTCACTCTAACAAGTATATACGCACGTATTTTGATCTATAAAGACAGGTTAGTATGTATAAAACAAGCTGCCGAACAACGTAGTTAACAAAGGAAACTATTATAACAAACGTTGTAAAAAGTCGTATTCCACACCCGCTGTAAGACCGGTTCCAAACCCACAAATTGCTTTGCTTTAGAGAAACGAAGATGTATCTCAAGTTTGAATATTCCATAACGACAACACCATTGCATTAATCAAAACTACGACATAAGACGTATTACTACAATGGCGCTGCAGTTACCACCAATTCAAAAAGTGTCCCAGTCGTAGAATTTCAGTACCGTTGGTGAAGGTTCGTATACGTACATTTTTTATTTGGCCCACGTTTCCACTTTTTCTACATTCAAACTACGGGCATGGATCATGACTGGATGAACTTTCTTAAAGTGAGTGGTTGGTGGCATGGAGTCGTCATACATCGCCGCAAGACCTCCTGCGTTTATTTACCTTCAATAATTAGGTAACCGTCCGAAGAGATATCCTCATGACGTATACAAGAACAAGTAATATCGAAAAACATGTTTGGAAGAAACTACATTGCACTTGAAATATATTTTTCCTTACGTGACACAGAATTTCATTTGTGGTTTAATACCTAAAGCTAATTACATGATCACGAATACTTGATCCTGACGTGATCGATAACGCAGCCTTCTGATTTGGTAGTTGTGGGTTAAACGACATTGGGTGAAAGAACAATCAGACAGACGTCAATATAGTGCAGCGAATGTGATGTTGAGATATTCTGATATGATATTCCGCTGACGGAAAAGCCTTTCCTGAAGGAATTCACGGTGGCAAGGGCGGCATTGAGAACACTTGGGCGCTGCCTTCCCTCAAAAGCAATCACTGGAGATGCTGCAGGTAGGTTTTATTTTATACTTAATTGTCTCGTTTAAGTTGTGCCTATAAGAATCTTTGAGTCCGTTATCCGTCCGCCTAATTTTATTGAGAACTGCCAGGAAATGAAGTTCTTCACCCAGGCCACGTTTCGAGATACGTCAATACAAACATCCAGGTCAAAAGAGAAGACAATGTCAAAAGAATTTTATATTAATATTGCAGTTAGACAAGTAAGTACCTTACCTCCTATTATTTTTATCCTATATTTGAACAACGACTATCTTAAAAAGGTAAGATCAGTAAGCAAAGTAGTTAATTTAAACAGAAATACACTTGCTGATGATACAATACTTACATTTAACTTATTGAATCCTCACAAAACTAATATGTAACAAAATGTCTACAATTTTATTCAAAAATTAATAGGTACTTGAAATATAAATTAAAAACAAAATGTAATATGACAGTACAATAGTGTAATAGAAAACATTGTGGTAATTCTATAAGATAAACAGTAGGTCTTTGACTTACAAAATTAAATTTATAGAATAAAATGACAAAAATAGTTATTGACAACACAGTGATCGACCAGACTTCAAATTTGAATTACCTTGGTTGTGACATCAGTTATGACACAGATAAAGACATAGAAAATAAAACTAATAAATTTCAATCAATATGTGGAATAATAAACAGAACACTACAGAATAAAGCAAGGAAAGACACAAAAATTAAGTTCTATAAGACAATGGCTGCTCCAGTTCTCCTGTATGGAAGTGAATCATGGATAATGAAAAAAAGAGACCAAAGTAAGCTCCAATCAGCAGAAATGAGATTTCTTAGGAAAGTTAAAGGCTGCATTAAACAAGACCAGATAATAAATGAGGATATCCGTAAAGAACTAGATATATACAACATAAATGAAAGGATCTTAGAAAACAGGAAAGAATGGCGGCGCCATATCGAAAGAAGGGAGGAAGATCGAATTCCACAATTAGTGATGAACTACCAACCGCAGGGAAGAAGAGATATCGGTCGACCCAGAAAGAGATGGTCCTGAAGTGCAAAGTGAAGACGGAACAGGCATTCCTGCCTAATCCTTGAAATGGAGAAGAAGAAGAAGAAGAAGAAGAAGAAGAAGAAGAAGAAGAAGAAGAAGAAAATGACATACGTCCTACAGTGTACATTGGACATACTAAAAGAAAACTAAAATTACGAGTGTCAGAACATATCAGGAATATTAATGAAGTCTCACAGCGACATATTCTGTATCTACTCATCGTGAAGAATTGATACATAGTATTGATTTTACTAATGTACGTATTAGTTATTGAACAAAGACAATTTTCTAGAACTGTTCTTGAAACTTTATACATAAAAGCTAACAATTGTTTAAATACACAAGTTGAGTCCAATATTTGGTTGATCCGGAGTTTAGGGTGGCACCGGTTCCTTTGGTTCACTGATTTGGTTCACTAATCTCGTGATTCACAAGGTTATAGTTTCGCGGTTCACTTCAATCACTGGAGAAAAATTTTGATGGCATTGATTCAAAGCATAAATATATACACAATTTAACTATGTCACTATGCCAAATAAAGTTATACATTTTTCCAATTACGAAACATTTTTTCTTCATGACGATACATTTTAAATTTCAATTCACATCTAAAATTTCCCTTCACAACACTCTTTCAAAGCACAAAATTAAGACTTTAGCTTGCTGGTTGAAATAGACTTGATTTACTAATAAAACAGCCTCCTAACAACACATTTAGTTGTTACTATGACTACAAAATTATTTACTTCATAATTTTATGAATCGTCAAATAGCGAAGAATTTTGTGGCGTGGATTTGCGTGTTTCATTGCCATTTCAAGTTTCTTTTTAATTGTTTTGTGTGTCTACCGAGATGGAAGGTATAAATTCAGAATTTGGTTGATCCGGAGTGTATGGTGTCGTTCACTGACCTTCGGTTCCTTTGGTTCACTGATTCGGTTCACTAATCTCGTGATTCACAAGGTTATAGTTTCACGGTTCACTTCTATCACTGGAGAAAAATCTTGATGGCATTGATTCAAAGCATAAATATATACACAATTTGGTTGATCACAATTTAACTATGTCACTTTTCCAAATTAAGTTATACATTTTTCCAATTACGAAACATTTTTTCTTGATGACGATACAATTCACTTCTAAAATATCACTTCACAACACTCTTTTAAAACACAAAATTAAGACTTTAGCTTGCATGGTTGAAATAGACTTGATTTACTAATAAAACAGCCTCCTAACAACACATTTATTTGTTACTATGACTACAAAATTATTTACTTCATAATTTGATGAATTGTCAAATAGCAACTTGGCAATTGACAACTTATACTGATTGCAATTCAATTTGTCATTTTCAGAAGAATTTTGTGGCGTGGATTTGTGTGTTTTTTTTTGTTATTTCAAGTCCCTTTTTAATTGTTTTGGGTGTCTACCGAGATGGAAGGTATCAATGCAGAATTTATTTATGATTTGCGCCGAAAGGGAAGTTTGAATGTTATTCAGTGGTGTCAGAAAGTGGGTTTGATTGCGTCTCGACGTGTATGCAATGTATGCCAGAAAGAAATGAAGTTTATTGAGAGAAAGGATATAGCAGATGGATTTGAATGGATTTGTAGAGAAAGGACGGTGAATATTCATTGTGTGAAAATGTCTGTACGAAAGGATTCTTGGTTTGAAAATAGTCGAATGGAGATGTGGAAGGTGCTTCTCATTACCTACATGTGGGTAATGGAAGCTAGAGTGGAACATATTTGTTTGGATGCTAGTGTAAATGAATCCACTGTTACTGATTGGATGAGTTTTTGTCGAGAGGTATGTTTTGTGGTGTTTGAAAATGAAAGTGAACCACTGGGTGGAGAGGGTGTTGTAGTTGAAATTGATGAGAGTAAGTTTGGTAAAAGGAAGTATAATAGAGGAAAAAGAGTGGAAGGTAAATGGGTGTTTGGTGGTGTGGAAAGGGGTTCCTCTCGGTGCTTTTTCAAGGTCGTTGAATGTCGTAGCAAGGATGTTCTCTTAGACATCATTAAGAATTACATCAAGCCGAAATCTATTGTGATTTCGGATTGCTGGAAGGCTTATGATTGTCTTAAAGATGAAGGGTTTACCCATCTTCGGGTAAATCATTCTTTTACATTCAAAGATCCTGAATCAGGTGCACATACCAATTCCATTGAAGGGACTTGGAGTGCAATTAAACGCACAATTCCACGTCACATAGTGAAAAACTCAATGATTTATTATTTGTCTGAATATGTGTGGAGGAGAAAATTTAAAACAGAAAAAATTATAAATTTTTGTAATCACATTAAAAAAAATTATAGTGTTGATAAACAAGCAGTAAGTATTGTAATAATTTTTATTTTAATTTGGCATTATTCTTATTATTATATTTAATTTTAAATTTTTTTTCAGAAATAATTGTTTTTATCAATGTATATTTTTAAAATTTTGTTAAATTCTTGTTTTATTTTCTTCTGTTCTGAGTTTCGAGGTGAGTTGTATTAATTTATTTAGTGTTTATTTGTATTGTAAATTTTTGAAATTTATATTTTTTTATTTCAGAAATGTTTTTCTTCGTTTTTTTGTTGCATAATTTTATTATTATTCATTGTTTGATTTGGTGTTCTTGTTATTTGGTAAGCATTTTTAAGTGTTTTTACTTTTACAATTTTTGCAATTCCAAGTTTTTTTTAAATTTTTTTTCAGAGTTATTAATTATTGGTATGAAATTATTTTTTTTTAATTTGAATTAAATTATGTTTAAAAATCTACAAATATGTGAGTTTTTATTATTTTTTGCGCATTCTAGAGCGTATAAAAAAGTGTTAGGTAGATAACATGCTTTTTTTGATAATTAAATTTTGGCTTTGAGTAGTAATGATAGTGTAAGTAGCATGTGAATGTTAAATAGAAATTATAATTCTTGCGATAACATAGTGACCATTACAACATGTGATCAATAAACAAGGATTGGGTTCAGTGAGTCGATTCCTCTCTAGTGAACCGGTTCAGTGAACGACACCAGACAATCCGGATCAACCAAACATTTTTTCTTCATGACGATACATTTTAAATTTCAATTCACTTCTAAAATTTCATTTCACAACACTCATTTAAATCACAAAATTTAGACTTTATCTTGCATGGTTGAAATAGACTTGATTTACTAATAAAACAGCCTCCTAACAACACATTTAGTTGTTACTATGACTACAAAATTATTTACTTTATAATTTGATGAATTGTCAAATAGCAACTTGGCAATTGACAACTTATACTGATTGCAATTCAATTTGTCATATTGCGAAGAATTTTGTGGCGTGGATTTGTGGTTTTTTTTGTTATTTCAAGTCCCTTTTTAATTGTTTTGGGTGTCTACCGAGATGGAAGGTATTAATGCAGAATTTATTTATGATTTGCGCCGAATGGGAAGTTTGAATGTTATTCAGTGGTGTCAGAAAGTTGGTTTGATTGCGTCTCGACGTGTATGCAATGTATGTCAGAAAGAAATGAAGTTTATTGAGAGAAAGGATATAGCAGATGGGTTTGAGTGGATTTGTAGAGAAAGAACCGTGAATATTCATTGTGTGAAAATGTCTGTACGAAAGGATTCTTGGTTTGAGAATGATTCTTGGTTTTTGGTTTTTTTTGGTAATTAAATTTTGGCTTTGAGTAGTAATGATAGTTTAAGTAGCATGTGAATGTTAAATAGAAATTGTAATTCTTGCGATAACATAGTGACCATTACAACATGCGAACAATAAACAAGGATTCGGTTCAGTGAGTCGATTCCCCTCTAGTGAACCGGTTCGGTGAACGACACCATACACTCCGGATATACCTCAGAATTTATTTATGATTTGCGCCGAAAGGGACGTTTGAATGTGATTCAGTGGTGTCAGAAAGGGGGTTTGCTTGCATCTCGACGTGTATGTAATGTATGCCAGAAAGAAATGAAGTTTATTGAGAGAAAGGATAGAACAGATGGGTTTGAATGGATTTGTAGAGTCAGAAGCCAGAATGGTCATTGTGTGAAAATGTCTGTACGAAAGGATTCTTGGTTTGAACATAGTCATATGGAGATATGGAAGGTGCTTCTCATTACCTACATGTGGGTAATGGAAGCTAGAGTGGATCATATTTGTTTGGATGCGGATGTGAATGAGTCCACTGTTACTGATTGGATGAGTTTTTGTCGAGAGGTATGTTTTGTGGTGTTTGAAAATGAAAGTGAACCACTGGGTGGAGAGGGTGTTGTAGTGGAAATTGATGAGAGCAAGTTTGGTAAAAGGAAGTATAATAGGGGAAAAAGAGTGGAAGGTAAATGGGTGTTTGGTGGTGTTGAAAGGGGTTCCTCTCGGTGCTTTTTCAAGGTCGTTGAATGTCGTAGCAAGGATGTACTCTTAGACATCATTAAGAATTACATCAAGCCGAAATCTATTGTGATTTCGGATTGCTGGAAGGCTTATGATTGTCTAAAGGATGAAGGTTTTACCCATCTTAGAGTAAATCATTCTATTACATTCAAAGATCCTGAATCAGGTGCACACACCAATTCGATTGAAGGGACTTGGAGTGCAATTAAACGCACAATTTCACGCCACAAAGTTAATAATGCATTAATTTACTACCTATGTGAATACGTCTGGAGACGTCAATTTAAAAGTGAAAAATTTAATAATTTTTGTATATTTATTAAAAAATATACGATGTAAATAAAGAGGTAGTAGGGAGTAGGGTAAGTATAGGAGTAATTTTTATTTTAATTTGGCATTATTTTTATTATTATAGTTAAATTTAATTTTTTCAGAAATAAATATATTTAAATGTTACATCATATTTTATTAAAATTTTGTTATATTGTTTTTTTTGTTCTGTTCTGTGTTTCGAGGTGAGTTGTATTAATTTATTAAATTCATTTTGTTTAGTGTTTATTTATATTTTAAATTTTTAAAATTATATTTTTATTTCAGAAATGATATACTTCATTATTTTATTGTTTTATTTTATTTTTCTTCTTTGTTGGTTTTGGATTTCTTGTTATTAGGTAAGCAATTTTTTATGTTTTTAATTTTACAATTTTTCCAAGCTTTTTTTTAATTATTTTTTTTTTTTGTTTCAGATTTATGAAGCATTGTTATTGAATTAAATTATTTATTTGAATTAAATTATGTTTCAAAATCTACAAATATGTGAGTTTTTATTATTTTATTGCGCATTTTAGAGCGTATAAAAATGTTCAGTAGATAAGATGCTTTTTTTGGTAATAAAATATTGGCTTTGAGTAGTAATGAAAGTTGAGTGTTAAATAGAAATTATAATTATTGCGATAACATGGTGAACATTACAACACGCGCATAGTAAACAAAGATTCAGTTCAGTGAGTCGATTCCCCTCTAGTGAACCGGTTCAGTGAACCAAAGGAACCGAAGGAACCGGTGGCACCCTAAACTCCGGATATACCCAATAGTTTTACGAATTTATATGATTCACATCTCTATCATTTTTGTATTAGTTAATTTTCGATTTTTTCTATTAATACATCTTTGCCATCAGGTATACAATTACTTGTTCTCTTTATAAACTACTGTATAACCTACATACATATTTAATACCAGGTTTCCTATTTATTCTGTGTAGTTATCAATGTGTCATTAAATATAAATCCGACCGCCTGACTTACAGTACGCACCATATCTGTACATGCGAACTCTTTAAATTGTATTATTACATAATAGAACATAACCTTCTTAAAACATAACATGATTATTTATGATACAATGGTTCTCTGTCTTGATACTTCAGTTTCTTTAAGTATCTCATTTGACTTACTTTTGAATTTAAAGTTTTTGATAATTAATATTTAAGGTAAGCTTCATTCTATTTGGTTTCTCATTTGATCAAATCATGATTGCCATAATTCTTTTACATTGAATGAAAATATGATTTTTTTTAAATTAGTCTAGCCTGATGAGGAAAATAATATCCTTGAAACTGTTGCTAAAAATGCAAATTTACTTCAATTTATTTATTTCTAATAATATTAGTCTAAATATTATTAGTATAAACAGAAGGATCAAGAATTAATAAATGATATAATAGTAATTCAAGAAATAAAAGATGACCTTCAAAATCACAAGCACCTTCTACATTAAATAAGGAATGAATATATAATTTTAAAATCTCCACTACTTAGACGAATATAATAGCATTCAGTAGTTAGTACCCAATTTGAAGCAAACTTCCATTTAGATTAAATACTGGAGTCAGCTTCAAGTTGATGAAATTCAGTTTCTTAAAATACTGATAGGGTGAAGGCGAGAAGATAAACTAAAAAATCACAGACATCAGAAGCAAATTGAACTATTTTTCTCTTACGATAAAATATGTCAGTATAGAACACACTAGCGCTCGTAGAGCGTTTGAGTTGATAGGATGGGCGATGGCCGACATCGAAAGCTATTAAGCCTTCATTTCGAGGGGAAGAAGATATGTAAGAAGAACTAAAAGCCGTTGAAGAGTGCGGCGACCCCGTACATCCATAACATTGGAGTTGCGGAGACTGTCAATGACAATCAATGTTATGACGACTTGCTGCCCCGGAAATATTTTAAGAAAATAAGAGGCAGAATAATATGACTGGTGGAGACAAACAGCAATTACTCCTCCGGACATTTTGTTAATCTCATGTGTATTAGATCAAGTGATATATTTATTCTAAACCCCAATATATCGTGACCCCATTCATTCATAGCATGGACTTTGTGGAGACCGCCAATGACAATGAATGTTATGGCGACGTGTTGCCCCGGAAATATTTTAAGAAAACAAGAAGCGGAATAATAAGCGGGGTGGAGACAGACAGCAATTACTCCTCCGAACATTTTTTTTTATCTCATGTATATAAGATCAAGTGATATATTTATTCTAAATACCAATAATTTGTTTTCTCAGATGTTAAAATGTTCGCACGTTTTTCTATGACAAGAAGCATTACGCGAAACTATCTCCAGCATATTCCGCTCGGAGATAGAGACAAGAAGACCATGAAACTACTAATGAATAAGAAAGAAATTATCAGTCTCCAATTATCGCTGCAAACCACTACGCAGAAGATATAGTTGCTCTGGGCTTTTAAAACTGCCTACGGGGTGATGTGACAACACTATACATTCGTAACATGGGTGTTGCAGAGACCGTCAATGACAATCAATGTTATGACGACGTGCTGCCCCGGAAATATTTTAAGAAAATAAGAGGCGGAATAATAAGCTAAATGGAGACAGACAACTACTTCTCCTGAAAAATATTGTTAATCTGATGTGCATACTTTCAAGTAATTTAATATATTTATTTACTGTTATTCCTTGTACATTAATTTATTTCATTCACGAAAGCAGAATTCTAATTAAGAAGCGATGCGGATTCAATATCGAGGTAACGCTCGCCTCAGAGAGATACTGATAAGAGGTCGGAACAGGCAAATGCCTAGACCTTGAATTAAAAACAACGATCGGTTTTGAGAACAAACATAATTTCATGCACAAGCGTAAACGAATAATTCATGTTTTTAGAATGATCCGCATAACATACTCTGCGTATGAGCTGTGAAATTCCAGTATCGGTAAATTCCTGAAGTCACGTAACAGCATCAAGCAAACAGATTTTTACGAACTATGACGAGACGATTAGTTTTGACTGGTAAAAGTCCAATTTCGTTCAACATATTGAACAATTCCAACAACAAAAGTTTGGAACGTGACATGTGACCGAAGGAACGTCGGAAAAGTGACTAGTCGCTGCGTGCAACACCTTCAAAGATTAACAGTATGCCCGGATGAACTTTTGTCAAGGGAGTGGCTGTGGGTGCCATACAACCTGACAAGACGTCCACATGGGCAGCAAATAATGACAGACCGCGACCAGCTGGTGCGTTATATTGACGTTTCCGTATACTATAACACGTTCCCTTGTTACAGTATCATGGATCTGGTACACTGCAACTGTTCCTTTTTTCCGTCGACGAGCCTTTCTGGAAAGCAAAGTTGGCTTTTCTTCGAGAACTCCCCCGAAAAGAAAGCGCAGGAAGAGTTGCAGAAACTATTTCCCTTATCGACTCTAATTTGTGCACATAAAATGCTTGAACGGAGAAACCACCTAAGGCGCCCGCGAGTATGAATGATCGATATTTTTAGAATAGGCTTTCGACTCGCCTTCTGCGCAATGATTGCATCTGTAAGAGTATGGGTATCAGAAGTTAGGTGGAGCAGCGTATTTCTAGTACGATTTTCTATTCATTAAAGCATTCACTTTAATTACCTAAGCTGATCTAGAGCTGAAACTAGTTATTAAAGCTAAAACTTAATGTTTTCATCAATGTAAAACCTTTTAAAAACGAAGAGCATTAGGTAGAGTTAAACACACAATTCTTTAACCCCATCTCGATCAGGTTATCGTTGTTTCCCTGATCCTCGAGCAAATGCTGAGATTGCCCCTTGTTTTGCTTCGGGACATAAATGTAACTTCAAATTAACTTCTCCTCATAGCACGTTACACACAGTTTGTAACTTTTTTGACGTAAATAAAGTAAATAAATAGGGTTGCAAACGTATTGGGATATGAAGAACAAACACGACTTGATATATTTTACATATTATGGTTCCTTTCCTTAATTTACTTAGTAAACCATTCACACAACACTGACTTACTTCTGATTTCGTAAATTATCATGTTGCTTGCTGTGAATATTTTTTTCATTCAATTTAGCTTTTTATTTCATAGCTGTTAGTACAGTTGTATTTTCCGTTATCAGCATAATAATTCCCTTGGAAAAATATTTTTTTTTTTGAAATTTGTCATATTTGGCATGGTTTCAAGATTTATTCCGAAGAAATAAAATGTATGCAATGGATAAGATGCGTCGCCCACACGATTCGCGACCCACCGGTAGCCACTGCCGAAAGGTATCTTTATAAGTCGATATGATATAAGGGTGACAGGAGACATCCGAAGTTAGGAGGGCATCTATGGAACGGTAACTGTTGTGACCAAGAAGCAGTCAGGAACAAAGAAAACGTTAAACTCAAACAGAAAAAGATTTTATTACAACTGCATCTGCAGTTCCCAAAATTGTAACCCAAAATACAACAGCCGTTTCACCAGGATACTAGAAGATCTACAAACAATCACCGAGTCACCAATATGCCGTAATCAAAGTACAAGTACCAACAACGCAGGAGCATTAAACAATATCAAAACTTATCAATTTACCTACTCTCGGCTCGGCTATCCAAAAGTCCAAAGCAAAATATGCTTCACAAGCTCCATTTCACGTGAAACGGGTATCAAAATGTCTCCTTATCGTTCCCCGATGAGAAATCACGCCTCTCCTTTTAGTTTAAGTTTGCATTTGCACAGTGTCGCACGGCGCACTTCTTCGGTCTAGCAGCAAGAGAGATGTGCTTTTCGATGGAAATAGTTTTGCTCTTTCGAAGAGTAGAATCGAATATGCTATGGATACGATACTTTGAGGTGTGTACTTTAAATCTGCACTGCTTCAAAACATTTCTTAATTAATAATTTAGTAATTCCAAGTAGAAACTTCACGTGTCACAACGGAATGAAATTTTTAAATCCGGTTATTTATATTGTGTTTAGTTACTTTCCGGGAATTTCCGGATTATGATATTCACTGAATCTGATTCTGGAATGCATCTAGTTTTCAAAACATTAATCAAAGTTTGCCCATGTTTGCCCCATTTTGCGTAAAGATACTTTATTTATAATGATTCACACCTAATTAGGTTAGCACTTATTAATTTTTTTATTCTTCGTTCATGATCTTGTACCGAGATATCTTCATTAAGAAGATGTAATGTTATTTAACACACCGAAAAGAAACAAAAGAGAAGAAAAAATATACAGTTTCGCCAGCAAAATATTCACAGAGCAAACTCACAAAGAACTGCTTCCCAGGGTGTTACTTGCTTCTGACCCAATGGTTTTAGACATGGTATAGATAAATTTGTAACAAAGGAATTTGACCTAGAAGTTACACTAATGTTAATTCCTACAAGCAGATATTCACTACTGGAAGAAGAATCACATGATGAAAGTTCTGAGAGGTAATATAATGTGTGCGTCGGCCTCCAGTGCCGCTTATCAGCCGCTGCCCTACGCCCTTCTCCGCTGCCTGGCGAAGGGGGAAGGAGCGGTGGAGCAACCGCCCCTAGAGGCCCATTCACAATGCGACATGTGCACAAGCATGGCGATAACATAAAAGTTAGGACTAAGTCCATAAGCGGACTCATTTACAATGTATTCGCATATGCATAACACGTAAGACGTTAACTTAAATCTTGCAACCTTCACTTGAGTAACACATAAGAAATGAACTCAAAATCGGGAATCGAAATAGGAGCGAAGTCGATAGACGAAGTAACGCCATGTACCCGGAGCCATGGACTTAGTCGATACATCGAAATCGATTCTCACATTCCACCAACAGTAAACTAGAATGTCTCGCAGCCAATAGAAAGTGTTATTTAACTTACGTTTATGTATATTGTGAATACTTCAGTCTATAATTTATGTTAATGTTTACGTCTATGCGTTATGCTTATGTTTGTGTTTGCATTGTGAATGGGCCTCAACCGCGCCGCTGCCATCCACCGCGTTTTCGCCTCGCTGCTCTCGCGGTATATCTTCGTCACGAGACGCGGAAATTCTCCCCGCGGCCAGCGAGCTCTAAATTAACGGCGGGCGTTTTAATTAGCGAGACCGCCATTGTATTATCCGTTCACTCTAAGAAAAAAGCTCGTGTGAACAACCTGAAGAAATCTTTGCGCCGCCCTACGTTTCTGATTGGACAAAACCTAGCGCACTATTTTCGATGACGCGAATAGCAAACCACGCCAATTCAAATGGAATAACAGCTGTCATGCAAATGTCGTGTTCATGCAACTACTTTACTTATGATCAGTCTGCTTCAGGAAGTAGATGTCAATTATTTGTATACATTGGTAGACCTGAAATTCGGAAGTTCTTGATGACGATTCACAAGCTGCAACACTTTCACAAGCGTTGTGTTTCGTTTCTGCACTCTTTCCCGTTTGCTGCAAGGAATGTACTTTCGATCGAACAACACTGACTACAAAGTCATCGTACACTTCAATCATAAGTTGCTTCCCTTTTCCTTTCTTCTTTGGCGTTTGTAGTTGTTCTTGACATTGAGCTCTTTCCGGAGTTAATATACTCTGTATACAGATATTCCAGTGAACAGTGCGATTTACTTCACCGGTAACGACTGATTTATATGCAATAACACATTGAAAAAAAAGGAAAAATGATGCACTTTTTGCTACTCCGAAGAAATTTTTCATACTTTCGTTTAATTATTGAAGGGCCAGCCACACTTTGGGACATTCTAACGCGAAATGAATAGCAGAGCATCGAAAGCCGATCGGCGGTGCGGCGCCGCGGTCCCCGGAGCCGCGTCCTACGCCCCTGATCCACGGTGATCACCACATGGGCCTGAACTGTCAGAGGCTCGTAGTCTTATCGCAATGCAACACGCAGTCAGTTCACACGGTCTCCTTTCTTGAAACCGTTTCAATAGTTTTGACGCAAGGTTAATTTAAAGAACGATGGCAAATAAATTAGTTTTTATACAGAGAGCTATTTACTCTAGCGTTAGGATCGCTACAACAGCAGAGCTCACACTGTAGACCAATGAGGATCATCCTAACACACGTGCATTTGTTTACATCACGGTTTTTCTTAGGGTGAACGGATAATAGTAACATATTTATTTCTTAACGACATTCCATTACATTAAATTTGTGAACTGCGTTGGTGGTGTTCTGGGATATCTAAGGAACCGTTCTGATGATTTTTCGAAAATGTAAAGCCACTGTGAATGTTGCGTTATATGCGAAAACGTTTGCAAAACTGCTAAAACGTCAACCCTTTAAAGAAAACGACATAATACTCAAATGTCAAAATACTCTATCAAAATGCACGCCACTTCTGACTGCTTTTATTCCAGCGCAACTCGATAAGGGGCTTCTGTATACATTGTACGAGGCATCGTCCGACTGTTAAGTATTTGTCGCTACGAAGGAACTCTTAGCCCGCGACATTGTACTTTTGAGAGCGAATTCAATTGGATGAGGGCGTCACAAATAAGAGTTTCGACCGATCGAGTGACACATTCCGGCATACAAAAAGAGTCATGGTAAACACCGCTGCATTTCTGCCTTTTCCTTCAAGAGGTAATGAATGGTGAAAAAAATCATGTGGTTTCAAAATGAAGAATGAAATGGTAGGTTACAATGCTAGAGTGCAAAATTTTTTTCTGCAAATTTCAGATAGTTTCCGGTGATTATCGGCTTTCATAATTGATTTACGGATGTTTGTGGAAGAGTGGCGAAATGTATAGTGTATTATTGCATTCGTTACTGTCAAAAAGCTTCATTTGCATACGACGTCATTAGATACAGGATTTGTATTTGTGTCATTGAAAACTAAAATCTGTCCTACCTAATTGCTTTCGTTTTCCAGTGTAACTTGTACAATATTTTTATGCCGTTGCTTCATTTGAGGTTCATCGTCGTATGAATAGAGTGTACGTGAAGAATTACATGACACTTGTTCGTGTGTATGAGTGGACAAAGCCAATTCAACAAGTGCGACCATTATTGGAAGACGATCCAAGTCATGGTCAATCCCACAGTCAAGGGAGAAAATGTTGTTGCAAATGTTGTCTCGCATTTGGGCAGATAGGAGGTAAACAGTTGACGATGAGGTACACAACTTTAAAATCCATCAGAGTAGATGCACCAATGTATTGTACATACCACGATCTTCTCATCATGCGGCTTCCTTATTTGACCTACTGAAAAGGGCCTCGAAAAGACTTCGATTTGCGTTGGGCAGTGACGTGATTGATGCAGTGCATCAGTGGTGATGTCAATATCCAAAATACGTTTGTTACCAAGAAAGTTTTAAAAAAATTGCGAGAAGATGGGAGCAGTTAACGCCCGTGGTTTTTCGAAAAAGTAAAGCCACTGTGAATGCTGCGATTTTTTTAGATAATTTGCATTTTTTAGATACTTTTATTGGTTTAATTTTTTATTTACAAATTAACTAGATGTTAACGTGGAGCAGTGTTTCTTTTCATACACCCTTCTCATAATTCCCTTCATAAGAGAACATGAAGGTAGAACCATCCGTTTTCATATTTCCTTTGTCCCCACGATTCTCTTGATCCAGAAAAAATATTCTGTGTATATCGAGCCTCGTATCAAAGGTAATGACAAGCTATAACGTATTAGTAAAAAAATCATAAAATCTGTCTTTCATTTGATGGACCCTCCTGTAAGAGATTTTGATAAAACGTTGATTAATCCAGAAAGAATCCAACATTTGAAAAATGTTTGCACCAGCATTCCGCTATCCAACATTTGATGTTGAAAGATAAAGTAGATATTTTAAAAACGTGACTTCTTATTAGCTGACAACGATAAGCCATGTCTGACATGAGATTCATTTACTTATGGATGAAAATTTAATTTCTCATCTCTGGTCGTAGGTTTGGGGTTCCTAGTACACATATTTCAAGGTCGTTGAATAACTATGGAATGTGTCGACAAGGACAGTTTTCAAATATCTATTTATTTTGCCTTGCGATTTTTAAAATACGAGTATCAACCATTCATTATAGGAGATTATTACATTAAGAAAATAAGGAAAATTTCTCGTTGATTCTTTGAGATCTCTTTCGATTTTTTCTATCTGTGTCTTTTGTTTGCGTTTCCATAGCTTCAAGTTTTAAAAGTCAGAGTATAATAATAATCCTTAAATTTGTTTTAGAGAAACTGTTTGTATGAATTAAAAAAATTGTGGATATTTGCAACGATTGATTTTGGTTCATAGTTTCTGTGACGTAATGATAGTCATAAAATCTCATTGTGTGGATGCAGGTATTATAAATGAGATTAAGCCGTTTGAAAACGGAGTTCCATATTTACCTAGATGGAATCCCCATGCTTAAGAAAAACGCTTAACGAAAGAGAAACATTTAAAAGAATAAGGAGCTTGAATTATTTGTTCTGATACATCTTCTATAATCCTAAATATATTTAAATATTGCCATACAAGAGTGCTAATAAAGCAGATAGTCACCTTATGGAATAGGCGCTGGTCCCATTGCTGTTAAGAACACGAGGAAAGTTGCCGTTGAGAAATATAAGGGAAATAGTTTGATTATTTTGTTTCCGGGCACGTCAAATGCTATGATCATTAATCCCGTAAATGTGGTCCATGTATGTCCCGGGCTGTAGAGATTTTTATACCCCGCAGAAACCTGAGAGCCTATGCCAACCTCGAACACACGCAAGTCGCGAAATTCAAGTTATATCAGTGATATAATTCTAAATTATTATACGAAAGATTTGCAGAATATCATAAATTGTTACGGTTCTTTTTATTCTATATTCGTTTATTGTCTGTTCGATTACTACAATGTTTTCACAAGTTTGTATTTAAAACAGTACATCACTTTGTGGGACAGACCAGAACTTGAACGCAAATGCTGCGGCAGGCGCTGCACCACACAGGCAAACCACACAAGCTTCCTCCAAAAATTATAGAGGTCTTTGTATTAACGAAAACTTGATTTTATATATTTATCACCCTATGTCACTTTGGACTGAAGTATATTCAATTTATGGATATCTAAAAATTATTATATTTGTGGTTTTTTCTTTCGTTTTAATAAGATAACTTACATAACAACGTTTTGTACTTGCTGTAAGATTATGCAGTGAAAGATCATAAAATTCTCAAGTTTCAAAAGTATAAATAGCTCCACCCTAAATGTACTGAAATATTGGAAGAGTTAAAAGGAAACATTTTATTTTGTGGTCCTGTAACGGAAATCTTTCATTATCTTCCATACAATCTTATATTTTAGATGCTCTCGTGGCTCAGTGGCGAAGTCGCTTGCCATTCACCACTCAGGTTCCGGGTAACATCGATGTTAAAAATGGCTTCAAAACCCCGATGTTAAGTACAGGATGCTTTTACAAAAACATCGATGTCGAAGTCGCATCCCTACTTCCAGGGGTAACCAGCTGGCCCTCCGGCCGACACAGCCAGCAGGTGCGAAATCACAGGATTCCCTCAACACGGCCAAGTATTTATAACGATACGTAGAGTAAAAACTTAAAGGCCGCAGCCACAGTATTCAACGGATTTTCATAGTAAACAGAAAAAGCTGCAAAATTTAATACCAAATATGCGAAAGCACAGTCAACATTACATAGAATTTGGCGTAAATGAAAGAAAAACTTAATTATTCCTTCTCACTGCACATGCCGACAGGAGGAAATGCACCTGCAATCGCGTCCCCTTGAGCCATCACAGCAGACAGGATAGGAATTCCTCCATTCATCTAATATGTCCTCAACACTATGAAGTATTTATAACGATTGGTAGAGTAAATACCTTAAGGCCGCAGCAATCGCATTTTATGGATTTGCATCGTAAATAACAGAAAACGTAGTAAAATTTAATAGAAAATGTGTAAAACCAATTTTAAACATAGAGGAAATCAAGGGACATAACGAAATGGGTCTAAATGAAGGAAAAACGAAATTCCGACTTCCCGCCGCGCTCACGGCAAGGATAAATCTAAGCAGACACAGCTGCCGTCTGACCCGTCAGAGCAGGCAGAAGAGGATTATACTAAGACCTCAACATAGTGAAGTATTTTTAACGATCCGTAAAGTAAACAAGGATCCTGCTATCGTATTCAGCGGTTCTGCGCAGTATGTACTAAATAAGGCAAGAATATTTCATATCCAATGTGTACAAACAGACACATAATTACATTTTGCACATAGCAAAACTCAAGGGACAGAGAATAACGAGCTAACCTCAGCAGCCATCGCATCCCCCTGAGCCGCCACAGAAGGCAGGACAGAAAATCCCGGATTCAACTACCTATGGGCCCAACGCAGTGAAGTATTTGTAACGACCATGAGAGTAATACAAATTACCGATGCCATCGTATTATACAGGTTTGAATAGTCTACGTAAATACAGGAAAAGTCAGGAAAATTTAATACCAAAAGTGTAAAAACAGGGGCAGAGTTACATTTTGAACCTAAGGAAAATCAAAGGACCGAGAGATGAAAGGGTGCAAATGAGAAAACGTAATTACGCTTTCTCGCCAAGACAACCGCCGGAAGGAACCTCAGCAGCCAACGCGGCACTTTGAGCCGCCCTCCTGGGAGGAGAGGAATGCCTGGATTCCTCTACCTAAGGCCTTAACTCCGAGTAGTGGAGTTAAGGCCTTAGGTAGAGTAAACTACACAGACCGCTGCCATCATATTCTAAGAATTGAATTGAATTGATACCTTATTTTACGAAGCTTCATCGCCAAAATTTGAATTAAGTTCATCCATGCACTGTTGCTGAGTTAATCCACGTCGAAAGTTGTAAAAAATAATCGCACAAAAATGTTCACGATTTAATTTCATTTTTGGGCCAAGATGAATATTTTAAGTTACTGTGAACAACACAAATAGCGCTCGTATGTCAAAATGTTCTGAGTACGTATAACCTTAAAACATCCAACTTTACGATAGAGCTGTCAGTTGCCAGATTGCAACTGAGGACCAGGATTGTAAAATCTCGAAACATAAAAGGCAACCTTCGTACGTGGCGAGACTCGGGCTATCAAGCTCGCTCTTCCGTCTGACCATGCAAATTTCGCTACGCTCCTTTCACCAACTAGCAAAGAAAGGAGGTATTTGGTATTGGGCAACGAAACAGGCGATTTGAATTTAGCTCAGAGGCGTCATTTACGCTTGAGGATCTTTTACATGCAAGTAAATCTACTAACATGGGACAACCGGCTTTATTTCCCCTCCGACGACGCATTTTTTGCCCTTAAAAATCCATGGCTTCGATCGAGTGTGAACCCGCCAACTTCGGTATAACAGACAGATACGCTAACCGTTACACTATCACCACAGAGTAAATACAGTCAATGTAAATACAAGGAAAGAGGAAAATTTAATACAGTGTGTAAAAGCAGGGACAAAATTACAATATGAACAGTAGTGTTCTAAAGGACCAACCTAATGGAACGATAATAACCGGTATTCGACGTCTCGCAGATTCTAACGCGGCGAGGAGCCTCTGCCGCCACCTCGGCCTTCCGAACCAAAGCAGCAGCAGGACAAAAATCGCCTAATTTATCCACCTCAACCACAATTCGAAGAATTTGTAGCGATTGGAGAAAACATAATTAGCGACTGCTATCTTCCCCTTAGATTTGAATAGCCAAAGAAAATAGAAAAGTCAGAAATATTTAACTTAAAAAGGGTAAAAGCAGGGACGAGATTACATTGTAAACAGTAAGACTTAAAAGACCAAGCGAATAGGGCGTGAATGAAGGAAAAACGTAAATTCGGACTCTCTCTGAGGCCTCTGCTATCTCCTCGGTCTTCCGAGACGGCGCAGCAGTGAGGAAAGAAATCGCCTAATTCATCCACCTCATCCATAACTCGAAGTGTTTGTACCGATTGGTATAGAGAACATAAATGGCGACTGCTATCTTTCCCTTAGATTTGAATAGCCAACGGAAATAGAAACGTCAAACAAATTTAAGTTCAAAAGGGTAAAAGCAGGGACATTGTAAACTGTGAGACTTAAAAGACCAAGCGAATAGGGCGTGAATGACGGAAAAATGTCAATTCGGCCTCTCTCTCATTCTAACGCGACGAGGAGCCTCTGCTACCTCCTCGGTCTTCCGAAACGGCGCAGCAGGGAAAGGAATCGCTGAATTCACTCGCCTCTGCTACAGCTCGGTGAAGTATTTGTAGCGACTGGAGAAAACATAAATGGCAACTGCTATCTTTCCCTTAGATTTGAATAGCCAAAGGAAACAGTAGAATAGTCAGGAAAATTTAATTTCAAAAGTGTAAAAGCTGGGACGATACTACATTATAAACAGTGAGACTCAAAAGACCAAGTGAATAGGACGTAAATGACGGGAAAATGTCAATTCGGTCTCTCACTGATGCTACCGCGACGAGGAGCCTCTGCTACTTCCTCCGTCTTCCGAGACGGCGCAGAAGCAAGGAAACACCTGATTCACTCATCTCTGCCACAACTCGGTGAAGAAATTTTTAGCGGTTGGTAAATAAACCATGAAGGGCCGCTGCCATCTTTTCATTTGAATTTGAAAAGGCGACGGAAATAGTGGAAAAATCAGGAAAATCAGTGGAATAATTTGTCATATTACATCGTCAACAGTAGAGTTCTAAAATACAAACAGAATAGGGCGATAATGGCGGGAAAACGTAACTTGCGCCTATTTGCTGCGTCAACAGCAAGGAAGAACCACTGACGCCATCTCGGCTTTCAGAGGCGTCACCGCAGCAAGAAGAAGAATAGCCTGATTCCTCTACAATGCCTTAACTTGTTGACAAATTTGAAGCCATTGATGGAGAAAACATTTGTGGTGACTGCTACCTTTCCCTTAGATTTGAATACCCACGGGAAATGCTAGAAAAGGTGGGGAAATTAAATTTCCAATGTGTAAAATCAGGGACAGCGTTTTAATTGTGAACACTATGGACCTAAAAGACCAAGAGAATATAGCGTAAATGACGGAAAAGCATAAATTCCTCCCTCTCGCAGCGCCTGCCGCGAGAAGCAGCTAATGAAGCCACCAGGATAGCAATTACGGATGACCTCTGCCTATGCCTCAGCCCTGTGAAGTATTTGTTGCGATTGCTGGAGAAACTATTTAAGGCCGCTGACATCTTTCTCTTAGATTTTAATTGCCAAGGAAGGGAGTGGAAAAGTGAAGAAATTTTAATTTTAAAAGTGTAAAAGCCGGAACAATATTACATTGTGAAGAGTAGGGTTCTAAAAGGTCCATGCGAATAAAGCGTAAATGACGGGGCAACGTGATTTCCACCTGGCTACGCCTCCCGCCAGGGTAAACCTCTGCAGCCACCTCAACTATCAGACCCGGCACAATAAGGATAAGAATACCCGAATTCCTCAGCCTATGCCCCAGCACCGTCATGTATTTGTAGCTATTGCTAGAGAAACCATTGCAAAATCCACTGCCGTCTCTCTCTGTTAGATTTAAATAGCCGCGGAAGGGAGTGTAAAATTGAGGAAAATTTAATTTTAAAAGTGTAAAAGCAGGAACATTATTACATTGTGAAGAGTGCGGTTCTGAAAGGTCCAGGCGAATAGAGCGTAAATGAGGGGACAACGTGAATTCCACCTTCTCGCTACGCCTCCCGACAGGATGAACCTCTGCAGACACCTCGCCCATCAGACCCGGCACAACAAGCAGAGGAATACCCGGATTCCTCAGTCTATTACCAAACACCGTCAAGTATTTGAAGCGATTGCTGGAGAAACCATTACAAAAGCCACTGCCATCTCTCTCTTTTAGATTTGAATAGCCAAGGGAGGGTGGAAAAGTGAGAAAATTTAATTTTAAGGGTGTATAAGGAGGGACAATATTACATTGCGAAGAGTACGGTTCTAAAAGGTCCGAGCAAATAGTGTAACGCAGCAGGCAATAGTTCTCTCATCCTTTCATGTGAGGCGGACCCACCTAACGACTGTAAACCGATTACCATGGGGCCATGTACACACGAAAGCTACTGTAACAAGTGAATGGTTGTTATTTAGATTTATCATATGTTTTCCGCTAAGAAAATGCTGATGAAACTGATGTATGCTCTATACTAAAATCCAAGCTATCCTTGTACATCCTATATAAATAAAAGTACACATATTATGATATCTATATTTAGATTTATTCAGTCAAAAAAAACAGTAAAAACTGTATGTGACGTAGAGGAGGATTATTTGCGCACGTTCACTTGAGTTCCAGAATCCCTTCCCGTCATCTTAACCATAAAAAGTTTAAAGATGAGCGAAAGTTTAACGTAAATAAATAAAAATAAATTTTAAAAATCGCAAGATTAGTAATATTTGAAAAATAGTCATTTTTGTTTTTGAGTTATAGAAATCGTATTTGCATCGGTACACGAATTGCAAGTATGATTTGTCTGCAATGCTAACAAAATTGCAACTCGCCCTTACCTCTACTCTTACCATTGCAAGTAAAAGGAGAGTTCACCAAAACGTGCGCATAGTGAAGCTACATTTACGTCCGCAAGCAAAACAAGGGGCTATCTCAGCATTTGCTCAATGGATCAGGGAAACTGGACAAAAATATGATCGAGATGGGGGATCCTGTCGTCATGTATCATCACAGATGAAGGATTCATAAACCGATGGCAGCGGTGGGATATAGAAAAGTGCAACTACAAGATAGCAGCATAGGATGACATTGAGAAGCTACCAGAAAGACAACGGAAATAGCATCAAGTGCTAGAGGCAGGAATGTGGAAAAACTTTCTGCTACCGAAAGTGACAATAGAAAGCGGCAGACAGTCGTCGGGGGAACAGCCGATACTGCTGACTTTTGTTAAGCAGATGCCCAAAAAACCGGAAAATTATAATATCAAAATATTTTAAGAATTTAACTGTAGGTACGCATTTACGGAATTATTTATTCAAGAAATCGTGAGAATGGTCGTGAGAATGTTTTCTAAAAGTTCCTAAATTTCGTTCGTTTACATATTCAAATCGGATAATAATTTTTTTTAATTATTAATAACGTTTTTACTTTTACATTTCTGTAATCCACATATAAATACACAAATAAATACGGATCTCCGTATCATCTAATCTTCGAATTCCTGCAATTCTCGTATTATCCAAAATAGAACCAATTTTATTCTCACAACACTTATTCCAGGCGAAAAAACGGAGCCTGAAAGGCTCCGTTTCTGCTTTGATGGTGATCTAGACATGCTGCATTAGTGGGTTAGGGGAGAGGGACAGGGACCAAGCAATATTAATTTACGCAATAGATCATTTTACGAGTGATGTTACGTTTTATGAATAATACGAAAAAATATACCCGAAGTTTTGAAGCCACCTTTTGTTATATTCATTTTTAGAAATGGGAGCAAAGCATTACTATAAAATTATAAGTCGGCAAGTCTCAAGTCTGAAACTTACGGAACATCTTATTATAAATTTACAGTCGTAAAATAACTGAATAAAATAATGGTTGTTTTGGGACCAATAGGATTTTAGGAGCACGTTCTCTGGCGAAGCCCGATTAGTTCACTATTTTCAGACCTGGCAGAAAACTGAAGCGAACTCGGGGCTGTGCTCATGAGTTATGCCAAAGTATTTGATATTGTTCCACACCAACAATTCATAGGATTTATTATATTCAGTTATTGACTCCTGGTTGGTGGCGTGGGTTAGTAAGTTTACATGAGATAGGAAACAGAAAGTCAAAAACACTCTACTATCTTCCATCGCAAAACGTTACGTCAGATTCCACAAGGAAATGTCATTAAGCCTTTTCCATTTCTAAGTGAACGCAAACGGTTTACCAGCGAATTTAACTCCACGTACATATATACGTACGAATACTGATATCACATCGAAAAGAAAAAGGAAATATCTCACACCGAAATATAGACGACTTACACTTCCATGAGGAAACAAATGCCATGGTCATAAATTATTCCATAAGCAAACGCATCTCTTTTGTCAGATCGGGAACTACAGCGCAATTACCGTGTAACAAATGAACCGTGTACCGTGTAACAGATGAAGAACTCAACACAGTTCTCTTGTATTTAAAAAACTAGCTACAAAGTACATTGACATAGAAAATTCACGTACATTTTGTCGTAAAGAGAGACTGGAGGTGTAACTTAAAGAACGTGCGAAAAAAGTCCAAAAAATTCCATTTTTGTAATTTTTGAAGAAAAAAGGAATAGAGCAATGTAGCGTTTATGTCATCTGCCAGAACATATATTAATTTATAAACAATGAATTATATAAGTACGCATAGGTGATGTGAGCTTACAAGAAACAATGTCAGTATTCAAACATTATTATTTTGTTTTACTCTACAGAATCATGCTGTTCTTGAATGTTTAGCAATGGATATGATTATTTCGGCAAAACGTGAATGGTAATAAGCGGAATGGCAAAATAGTAGTTCTAAACTGAAGATAAGTCATATACTACTGAGTGATTCGTTTAGACATGTGTAATATAATCCCATGTATAAACAACAGAGGTGTTTCCCGGATATAAGATGTTCAACTGCTTAATCATTGCACTTCTTGACTTATTCTCAGAGACCAGCTGTAGATGTGCCACGCAGAAACCTATCTCAAGAGAGCGGTTTGTTTATTGCTCGCTTGTTTAGCGGAACCAAATCTCTCTTCAAAGATCGTGGTCAAAGGTGCTCTCGTGGTAGTGAAGTCACCTGTCTTTCGCCACTGAGATTTCTCGATTCCCGTAGAGTCCCCGTAGAACCTCATGTGAAATTTGCTACGACAAAACGAGTTCCCTGCGTCCTAAACCTTAGCCCTATACTTATTCCTTCCCAATTCTAGTAGTGACGCAGGAGCGCGAGATAGGAGTCACGTACGCGAGGATACTACCTGACGGTCCTCTTGAAAACTGACTACGACAGGACGAGGCATGACATACCAGTAATGGAGAATTACTCCTAATAAGAGCAGTAAATCAATGGAGGATTATTCCGCGCAAAGCGCTCTCCAAAGAGCTTGGAGAGACGTTGCGTCTATGTAGTCGCAACATTTTTTTAAAAAAAAGTGTGCTCAACGCTCCTTTAACAGACTCGTTGCGTCTATGTAGAAGTAATTTTTTTAAGTGCGCTCGACGCTCCTGAAGGAGTTAGGAGACACGTTGCGTCTACGTAGATGTAACATTTTTTTTAAAAAAGTGCGCTCAACTTTCTTTAAGGAGTAAGGAGACGCAAAAAAGTTTTTTCTAAGTCAGCACACGCGGCTTTTTAGGACAATGGGTAATATGAATAAAAATTATCTAATCTCGCGCGAGTTTTCAAAGCAATTACTTCAAACAGTATGAATAAATTGTGAGTAATTGCTCTTATTTTGAGCAATTTCTCTATTGGCGAGTAACTGCTCGGCCGTAGACCAATTGCTTACTATTCATATGAATACAATCAAGAATTTGCTTCTAGTGCGAAGCATCTACTTCGAACTTTCGGAGCAACCTCTGGAGGTGACTCAAATCGCATTGAATGGATACAAGATAGGTTGTACACGTCGATAGTGAGCTGGTTGTGAGGTTTTAGATGGTGAATGAATTATGGAAGATTTCCTACGATTTCACCAACAGTGCACTCAACTAACACAGTCGACGTCATCAGGAACAAGCACGCGACGTGCAGTAAGGTAGAAAACAAAACACGAAACTCGACCAATCGCCGCAGATGAGTTAGTGATTAATTACTCAGAGAGAGAAGTAAACGCTACAAGTTTCACGAAACGTTTTATTCATAAGAAAAAAAATTGTTTTTGAGAGGTAGTAGTTTCTACATGTATATCTATTTGTACTCTGAGCAACTGCTCTGGAGTACGTATTTTGTTCATATCATCCGATGTATGGTCAACTGAGGCCATGATATGGACACCCTTTGCGTGTGTCGCAAACATATTTGACTGTCACAAGAATCGAACGCTTGGTGACATCACGTTGAACGACGGAGAATAGGTGCCTGGAGGCAGCCAATGGGTATGTAGCTGTCAACGCTAGGTGGAAAGCATGAGCAGTGGAAAGGTTTTTCTATGTGGTTTACATATAATAGTAAAAGCTAGTAGTTTAGTCTTTTCTATTGGAAACCAAGGTTTGTGATTGAAGCTATGAAACTATTGGTAAGCAGTCAATCGCTGGAAGTAGACGCACGTCTACGATGAACTGAATCTGCTAATTACTTATACATTTCAGCTATTTATACAAAACTAAGTGTTTTAAGTGTAGAAAGAAGTGTGAGATTACTCCACCGAATTGCGTACTCTTAAAGGGACTATAGCCCCCACTCAGAAAACGTAAACGCAATAATTGGAAAGAAACAACCAGGATCCGAGTTCTGCTTGCTTGAATACGAAAGAGGTTAATTGTGTTATATGTGACGTCCCTTTTGGTTTCATCAATGCTCTCCCACCATTCTAAATAGCTCTTTAAACTCCTAACGTGAAAAAAAATAATTTGGAAAGTTTCGATTTTTCGTGCAGTGCATATGTTGTACTTATCTAACGTAAATTGTCTAGAGTTCTTCCTTTCTTGCGATGTAATTGCAAGGGTTCAAAAAGTGTTAAGAGTAAATATAGTCGAAGGTCTAAAGAGTGATATCGCTAATATTTATAAATAATTCTCAATAACGCGTATTCGACTGGTCACAAGAATGTTACATTGGTAAGAGGGAACTCAATTACCAAACGGTTTAACTCAAACGATTTTTTTCGCCAAAAGGTTCATCAAAAATATTAGTGAATAACGGAAACAAGAAAACTTGAACCAGTTCGATCAATGCTTTCGGGAAGAGAACTGCCAAGGTATTTTGGTCATTGAAATGCGAGGCTGCATGGTATCTTTTAATTACTTTCGGGAGTAAATAGATAATTTTTTGTGACATCTGCTTTATTTGCAATTTGTTCTACTCGAACATTCGGCAAATACAATTGTGCATACATTGACATGTAAAGAAACCATCCAATTCTGGTTCTTTCTAAAAATTGTTTTTAAACTAATTGTCCAATTCAGAGAGAGAAAAAAGACAAAAAACTTCACATTGAAATAATAATAATAATAATAATAATAATAACACAAAAACAAACATACAATAGTGCAAGCATTGTGACAAAAAATGATATCTACAGTAACAATATTTTTTAAAAAAATATTATTTATATCTATGGTCCAGATCAAGAGGATGTACTCTTTTCAATCTTCTTGTCATTGTGATGTTATCTAAGATGTTTTTGGCCAGATGATTAATATGATTTTCGAGTCTGTGTTGGTATTTGTGAGATTTGAGAGTGATTTCCTCTTAAACAGTGGTGATACTGAGATCTTTATGTATAGTGGCCTTTGTTACAAACCAGGGAGCATTGCTTAATAGTCTGAGACATTTGGATTTAAATCTTTGGATTATTTCTATATTTGAATGTGATGCTGTTCCCCAGAGTTCAATTCCATAAGACCAGTTGGGTTTGAGTATTGTTTTGTGAAGTAAAATGTTTTCTAGAATTAAACAAGATTTTCTTCCTATTAACCATATCATTTGTCTACTTTTCAGTTCTGCTTCCTTTCTTTTAATCGAAATATGTTTCTTCCGGGTTAGCTTTTTGCCAAGATGTAGTCCGAGATATTTGACGGTGTCTACGTTTTCAATTAGTTTTCCGTTTATTTCTATTCTTGTATTTCTTGTTCGTCTGAGGGTAAATTTTATACATTTTGAGTCCTTCAATTTATTGTTTCCTACATCGAGATATTGTTTCTGAACTACTCATTTCAAACTGACAAATCTTTTATATGTCACAAACACAAGCGATTTTCTCACCACTAAAACATCAAAATGAATACGCAGGGATAAAAAATAAATTGAACATAATGTGTAATCTACCGTACTGGAATTATTGGTCATTTCTAAGAGCTCTACTTCTAACTCTTGCGTCCTCAGTTCTCCCTTTTCCACTCACCACTAACGTCTGCACATCGAACGTGGCTACGAAATTGAATCTGAAGGAAGAGAGAAAGAGAAACAGAGAGAGAGAGAGAGAGAGAGAGAGAGAGAGAGAGAGAAATGCTAAATATATTGGATCCACCTTACCGGGATAAATAAAATGTCTGCAGAAACGTCGTCTTTGGTATCTATAGAAAGATCTGCACAAGAAGCAACAATTATCTGTAAGAATATCTACATGAAAATCAGACATCAAAACCATCATTAGCCTTCTTTTCACTTTATCAAAAGTCCTAGAAAAACTAATCCTTAAATGACTAATTTCCCATCTGAATAAAACTCAAACAATCCCAATGCACCAATTTGGCTTCACTAATAAAGTTTCAACTTCTCATCAATTATTAAGAATCACGGAGCACATACACACGGCATTTCAAAAAAAACACCATACAATAGTTACCTTTTTAGACATTTCGAAAGCTTTTGACAAAGTGTGGTATCCTGGATTAATATTCAAACTTAAAGAAATAGGTACCCCTAACTATTTAATTAATACCATTAATAGCTTTCTCCAAGATAGAACATTTTCAGTCACAATTAATAATCACACATCCAATCCCCGCAGAATTACAGCTGGATTACCTCAAGGCTCACCACTGTCCCCCACGCTTTTCAACATATACACAGCCGACATTCCCATAACATCACACACGCACATCGCCCAATTCGCCGATGACACCGCAATTTTCATGTCCAATCATTCAACTTATCTAATCTGTAAACAAATTCAAACACATTTAAATAAAATTGGTGAATGGTATGTCAAATGGAAAATCAAACTAAATCCTACAAAATCATGCGCCAAAATATTCTCATTAATACTTTCAACCCCAACACCACTCCGAATAAACAATAACCCAATTCAATGGACCCCGCACAATGAATCTGTCAAATACCTAGGGCTGAATCTTGATACCAGACTAAATTGGAAAAATCACATAACAGTAAAAGCACAGGAAGCCAAAATAAAATTAATTCAACTAAAGCCACTCTTAAATCGCAATAGTAAGCTCTCATTAAACAATGCCATCACCATCTATAAATCAATAATTAGACCCCTAATGCTTTATGCCCTATCTGGATCAATGCCTCTAAAACTAATATCAATAAATTACAGATCATCCAAAATAATTTCCTCAGACTTGCCACTCATGCACCCTGGTTCATCTCAAACATTCAACTGCATAAAGAATTTAATTTACCTCCTATACTTTACCATATCGCGCTCCTATCTAACAATTTCTTCTCCAAAATAAACACAATAACCCAAGCCAACCATTACGGCCTAGCCACCACCTACCAGCTCCCAACAAGAATAAAAAATAGATATCCATTAGATTCATTCCTCTGCATATTTTCAGAACTCAATTAATCACATAGGTGCTCTGTGAGTTTCCTATTCATGTGTAGTTAGATTTAGTTGTAAGATTAGCATTTAAGTTAAATATAAGTCATAAAATACATATGATGTAGTATAAATAATACTGAACTAAGTACATTCGTTCACTAATAAAGATATATTTAAAAAAAATCAAAACCCAAAACTGTGAAATCAAGTAGTTTACGTGATGAGGTCGAACGCCACACCTGATACGACCCTATCTTCATAAAGTGTTTAAGCTTACATTATTAAGTTTTTAAGCATACATTAAGTCAGAGAGAAGGGAAAAGTTAAAAACCAATGGAAATGAACTATTGGAGACGCTATTGCGGCCTTACATTACTGGATGAAGTACCCAATGTTGACATAAAAAAATCAAATGTGTATTAATATTGATATAATATATGCAATTGATGCTAAAATATTGAGATGGTATGGCCATATCAAAAGGATGACGGAAAGTCGATGGCCTAAGAAAATTTTAAAATTGTTTCTTCAAAGAAACAGGAAGCGCGGCAGACCAAAAAACGTGCGAAAATGAGATAGAAAAGACGATAAAGAAACGAGATCTTCAAGAGGGATTATCAAAGGACGTGGCAACAGGGATGCGAGAAGCGGTGTCGCCCGTAAATAACCTCGCTAATACAACTACTACTATTAAAGTAATATAGTATATAATAAAGTTATTCGATGCCTGTACCAAACGTTTCCGGAATGATTTTTGGTAGTTGGCAACGCTGGCTGCCTTCGGATGCTTCGGAAAGCCTATAGTGATGGGGTGATGAAACAAAGCCGGAATTTCATGAGGCACAAGAAGTTCCGGGAAGGTCGGGAGGCTGTCAACGACGTCGATGACCGCTCGGGCTGACCGTCGACATCACAAACGGACACCTCGGAGCAAAAACTTGCGTCAAGTTGTGGTCAAGGACCGACGATTAAGTGTTTGGACGATAGCGTGGAAGGAGTGTTGAATACCCGAAACTATTGTTCACCGCGTTTTAACTGAGAACCTTCAAGTGAGGAAAGGGCTCAAAAATGGTGCCAAAAATTCCGACAAATGACATGAAGGAGCAGCATTTGTTGAAGTGCCAAAAATTGTATGAGCGCTACAAAAAGGATCCAGAATTTTTGGATAGACTGATAACAGGGAACGAGACATGGACGTTTTAGTAGGATCATGAAGAAAAGCGACAGAGCAGCGAGCGACAAACCAAGGAGTCTCCTCGTCCGAAAAAATGCGAGTGTTGAGACTGCGAAATATTGCTCAGATGATTGAGAGAGCGTTTGCAGAAACTGTGACGAGAGAAGTTCTATGCAACACCTTTCTGTGTTCTCGTCAGAAAAAGAGGTTCTCAAAAGATACATATTTGACATGATTAACCTTTGCCATATGAATCATTAAGTATTGAAGTAACTGTCATGTTTACCTTTGTGGCGAAGAAAACCTCCTTACGAATTCTACCCGTTCATCATATTTCTACTGTTTTTGCCACGTCTCAGATCGCGGATCACGGAGACTGCATTAACGTGCTGGGAATTGCATGCCAACGTAACGAACCAATCTTTCCATGCACCCATTACCCGTATTACTCAGCTTCTCTGCACATTGCTACGAAACTGCTCGCGGCTCAAACAATGCGATCTCGTTGCGTCTTTGTGGGGAAAAAATGGATTCCGGTAAATCTCTGACAATGGGTAACCTTTCGTTGAAGTCGCCCAGGAGGTGGTGAGATCTATTGGTCACTTTTGGAAGGTCCGTTGCAAACAAATTTCATGCCAAGTTAATTTTCTGCTGTTTGTGAGAGACTTCGCGTTTTTTTGGGGGGGGGGCTAATATTAAACCATCTTGGAGTCGCCAAGTTTGAAATATATTATCTTTTCTTCTTAAATACCTTCAAAGCGTAGTGAAACTGAATATGCTCTGGCGTCAAATTTAAATTAATTTGACTGCCTCTGTGCCAACAGCGAGGTTGAGCAAATCGCGAATCAAAGCAATGCGCATTGTCGTTGGTTGTTTTTTCACAGAAAAGTGATTCACTGTGAATTCGTTCTACGAGAAGAAACAGTCAACAAGGAGTTTTACTGGAAAGTGATCAAAAGTTGAGCAACACAGTTCGCCTTGTGCGAAAAGAAATTCGCAACAATTGCATCGTGCACCAAGACAACTCATCAAGCCACATCGCGCTAATTGTCTCCAAGTTGCTGGGCAAAATGGGTGTGGAATCGCTGCCCCAGCAGCCAAACGGCCCCAATCTGGCACCAGCGGACTTATCTTTTTGTTCCTAAAGATCAAATGAACCCTCGAAGGAACTCTGCATGGGCCGTTGGAGGCAGTAAAAGCAGCTGTGACGACCGCACTGAAGGAGATTCCTATTGACGACTTCCGGTGCGCCTTCAATGATTGGTGAAGTGTTAGCAATGGTGCATCGAAGCAGGGGGAGAATACTTTGAAAAGTTCGGAAAAGATTGTTAACTGATATTGAATAACTGATTCTAGAAAAAAGCATTCCGGGAACTTTTGGGACAGACTTATAGTACTCTCTGGTTATTAGGGCAGCCACCTCTTCGGCTTTGACCCGTAGTCTCCGGATTTCAGAAGCAATATTTGAACTCCGGGTTAATATGGAAAACCCCAGAGATATACGAGCAATTAAATTCATTGTGAAAAATATACAGAATTGTTTGGCAGAAGTACGTGAAGTGGTGTGCAAGATAGCGGTGTCTTTGGCTCATGCAATTGATCCACACTGTACTGTGGATAATAGGTAACACGTCAACACCATAGTAACGAAATGTATTTTGAAGGTACAGAAAATTGATTCGCGTTGTTATTTAGAAAATTTTCAACGTAAGTTCTAACAACGAGTGTGTTTACATGTTTTACAAGTAAACGCTTTAGATTAAGCATTCTGATTTGGTGGATTTGCTTGTGTAGATGGAAGAAGTCGAGAACTTTCTAAGATTTTGAGCAAGGATATCCCTGTCAGTGTATATTGTGTGAACCGTCGATTTTTTTTTATTCTATGTCCATATAATAATTTGGTATGATGCGTTCGTTCAATTTCTGTAATTACCTATAAACTTTTATCGTATATAATTTATCAATTATTTATAATTTTTTAAAAGAAAAATGATATTGTTCGGAGTTGGGAAATAGACAAAATATTAAAATAAATTATTAAATTTTTCGAAAAAAGGATATAATAATTGTCGCAATGATAGATTGGTTATATGTGAAAATATTAGTCAAGCTACTATGATATTTGATAGAAAATTCGTAATAGACAAAGTAGTAGCTATTGCAGTTTCATTGTGCTATGCCTTTGTATAGGTTGTTGAACATGAACACACGATGATATTCCAAATACTAATTACAAAAAATGAAATTCATAAAATTTCACTTGAAAACTGTTTTTGAAAAGAATGTAAATCCATTTTTTAGCTGCCGATGAAGTCATTTCAAAATTCGTAATAATGAGAATAATTTTCGAATCAAATACGAAATGTTTCCATTTCAAGAAACTGTTGGTGAGAAGTTAAGCAATCTTAACATGGAAATAAGAATTTCATAATGTTATTAGCATGGTGTTTTTACTGCAAAATGTTTTGCAGTATTTGATCCATAGAGCTGAGACAAAGAAGGTATAAAATGCACAAATGGTTTTGCAACATCTTGTCGTTTTAGTAATATTGACGAGCTAATTTTTTAATAAATTTTAACTTCTGCTTTACGTAAAGTGGTTTACTCTCCATTAAGCATATCACTTTTGATTGTGATTGCTTTGTAGAAACTGTGTTGAAAATATGATTCTTCATTCGCAATAAAATGGTGAAAATATATCTTGTAACACCAACATTGCTGATTGAAAATGAGTGTCTTCTTACACAAAACAAATGGGTGAAAGTGCTAGAGAAAAAGTACGTAGAAAAAATGAAATACCTGTGTAAAATCGAAAATGATAAAAAAAGATATCACTAAAGAGAGAGGAAGGAAGACAAAATGAGTTAATGCGATTACTTAAGAACACTGTACTTCTTGAAGTCTTTGAGAAGTGCAAAAATAAAATGTCTCCTGACACTTCTTTCAGTGCCTGTGAGTTTGGTCATTCCGATAAACTGGGCTTATTTATGTGGCGTGTGTATGTGTGAGTGAGTGAGAGAGCCCGTCATTGGCATCTGATCTCGAGGATTGTCGAAAGACCTTCTTTGGCGGGTCTTCGGGGAACAAGGCAGCCCGTATGAACGAACAGAATGTATTTTTTTAAATTAATTTTGAAATTGGTTGTCACTATATAATCTTATTGCATATATATTCTATTTAATCGTATATATTCCTTTTAGTTTTCTAGATATATCAGGTGAATTTTCATTGAATTGGGCACAGTATAGATTTATTAATTTCTTGTAATTTTTGTGAAAATCCTTTTGGCTTCATGGAACTATTTTTATAATTAAATTTTCAGTTGGACCTGATGAGGGCGACAGAACAGTCTCCGAAATGTCGTATTAATGCACAAATTAATAAAATTATATTGTAAAAGTTTTTTGGAAGTGCTTATTGTGGGTGTCCAAAATCTAGAAAACGAACTGAACAATAGTTAAGCAGAATATAATATCTGCGTCTCTGAGCACACGTATGCGCATGCGTTCTAGGCTCCAAAAGACCAGAGTCTTCGTTCTCTCTCGCTCAAGTTCGCAATTGAGCGGGAAGTACAAGATGCCAAACCTACGAAGCCAAACGAATCATGTGATTGTTCATTCGAAAATTATCAATCAATGCTTTTTTTTCCTTTCATAAAATATTTGGGTAGGCTCGGCCTTGCAGACTAATAGGAAGCTGTGTCACTGACTATATCTAAAGGAGAGAAATGCACTTACATGTTTATTTAGTTTAAAAGAGTGTGTAGGAACATTTACTGAAAGGATGTGTGTGCATCCTGTGGATCCTTAAATGTATTGTATGCACTGAAGTTAAACAATATCATTTGCTCATCAGTGAGTAAATGTAATAATTGTGAATAACTGTTGTAACAAAGTTTCAACTAGCCCTGTGTTCCTGTGACAACTAGTATACTAGGCCACCATATGAAGTGAATAGAAAACTTGAGGATTCTTTTTTGTTTGCAAATAGGTAGGGAACATTCAGCAATAAAGGAATTTTCAATGGCAATTGGTTTACCATCCATGAATGCTTCAACTTACAATTCAGTTCTTGCAGTTATTAAAAATAATGCAAACACGAAGAGGAAATTTTGAGGCTATCACATGCCATACATGAAGGTAAAAAAATACGTGAAGCTTACATTGATGTACTACATCCAGACCATGATGTTATAAATGTGTAAGTATCGTACAACGGAATATGGCGTAAACGAGCATACATTTCATTACGTAATGGGAATTGTTATAGATATATGGACTGCTCTTGTTGTTAATTTAACCTGAGATGCCTTTTGTATTGCTCGAAGTATCAAAATTTGCAGATATGCTCGGAATTATTGATGTCCAATTATTAAATTATATTTATAAATAACTATAAAAAAGGTAAAACATGGATTAGGTCTTCTGGGGATACTGTAAAAAATCGCACCTGGCATTCTATCTCATAGGTGGTGCGGAAATGAGTGTAGGTATTTAGTTTCTGAAAACGTGTATTTTGAAACTCATTGTCATAGAAAACTTTTCAGTTTTCAATAAACTTTATTATAAATTATTTAAATGTTTTAATCACGATTGTAATCAATAAATAACATTCATTCTACAATAATGATAATGATGATAATAAATAATAATAATAATAATAATAATAATAATAATAATAATAATAATGACGGGAGATATGTCGAACAAATTTTTATGTACAGAAAATAATACCGCATCATGACATATTATTATTATAGGACGTGGTTTTACTCTTCTTTATATTCTAAAAGTAATATTTCGATTCTACCATTAGTTAATCGAAATATTCCGAAAACTTCAAAACATACATTTTCTGGGGGCGATAGATGGCAGCTGGCAAGAGGACGGGGGCAAGTTCGTAAAGCCAGCCAGTAAGCTAACCCTGTACCCACCGAGACCCCTTAGCACTTCGACTAGAGAAACAGAAACCCAAAGTAATGCCAAAATGTTCCCGCAGCCGGCAAGTTAACATTGTTAACTCGGTTAACATTGTTAACATGGTTAACTCGGAAGACAATGATAGGTTGATTTAAATTATTATAATCAATGAGCAAATCATCGCCTTGGGGGACTCTCAAAGCCGCCTTGCCAATTACGCCGCATATTAAATATTCTCAGTGGGTGCTTCCGAGTAGGCTCGATTTGTGCCGAAATGGTGGCATTTTAAAATTAAATATAAATTACGTGAATATTAACTTAATTTTATATTAATTAAAATGAATACAAATTAAAAATATATTCAATAAAATTTAATAAAAAATTAAATTTTAATTTTTCAAATTTCTAATTTATATAATCGAACAATATTATCGTACATTTTAATGGTTTTACAGATTAACCGATGTAATTGGTTCGATAAATCGGATAAAATAATCGATTATTGTATTCATGGCGGGAAATACCTAGTAAATAAGTGGCGAATAAACAAAATAAATTCACAGATTTATTACAACGGGTCACAATGTTCCCCGAAATGAACATGTTTTCCACTCGGCGAATTGTCGGATATACCCGGAAAGTAGAGATACTAGCGAGCAATGGCAGAACTACGTGAGTCAAGCATCCAAAAGGAAAGTAATATTAATTTTAACAATAATATTTAATTCATTATATACCATTTGGATTGTATAATTGTAAAGAACCTGTAACAAGTATTGTACTTCAGTTTCTGGGTCAATGACTCCCATCTCGATCAGGTTTTCGTCCAGTTTCCCTGAGCGTCGAGAAAATTCTGAGATGGCCCCTTGTTTTGCTTCTGGACATAAATGTAACTTCAATAACCTTCTCCCATAGCACGTTACACACAGTTTTAACAGTTTTTGACGTAAAGAAATAAAAATAAAGTCGTTGGCAGTCATACCGCTCGGTGCACCATAGTTTTAGCGCTGTTAATACTCACCAAATTCATTATTTTTTCCGTAACTTTGAGTGTACCACGGCAGCATTTTTCTCAGCACACAAGTAATGAATATCTTTCAATACGAATAATCAGACCAGATTTCGACCTGCCCTATTTTAAGGTTAGAAAAGGTCCATCACGTTTTAAGTACATCTGGGAATAGCTGGAAGTTTCCATCTCTTCCGAGAAAGAAATCAACAGCAAATAAAATTCAGAAAAGTTTATTCATCGTGTCTGAATCTAGTGTGTAAAGAACAAGAAGATCGAAGACAACTTGTAAAAGTTGGAAAGCAAGTATAAATGTTGTTGCCCACACAAAAATTATCAATAAATATGACTTTTCATTGAAACTCGACAGATAACGACAAATAAATCAGACTGTTCTCGTGTGGCATTGTTATTCATCACCACAAAACCACCTATATACAATTGTGTTTACCTTTAATAGTTAGCTAAAAATCCGTAGGATGAGTCCATAGAAAGATGCTTTCAAGATGACGAAAGATCAAAATACATGTTTGGGAGGAGCTACTTGAAAGACGAAATACATTTTTGTTAATGTGACACAGAATTTATTTGTGATCGAATACCTAAAGTTAATTATATTATCACAAATAGATTGTGACCTGACGTGCAACGTGAGAAATAATCTTTTGAAGGTGCCTTTTAAAGATGTAAAAAAAGTATATTTTCAAGAAATGCACAAACGTGTGTGCAAAATATAATTAAAAATACGCAAACGGAAGACTCCTACTAAATGGGAAATCAAAATACGTTCACGAAGAGAGACTGCCAACGAAATCAAAAGGTAACTTGCCAGTAACATTGGAAAGAGAACAAGCACTAGTAAGCAGAAATTCTAGCATCTGAAAGCGTGTTCCAGATGCCCGTACTCCCTTCAAAACAAATTTCATTACTATTTCTAGAACAGCGTGAGGCCCAGAAAGCAATGTGCGCGGACCACGTTGCCACAGAATAGAAGTATACTGAAAGGAAACTCGACGGCCGTTTCTTTGATCTCCGAGAGCCGTCGAAATTGCATTCGTCGGCAAATTGCAGAGTCGCTATGTTGGAACAAAGTAATCACGATACTTGCACATACATTGCTATAGATATAGAATACCCTACCACCGTAGTAAATGGAACAATATTAAAGGGTTAAGAAGCTAGTCTGCTGTATGATACGCATGTAGAGAAAGAAATAACTAAAATATATTCCAATGATGAAAGTAGGTATCAAAGAACAGTCAATAATACGAGAAAAACATCGTCGGTAACTTAATAATTACTTAAAATATTTACAAATTTAATATCCGCATATAAACAAACTTAATAATGAGGAACAACCGGTTACTAAAAACAAAATTCGCTAGCTAAAAACTGCAAAATAACACATGACATACAAACAGAACACGTCAACGGAAACATTGCAAAGCACGAAGTCTACAGGTCCTGTTGTCATGTAGACGTCTGGCAGAAAAGTTTCCATTCTCTGTATTATCTATTCTGTGACATTGCTATGGTGGGTTGTGCTAAGGTTTAGTTTGAAGTACAAGACCTTACGGGCTTTTTCCGTAAAGGACCCCCCCCCCTTTAATGATTTCAAACTGTTTTAAATTCTCATTAATACAATTTTTCATAACAATTATATTAGTAGAACAATTATACCTCGAATACATTATATATTTACAACAAATCGTGGTGAATATCTTCAGAATTTATTTCTTTTTGTAGGAAGATTCAGCTTTTGGATAAGCCACACGCACAGTTCCACGTTCTCTGGCTGCCACGTCATAGTGTGATTAGAAAGCACGCGTTTCAGTTGTTTACATGTATTTCGTTGTATTGTTCTTTAGACTTACGCGAAAGTTAAATGTAATTAAGTATCCTTTTTTCATTCGGTAAATCCCATTCATTTACACATTGCTAAATTTAATTTTTTCGTCGTAAAATTAATCTAGAATGGGTGATTCACCATTCGTAAAGCGCAAACGTTAAAAAGTGCTCCGCAGTGGGAAAAACAAATTGTCATTTATGTTTACAACATTTTTTAAAATTGGTTGCGGTTACATAGACGCAACACGTCTTCCTTGGGGGGACCGGGGGAGCACTTGGCTCTTTCGGAGTAATCCTCCAATAATTAACACTGTCGTATCCGCCACATCTCATTGCAGTCAATTGTCAAGAGGACCGCCATGTAGCATCCTCACGTTCGCGCCTCCTACCACGCTCTCCTGCGTCACTACCCATTGGCCAGCATTGGGAGGGAATTAGGATAGGGGTAGGGTTTAAGACACTTCACAGGGGTTGGACTGGCCCTTGTGAAGAAGCCAAACTAGTTTTGTTGAAACAAATTTCACACGAGATTGTCCGGGATTCGACGACTTTTTTAAAGGAAAGAATTCAGGAAACCCAGAACAATGGATTGTGGACAGAACAGCGGCAACAGTCGGTGTAAATACAACTTTTTTTTGCAACAAGGCAACAAACTGCAAGTGGTTCAATTACAACTCCCAATAAAAAGATGAAAGTCGATGCATTCGGGTCAATAGCAGGGAAGCGAAATACGGCGCCTTCGTGCAAAGTGCAATCCGCAGAAAAGTGCATTCATTTGAATGAAGAATGTTCTGCCAGCACTAAAAACCATTCTGGCGGCAGTGAACAGAAACAATGATCTCCCCAATTTAAAGAAATCAAGATTTTTTCTTTTACTATTAGTTTTACAAATGTATTATTCAAAACCTTTAAAGACAACAAAAGTTTGCACAGAGAGAAATAAAGTATAATAACATTCTTAATTATAATAGTTATTAGTGCTTGTTTATTGAATGCGAAATAACTTACCAAAGATCCAAGATTAATGTAAATTTCCAGTTCTAGTCTTTTGATAAAATAGCAATTAGATAGAATTCGGAACATGAAAGCACATTGGTTCACACGTTTGGAGTTTCAGAAGCTTCATTTTATTTCCATAATTTCTTATGAAAACTATTGCTTCGTTTTCCACACATTGGGTTTTCATCACACTATTTCAAACGTATTCATCTCGAAAATCGAAGTTCGATATGGGAAACTAAATATTCAGTGAGATCAAGCACAAGAAAATGACAAAACTTCAAACTTTGCCTTGCAAGTCGAACTTTGCCTTGCATATTAAAAACTTATTCATTAAGGATAAATTTGCTGTAGTGTAGTAACAAGAACGTACTAATTCACTGAATTGATACTAACGTTTCTGTAACACAATACACAACTGTTTTTTGAACGTAGGGAAGTATGAAAGTAAAAAAAAAACACTACAAGATTTTTAATGTAGTACTTCTCCATTCTATTTAAATCCATTTTATCGTAAATCACAGCGAAGTTGTAGAGATGCCAATAAAATGAAGAATACCGTGTTGGTTTCAGAAGTGCAAAGCTCGGAAATGTGCTATTCATAAGGTTACTGTGAAATCTTCCGAATGCATTTGTTTTGAATACGCCTTTAAAAAACGAAAATGCATGTTCACGAGATATGAAACCGAAATATTAACGTTTAGTAGTGAATAGTAATCCAGTATAAGATTGTGATTAGTTATATAGTATAAGAGAAATTTATATATATATATATATATATATATATATATATATATATATATATATATATATATAGCTGCACAAAATCGATTTTGAGATTTTAACAAGAATACATGTTTAAGGTTCTATAATACCGAAGAAATATTTCTTTTTTAAACGTTCAGACGTGAACAATACTAGCATTTTTTTTCGAAAACGAATATTTCTGGATAGATCTGACGCGTCTAAGCTCTGCGATTTTAGAAAGAGTTCTTTAAATTTTGGGATACTTCACATGAAACTCCTGGGATGTACACAAACCTTTCTCAAAAAGAGCTCCATTTTTTTCTTTAGATTTCTTAAAAAAATGGAATGGAATTAATTTATAAAGGTGGCATAGGTCCGATTTTCTCTGTCAACTGTGAATTTTCGAAAATTGCAACAGTTTGATTTTTTGGCTTTGTCGTACACTTACATTGTTGAAGATTGAGATTTTTCTTCAAATGAAATTTATCCTCCTCGATTAGTTCTTCAATGCACCTTTTATTTATCACTCATATTTGAAGGACAGTAAAAATAACGTTTTGCTAATTATTACAAAATAGGACTTAAGTAGGTCAAAGACATAAGAACCAACATTCATAGATGGGATTAGCCTACAAGTTTAATCCATTTACTTAGAGCCACTGAAGATGGGAAGTAATCCCGAAACACGCGTATGGCTGTTTTCTTTTTATTAAAATGTATACTGTAATGTACTACTTTGTGGCTCATACCTCTTTAATCATTTTGAATTGGTTTAATGCCTTTTACTTGTAAATCTCAAACCATTGTAGACAAAACTTATCAAAAAATGAGTAAGCAAAAATCCCTAAATTCATTAAAAAAATTAATCAAATACGGTATATTGATATAAAAAATAATTATAAGGTTATTTCTCACTTATACTTGTCCTATATGGTGCAATGAATCTTCCATACTTATTAATAAATTACAAACCCCATAAAACATTTTTTAAGAAAATTTCTACAACCAGTATGATTTGTATCAAATAAGCCAATTCATTGAGAATTTCAAATTGAACCACATTTTTTTAACTTATTACCTTCTTCACTTGCTTCAAAACCTTATATTTAGGGCAACATTAAGAAACACTTCATATTCGTTCAAGATTCTCTAAAGATATTTTACACCCTCCATATTTTTCTCTTCATACATTTTAAAATCAACTTTTACATTGCAAATATGTACAATCGTCAATGCTGTTTCACAACCATGTTCAATATTATTTTTTTAATCAACTATATTAAAACTAGGTAACTAATGTACCTTATAACAAATCACTGGCATCTCCCCTAAAATGTACAATTATTCTAAAAACACTGAAAAAATGCATTACAATTGAAAAAGGCAGTATATATATATATATATATATATATATATATATATATATATATATATATATATATATATATATATATATAAATATAATTTTAATGGAGCCATTGTTGAGAAAATGTTGAAAAATTTCTGTATTATTTTTATCTATTAAAATTCTTTCAAATGTTGATATTTTAATTTAAATTTGAATATATTCGAACAATTGTTTCAAAAATATAATTAATAAAATTTCCTGTATTTACAAATTGACACCCATAATTAGATAATACAAGGTATGCATATACTTTATAATCATTATATACTTTAAATTTTAGAATTATTTTATCTTTGAATTCACCATTGCAACTTCATTTATTATTATTATTATTATTGTTGTTGTTGTTATTATTATTATTATTAGTCATACATCACAATGTACGGCAAGACCTCCCCCTCTGAAAGTGGGGTGATTCGTTTCAATTCGTGCCAGACCTGGCGAGTGTTTTTGAAGTCCTCGTACAAAAAAAACTTATTTTTAAAGGTATATTGAGACAATTAAAACCTACAATGTTAACTAAAATGATAAAAAGTTTAATGTTCACTACATCTTTTTCTTTACTCGTCACTGCACTCAGTCTGAATGTTCACTGCATTTTTTAAGTCAAATTCATTAATATCACCATACAAATTGTGTACTTGCAATTCAATTTTCAACAATTTAGGATAATTTAATGCAAAACATCGCAAAAAAATTAAAAAAAGTTATTTGTGTTATTTACCTTCATATAATTTGCTAAAATGTAGTTTAAAATAATGTGAATAACAAAGTTATCTATTGATATAGTAGTTATAATTACATTTATATGTACACAATACTTCCATAAAAAACACAATGTAGGATTGAAACGTAAAAGTAAAATATAGTCTGTTTCTGTGGTCGTTGTTCAATATTTTGAAAGGGTTGTTAAGGCTTAATGTATAAGTACCAGAAAAATCAAAATATCTTTTGAAATTCTTAGGACCTTGAGTTCGATCGGGGAATACATTTTTTTTTAAATCGACTGACGGTTACAAGCGCCTACGACCACAGACAGACAGTGTTGTTGTCGTCAAATATTTTTTTCAGAATCAAGGACCCACAAAACATAATTCTAACTACATAACGTGTTAGATGTAATAATTTACTACACGTGTATCTTGTTTATCCACTTTTCGATACCAGAGTCCTAGGATTTGTTTCCAATGGAAATTTCGCCCATTTTTGCCGCAGCATTACAATGCTTTACCTTTACTACGTACGTAGTAAAACAAGAAAATTAAAACTTTTCTCATTAAGATATTTAAATGATTATGTAATGTTCTACAAGAAAAACATGAACTATACGGTTTACTTTAAAGAATATCGTCTCCATACAATGAAACAAAATAACCAGTGGCATAGCGCGATTTTCTTACCTTGGGAAGCTGCAGTTTAAACTGCAAGTCGCTGGAGTGTAATGATCCATGGGTCCTTAGATAGTTAAGGCGCAATAATAATGCTCTCCCCAATCCCTGAGTACAGACTTATAAAACAATCAAATTTTAAGGTCTGGAGGGGGTTGAACATGTTGTTAATAGATGTTTATTCTTTCGTTTTAATTAAAAAATACAAGACGTTTCGATTTGCAACCCGTTTTCAAGTGCACATAAAAATTATTCTTCTTAATTTGAAATGTGTTTTGGGTTTTATATAATTTTAAATGCGGTTGAATAGGTGTCTCAAAATGCACTACTGCCCTGATGTACAATTATTAATTTCGCCATTGTTTTAGACCACGTACTATGTAATGTATTATAATGTGTACTATTATTTAACGTCGAAAACAATTTAAAATGATGTGGCATACTGTGGGGAGAAGTGTATTCTGTGCACTTTTTCTAAGATTCTAGTACCCTAAACCATAATACAAGTTGAAGCATGAATACACGTGGAAACGAGAATTTTTGACAAAAATTGATAAGAAAATATTATCTCCAGTGTAATAAAAACTATATGCAAAGACTAGTCAGCTTCATATATTCGTAATTATCGTGTCCTTTGTGAAGGAATTGTCTTACTGTCACAAGTACATGGAGTATGTTAATTTGGTTAACTATATTCCCCAACCAACTTCAGATAACGTGCACAAATAGTGAAGAATATATATGAAACGAAATCTAATGGAAAATTACGAAAACATACTCACCTTTGTTTCTACACTATTGTCGAAAGATGATATATCTTCAATGCTCATCCAGGTTAACATCTTATCCATTCTCAAATTAACTAATGTAAATAAATAATTTCAACGCAATCGATATGGAAAAAAGTTGTATTACTGCGAGGAACCTAGAAAAGAGAATCGGCCTTGAAAAAAATATTAAATGCACAAAATGGTGGAATGACACTGAAGATTCTCGAAACATACGGAAACACATGAAAGACTCCATGAGACACATTTTAATTTTTCTGCTCTGGACACCGTTATAGAGAGAAAAAGCCATGAGCCGTAATTTCCTCAACTAATTACTCTAATAGAAGAAAATCCTTGAAGTCTTCATTTCAGGTCTTTACGGTCATTGTCCGATTTACATATCGTGACTCCCTAAGGTTTCGAGCTGTAAGGAGAGGGGAACAGTCATCCAATCGGAGCTTCAATATCAAAAATAAATTTGTAACGACGCTCTCGATTGGACATCCGCGTCACTAAAAGTAACCATGTTTAAATGGATCAATGGTGGATTTGAATAATACGATGAAAATGTAATAACAATGAAAATACAGAATAAATAACATAGTTTGATATAAAAATAATACATTTAAAATATGAATATTTACGTTAAATGTATATTTAATTCATTGAGTACAATCAATGCAACCTAGACACTATTTTTATAGATGTTTTAGGTGTCGTCGGTACAATTCAAAATTCAAGATACTTGTACGTTGTTTAGTGAACTGGGAAAATCTGTCTCAGTGAAACCTATCAAATATGTTTTTAAGTTCTGGCCGAGCAATGAAGTACGGTATTCAAAATTAATTTCAAGTTTCCCGAACCAACGAACCGTAATTAAGAAATTCGTCTTTGTATCATGGGCAAATATAATAACGAACATTATACATAAAAAACACAGATAAATGTCTGTAACATAAGAAATGAATGAATAGTAATTATTCATTTACAATCAGTAATAGTTCATTTATTATGAATGATAACTATTGTTGAAACACTATCCTATATTATCAAATATTGCTAAGAGATTTCTATTACTCACTGTGATAAAGGTAAAGACAGAAATCTTACATTCACTTAAACATTATGAAAGTAGTTGTAGTGTATGCTTTTAGTATCATAATGGAATATTTTTTAAACTAATGAAGAACTATGAATGCAGAATTTCTTCTCATTACAAAAGATGGCTATTGTTCCAAAGAAACGTAACAAATGAAAATAGTTATTTTATAAACAATGTATTTTGGTCAACCTACCGTGTAAATAGTAGTTGAACAATGCAGTATAGCTAGAACGTCCAAATGAGAATATCGTACAGACATCGATAATTATTATCGCGCGGTAAATAATACACGTCTTTTCATCCAAGAACACCTACATTCAAGGCAGCGTTGCGAGTCGAACTAAAGGTCTAATTCGAAGGATGTGACGTCAACTGGTCAGGACCGCCAACATCTAAACGAAGAATTTTTAGCATGACCAGCAATTTGCAAATGCTCTAATATTCAAAATGCCACTTGTTCAGCAGGATTAGTAGTTTTTCCCCGTCGTTTTGTTAAGTTTCGAGCTCAGGAATTATTACTCTCAGGGATTATTGCTCACTCTTAATTACTAACAATCGAGAAACCACGAAATCATAGCCAGTACATTTTTAGAACAAAATGTACGTACACGATTATTTCGCAACAATATATAATTAAGAAATTTTATAATGTTGTTAATATCTCTAACATGAATGTATTCATAAAATTAATTTTCTTACAAAATATAATAATATACAATTAATACAAAAGTATAATTTCCAATTACATATTAATGAAAATATTTACATAGCAACTATTCATGTGTCAGATATTATTAATTCCTTACGTGTAAAAATGTTCACAACGATAAGAAAAGCTCGAAAACGCGTTTTCCTTACAATGTCCCAGAATATGTTGCTGTGTGATGATGAGTAAATTCACTTCCCAGGTTGAGAAGACCGGAATATGGGGACGTCTACGAACTAACCACACGTACCGCATTAACCCATAGCTGCGTTGGAGGGACGTCGCTGGTAGTTGGCCTGTGCCCTTACACTGGCTGTCGCGCCAAGTACACGCATTCATACATACAAGGAAAGCTCATCCGGAGTCGAGATAGAAATATTCTCTTGAATATTATGAATAAAAAAGAAACCAAAGCCATTAATCTCACTAATTTTTGTTTAAAAAAAATAAACGACAGGTAAAGAAAAAGAAAAACGTGTGAAAAACGAACATAGTAGGGCTTCGAACAGCTCAAAGGACGAAGGTTGGTTGATTTTAGTTATTTGAATTCAAGGGTACTTACAATGGAATCGTCAAGGAAAGCTCATGCCATTGGTCTATAATTTGGAATTTTTTTTTTCAGAGTTAGGGAACTTTGTTTCATTGGAGATGTTATTTGGGGATATTACGTTGTAGTGGGGGGGGGGAGGAAGGTCTTAACAGATTTGCATCTGCATTCTCTGCATCTGGTGCTCTGCAGCAGTATTTAGATGAACGTTTTTGACAACTCAAAGGGGAACGTGGACGAGCAACCGTGTTGGGTTTAGGCTCGGAGTAAGTACGTATTTTACACCGTAGTTTAGGAGAACGTAGACGAACGATATCTTGAACCGGGACTTGAGCAACACCGGTAGCCCGACAAAAGCGTGTTCATCGTACTCTCCCTGAAATTCAGGAAGTCTGTGGAACCATTTTCAAAGGAAGCAGTCCACCAGTGTTGCCAGAGGTACCGCGTTTTCGACGTTCAATGCGCATCGACCCATGCGGATGGTTAAAAAATCATTATTACAATTTGTGAAAATTGTGATTTTTTTAGTTGACAATATGGCGGGTCTTGCCGAGCGTCGAGACGGACTACACCGTCGACACACTGCAGGTACGCATGTGCAGAACCACCTATTGGGTGTCTTGTAAGACAAAGAAAGAGACAGTAATAGTAATAGTATTAGATGAAGACACACAGTGTCAAGTGTCTGGCGTTGGAGTGATGCGTACTCATGCTGGGGTTGTATCTATCTCTGTCTTAGAAATATACACAGGTGGCCTTTTTCAGCCGTTCACCTGACAGATTCCTTTCCTTTTCTATCTCCTTACGAAGATTTGACAATCCCTTCCTGCCTACATAAAGCCTTCTAATTTATAATAATAAAATAATTTTTCAATAAATCACTTAAATTAAACTGCGTTTTTGGAGGGTCTAGAACCAGGTCCTGCCGGTCCTGGGGGATGTTACGAGAGATAAGTAATCTTGCAGATTACTAATCTTGCTTTTTGATAGAGATAGAAAAGGACAGCTTCATGACTTTTTAAAAAATTTAGATATATTATACATCTTCCATTTTTTCTCCCTAATTAGTATTTACTAAGGACAGAGGACAGAAGGTCCGATCAAATTTCTGTCATTAATAGGCAGCGAAACAATGCAATTGCATTACGCATTGCGTCTTGCACTGAGTTTGCGTAGTGACGATCTCAGTCAGTGCCTTGCCATGTCTCGGAGATATAACACTCAACTAGCACAAGTTTGTAGGAGAAGTACGTGTGACATTGAACGAGGGAAGTGTGAGATATTTCTCCACTGAAAAGAATCCCTTCCATCAAACAGTTCTTGGCTAGCGCTTATTGCTGTGAAGTGTTGTATTCATAAGAATTGTGTTAATTTAATATTATAAGCACATTCTCTTATATTTTGAATGAGTTGCAATTACAAATTAATTTCAAATTAACGAAAACCCAAATGCATTTTGTAAACGTATATAGTTGACTACTTATTTAATGTGTTTTGAAAAACCGAAGTTTGAGTGTTCGTTTTTCGGTCGAGCGGGAAGAAAAAATTGCTGAAAAGAAACAGCATTGAATTGACTTTGTGTTTCTTCAGTGTAGACGGCATATTATCTAGATTGTTTTCAGTATTCTTAAACTTGTACTTTTAGCGTAAAATTTGTACAGCGAGCTTATGGAAAATACTCTACAGCGTAGCGAAATTTGCGAGGTCAGTCGGAAGAGCAAGCCTCATGGTGTGAGTCTCGCTGGTAAAATAAGATGTCAATTCAATTCAAAAGCGCGAGTAAAAAAAGTTTAGAATCATCTTGTACAATAGAACTCTAAACATTCCTGCACAAACGGTTCTGGAACGTGCTGAGTAGATACGCTATAATCCGACTTTAGTAATAAATATTTAGGAGGAGTTCTTGCCGACCGAAGCAGAGGCGGGTGTTGGAGAATAAATGCGAGCAACCCTCACTGCTGAGGAAAGATACCGTTCAGCATGCTGTAATACTTTATAAGATGCTCTGTGATTAATTGTCATTATTTATGGTAATGATCTTGTAACAATGCTGTTGATTCTCTCACTTAATATATTTTTGTTTATCATGTTTGAAAATAAATTTTTATTATAGTCGTTTTGTATTAGTGTAAAAATGAAGATTATATAAATAAATGTTATCTGTTTCTAACAATATTTTTGTTTAGCGCATATTCTTAGTTTTAAGCGCATATATTGGCTTTTTGAGTGCATGTATGGTCAATTTTAAGTGCATAGTTGCATGCATATTTCAAACTTTATTAGTGCATGAAGTCCCGGGGTGCATAACGTGGACAATTAACCAAGATGCCTTTCAGACCTAAAATATGAACAGAAACCGCATATATATTAGATACTTGATGGGTTGAAAACGTCATCCGAAAAGTTGTGTTATATAAATAATAATTTATACTTTTAATCATAAAATTTTAAATGTAATGTGGTGATATTTTATTGAACGTGAAAGACTGTTTAAAAGAAAAAAATAGGACAGAAATTATGTATATATTTGGTTGTATTTTGTATTTTCAAAAGTATTTTAAAATACTATTTTGTTTCTAAAATACTTTTATGGAAGTATTTCGTATTTGATATCAAAAATACTTTCGGCAGAGTATGTTATATTTTGTATCTGAAATACATTTTTCAAGTATTTTGCCCAACCTTGTCAAACTGTTATGTCATTCATCCATTATCGAAAATAAACAGAATAGGTAATTTTTTGGGGAGAAAACATAAAGTTAATATTCAGTACCCAAACGTAATACGGAAGTACAAAATTGACATGCGATGTGTTGACAGGTTTGTTGAAAACGTTGATTCGTTACGAGTATCGCTAAGAGGTCATAAGTGGTGGTGTTCACTCTTTGCGTTCGGCCTTGAAGCTGTCACAATGGTTGGTTGCTAAAATATCAACAGCACCAAGCCTCAAAATGACGTAGAGTTTCGCAGGGCCACTGCACAGGAATAGCTTTTCAAATATCACAATCCTTTGGAAGCTAGTGTAACAACTGGAAATATTCTTAAAGTATCTCGATGAAATACGAAGCAATCAGGAGATAGCATTCTTTGCCACAAAAGATCTAGAAAAATTTGCAGTAAATGCAACCAAGAAATACACATTCATGTTTTTTACTATTTTGATTAAAAGTTGTAAATTTGCTGTAAAAATGTAAATATGAATGCACAATTCAAAATAGTGATGTTATGTTTTCACAACGAAACAAGAAATAAAGCTTCTATGTATTAGCATCTCTTCATTGTCCAGTGCCCAAAGGCGCCTCCAGCTGCCATCTATTTTTCTAAAAATCTATATTATTGTTTTGTAAAATCGAAAACTGATGTTATACGAGTTATGAAAAATGTTATTCGTAAGAGCAGGAACTGAAATATTATGGGGTAAATTGCAAAATATTTTTCTTTCTTGGTCTTGGGAACTGGAGGGTTAAGACGAGTCTTTCTGTCGAAAAAATCCTATATCTGCCCCAACATTCAATACTTTCTCTCTGCTGCGTAAGTATGGTACACTACCACACTCAGAAGAACAGTACGACATCGTATGATAAATGGCATCGCTCTATTTAGTCGAAAACGACGTTTTAACCAATTTACTTTGTTGTCGGATCTACAACATATGTACTATTTTTTCAAATCAGACTCATAGAAAATTTTGTGTGAACAAACTGATATAATATGAGTCTTGTTTACATATCTACTAATCTGTACTATCTGTATATACTAATCTGTATTATTCCAAGGAGGACTACAAAAGGTCAAAATCCCTTCCTGTAATCAAAGTAGACTAACTTAGAAACCAATTATAGAACCTCCTCATTCTGAGGCCCTTCGTTTACAGGCGCGTTAACTGCTATGATCGTTAGATCATGCTATGATCATAGCATGGAATGGCTTTTAAGGCATCAAGTATGGAATGCCTTTTAAGGAAATGTCATGTTTTACTTTCACGCTACCGCTAACTCTGTAGAGAGAAAGTTATATGCTGTACGAAAAACGTCGAATTTTCTGCAGAAAAACTCTTATTACAGGGCCCTGGCAATGAAAAAGTAGATTAATCCAGAAGAATAATTTAGAAAAATCCTCTAACAAGAGATGTTTTGTCCGTGTTTGGTACCAACAACTCGATTGACGCGAAAACATCTGTCCGTTTGTCCGTCTGTTTTTGAACAACGCCAGCTTCTAAACCGTTCAGCCGATTATCTCCAAAATTGATATTCCCTGATCGATCTGGGTGATGTCACGGACCCTTGAATTTGAAACCGATCTATTAACTTTGGAGGGGTACATTACATAAAGCCCCTGAAGCATTTCTAAAATTAAAAAAGAATAGCTTTAAAGTTTTTAATTAAACATTATTGAAAAAAGACATTTAAGAGAATTGCACAGGTCTTATATTCGTTCAAAATTCAGGTTTTCCTAAATCTCAAACTTTTTTCGGCGTCTTCCTACAACAACAATTATGAAAATCTACATTTTTTTCGAAATGAACTGGGTTAATGAAAAACATCGAAAAATAATGTCATGCTCTATTTTTCGAAAACAAGAGTATTTTGTGTCAAACATAGACAATTTTTATTGCATTAGCAATAAAATGAAGCATTGCAATTATTGCTAGCAAAAATTAAAAATATTTGGTGAAATCTTGCAACTGCAATTGTAAAGATACAGTTTTTTACTCAATGAAATGTATTCATCAAAAACAGGTCTTCAAATACGGTAATGTAGAATTTTTTGGAAATATGAGTATTTTTTGTGTAATTTGGGGACAAACGCTCCGAATTATATACTGCGCTTCGTGAACGTAATTTCAGGCAGTTGGATTCTTCCTAAGTTAGAATTTGTAAATTATTTCATATTTCTTTGTTCTTTTCTTACATTCGAGCTTTTGTTATACGTTTTGAAAATAATCTTTTAGAAATTATTTAAAACCTATTTTAAATTGTTAATTTGTTGTTGGTGACCTGTAATTGAGTTATGATGAACGAATAGATGATTTCGCTTTGCTTCATAGTATGTGGGAATGAAGAGTAATACATGTAAAAACCGAGAAATTCTGATAAATATATAAAAATATTATATTTAAATATTATATTTTTCCATCCAATTTCATTTTCTTACAAGCGGTATCAACAACGCTAATTGGCAAAATGTGTATCCCATACGAATTAACGGTCATTGTTGCTTGTTGCTCCCCACTCTTGTAACGCCGCACTGGTAACAGAAGGCGATAATGACATCTGTCTCTCGTTCGCGGTAATATAAACTAATAAATTTATTCACGGCTAAAATATGCATCGGGCATTGTTGGTACATTTATGAAGAAATTCAATCCACTGAATTCAATGGCAGAAAGCTGTTTTTCCTTAAGCATTTGAATTTTTTAAAATATATGGTGTATTTTTCACGCTTATTTTGTTTAAGAATTTTTCAAATCGTAGTTAAAATGTAAGCCAGAATTTGTCAAATTATAATATTGCATAGCCATTAACAATATCGCGAGAAAGTACGAGCTGTTGTAACACCACTAGTTTCTTTTCTCTTTAAAATAATGCCATTTAGTATAGGTATTCATTTTATGTTCTGGCAAAACGAAATGACACATTTTGATATCATTTTGTTTTTCATTTTCTTTGACTTCGACTAATAAGTTATTACCGTTTTCGTTATTTTTAAAGCATTTTCGCGGATTTCATCCATTTTCATATAATTCGTACTTGCTTCAAATAATATTTACGAGATGCAACAAATGTTTTTTCACAGAAATGCTGAGAAGCCTATTCAATTTCTTTTCACAGAAACTGTAATGTCAGCAGTTGTGAGAATGTAATATAAGATTCTTGTGATGCCTAATGCACCATTGTCGTTTCGACAGATTTCACGATAACTAAAGACAAAAATTTTCTGGTCGAGTCCAAATCAAAGGTGCCAGAGGAGTTCACGTGAACGAAAGGAAGAAGCCACGATTACATCAGTAGCATGTCCATCAGCCTGTGTTGTTTATTTTGATCAAATTACATGTTTTGATCAAATTTTTTACGTCATTTTCCCTTGCTTTTAGGGCATTTAAACAAAATTTAAGAGCATTTTATTGGTAATTTTGGTGATGTCTTAGGTTATCAAAATCCTCCCCTAGAAATAAGTGTAACGTATGTCATAACGGGAGGTGGCGGTGTTCCTCCTGCTCTAGAATATTAGGAGCGGCGCTGACCCATTCTTGGCTTACAAGGGTTTTTTCAAGTATCTGCCCCCGGCAGGCACCACCTCAGCTGGGATAATTCCAAGATCTCGACTGCTCTACTGACTGATATGTGTGTAGTGCTTGCTCGTGTGTGTTTGTGTGAGTAAGGGGAGAGGTTAGGACAAGGAAGAAAAAAGAAAGGTCGAGCATGGTCTGTGGCCCGTTTGTTAAGGTACTGCTCCGTATTCGCCTGGATTTGATCAAACAAACCACGGAAAACGATCCCATGGCAATAGCTATCCCATGGCTATTTGAATACTCACATGATATGTTGTAACTCACATGATATGTTGACGTGTTAATTTTTAAGTAAATTGCCGTATTTGTACAGGCAGTAGTGTAACGAAATCTGAGTCTCGACCGCAAAACGTTTTTCCAGGCTCCCTTTATTAAAGTGGGCAGTAAACACAAGTAGCGTTAGTATTTTAAATAATAAAAATATTCCCTAAAAAAGATCCCCTTTTACCCGGGCCCGAACGTTATGCCACTGTGAACAGGATAATGATGAACAAACTGTTTGCGATATTAACATCTTATTTTTTGTTCAAATGTAACGTAACTTTGTTTTCATACTTTGCTATGAACGTTAATAATTTCTTTGTTGTTCATAACAATTATCAAATGTTGACATGTACTACCTTATTTGCCCCAAAATCTTAGGTGTTCGCCAATGCACAACTTTCCCCTGTCTTGTTCGTAATTATTGTAAATTGTCTAGTTAGGTATAGTCAACCCATTAACCATAAACGTGACAAAGCAAAGCACCAACACAATATTGCATAATGAAAAATAAGAAATGTTGATTCATGATGATATCAAAGAATTTATAACTATAAGGAAATATGAAGATGCCGTCTAATCATTGAATATACTGTGGATTGTACTTGTGGATTGTTATAAGTAAGTCAGACCCATTCTCAATAGGAAAGTGAAGTTGACATGGAAATTGTAACTTGATACGCTTTTCAAACGCTCTATAGTATGAAACGTATTATAGTTTCTCCTCATTCCTAAGAAATCCATGTTTGAAAAACAATTCGTGCTTGGTACTTATACTTGCGTTGGCAACGTTGCGTTGGCATGGTGGTGAATCACCATCCAAGACATTGAGCAAGGTCGCTGCGAAGGCGGTCGGTCTTCGGTCTTCCACATCAGCGACTTCACAGCCTTGCCGGCTCTGCCCAAACATATTTTTCTCTAGATTCTTCTGAAATATCAAGGTAAGATAATATCAAGGTTAATTTGACTGCGAGAAGGCCCTTACTAAAGTTAAAAATCGAGCGATACTTGTGCTGTCGTAATAGAAAGTAAATGAGAAGACTAGGAATAAGTCTTCGTGAAGGTAGTTTATACGCCATTTGTATGACACTTGTCAACGACAAGACGTCTATCGACAACTTGACTGTTGTATTATGTGTGGTTAATTTTTGGATAACGAGGGTTTTTAACCGAAATATATTAACTATTGTCAAACATGAATCAAGCAAAGTAAATGTCTTAACTTTTTGTAATGTGATATTCAACTGCATAGTAAATGAGAAAGCATTCCATTGCATGTTTCTTTTGAAAAGAACTGTGTTTATGATGTATTTCGAATGAAAATAAGTTCAATGCTAATTACTTTTGCATCTAAGTAACTTTATAAAAATAACTATTCAGATAAATTACGAAAAAATAAATAAAAATGATTTTGTAAAGGGAAATTAATAATTACAAATTATCGTTAAATTTCGTAAATATAAAATGATTTTATTTAAAATAATGTTGTCAGATTTGCCTATTAGTGACTTATTGAAATTGGGAACATTTTAAAAATACGTTCGCTATTAGTGGACTTACAACCGTGACAAAAATGAACATTTGCGGGGGGTGGGTGAAAATGATTGTTCTCATATAATTTTTATGATAACAACGACAATAATAATAATAATAATAATAATAATAATAATAATAACAATAAAATAGTATTTTAACTTTAAATAAGAAGTACATGTTGGAATTCATTAAGTGTGTAATCCTCTGATTCAATTTGAAATTATGAAATTTTACCCAATTGCTAAGTCACTTTCAATAAACTCAGAAAGTTGTAGGAAGTGTTCAACTCAGGGATATTATAAGATGTTCCATAAAGAGGAGGGGCTTAAACAAAATATAATTTTTTAATAGATCAATTGGACCTTTTTTTATATGTGAAAGCAACTTTTCAGTAGATGTCTGTTCTACTGTGCATGTGACTCTGGCTTTGTTTTTAAATTCAGAATTCTCGGCTCTTGCCATATTAAACAAATATGAACTCATACTTTTGGCTTTTCCCCACAGGATAGAGTACTAAAATGAAATGAAAATTCACAAAAGATATCTCTAATTGAAATGTATTATGATATGATGATTCATTTCTGATGATGCTTTTGAATTAACTCTTCTAAAATTAATTCCAAGGCAACATTTCTCACCCCTTTTACCATTATTCCCCACCTTGGATATGGTAAAAAACAGATTAAGAACAACAATGACAGGATAAATGACTCAACAGATTATGCGTAATGAATATACACAGGATATTTGTCTCAGAGAAGGAGGAAGATAATGAAACAAAATTCTTTAATGTAATATTTTCAGAAAATTCACAGAAATTTCGGTTGATAAAAAATTTGTTTTTTCAATTTTTAGATTAGAAAAAACTTTTTGTTCACAGAAATTTAATACTCTAACTAAATGAAAATGAAAGTTTTTTCTTTACATAATATTTCGGCTCAAGCAACTTTACATAAAATTTTGACAACTTTCTTTACTTAAAATAAATCCTTTATTTTAAGAAAATGAAGATTTTTTTATTTTATGTAATTGATAATTTTTTGTGAGGAAGGATATTTTAATTCTGTCAATGTTATACTATTATTATTATTATACATTTACTTAATTTTATTATTTAAATTAATATTAATAAATCTATAATATAATCTTACTGTATTTGTTTAATTACTGTATTAATTATTATTTTTTCACTTGCACTTTATTTAATATTAATATTATTTTTGTTATTAATATTACTAATTATAATTATTTCTTTCTTTCCATTGAAAATTGTAGATGCACCCACTGACACTAATCTTAACAATCAATATTAATTTTACTATTTCAGTGAAGTGCCACTCAAATGAATTATCATCAATCTTGAATATTGAACTATGCTGAATTCATCACATTACAAATGTTTTGAAAGAAAAATTGTGTGTTCAGATGCATTGAAAGAAGTACAATATTTTTATTTCAGTGATCCAAGAAGGCTGTCTCTGAAAGGATGGCCTGGACACAACACATTTGCAACAACTATCTTCAAGAGCCATACCGATGTGCAAGTGTCGGTCAGAAACTTTACTCTTTTAGATGCAGTGGGGATGAGAGAAGCTGTTGTGGGAATGTGGAGGTCTTCGTATTTGACACAGTAACTTACTCCCATTACACCCAGCCTTTGGTTATAAGAGGGAATGAGAGGCAACAACAACATATTTCCATATCATTTGTGGTAGCTGTTTCTCAAAAGATTTATGTATTTGGCCCTGTTACAAAGAAAAGGGAAAATATAGTTGAAATGTATTGCTTTGACACTAAAACATCTGAATGGACTTGCATTGAAACAATGGGTGGTGTAGCAGTTCATTATTTTCAGTGTATTTGTGCCTATGAGAATAAAATTTTTGCTTGTGTCAAGACAAATAAATGGAATGGTAATGAAGAGCAACAAAGTATTTTTGCTTTAGACTTATCAACCAATATGTGGAAATGTGTTTCAAAAAACCCATGGAATAAGAAATTTAATGCTGTTTTTGCATACATACAAGGGAGCCTTGTGCATGTATTATTAACTAAATATTGCAAGTCCAGAGGCAGAATTGCTCTCTTTGATACTATTTCAGAAAATTTTCAGTGGTTAGACCATACTCAGGGAGTTCCGCTTCCCCCTTTAGCCAAATGGCTTGTATTTGTACATGAGGATTTCCTCTATGTGTTTGCTGATCAATTTTTCCATTTTAATGTCAAACCTCAGTGGAAGATATATAGATATTGCATGAAAGATAATTGGTGGGATGAAATAATGATTGAAAAGACTCCTATCAATGCATGTTTTAATGATCTGGTAGCACTAAATTCTAAAGTTTATTTCTTTTCTTCAGAACCAAGGGGTATCTATGTCCTAGATTTTGCTCCTTCCCTGACTACTTTATGCTTCAAAGCTGTGTGTCACAGTAATCTGGACACTAGTGTTCTGCCACGTACTTTACAGCAAGATTTGAAATATTTTATGTGGTAACTTAACTACAATACTTTTGGAAACTCATGCTTCAGTTAGGCAGCCTGATTTTGTTTTCCTGGACAGAAATGGTTCTCAAGTTTCAGTGCAAAAATGCTTTCAAAAGTTTTGTTTGCATTTTTATAGGCCATATGCTTTTAATTGAAGCAAAGAAGTTTGAGTAAAAACTTAAGAATGCTCTTCATTTGTATCAAATGTGAGTTGTTTTTTCCTCTCTCACTCTCCCTGATTTAATTTAACAAGTACGGCTCAAGTACTCTTTTCTTTAATGAACTGCGAATTCTCAATTATTTTTATGGAAACGTTAGTAATGATTTTAAGTAGGTGTATTTCTTAAAAATTAATTAAAACACAATTTATTTTTTCCGAATTGATCTTTTCTATGTTCATTCTTTCATTTTTTGGATAACTTTTGCCAAAGCAACATTATTAATTTTTGAGGAAAGGAAGAGATATTTTATGCAAAGAAATAAGTGTTATAATGTAATGATGTTCAGATGATTAACATTTATTTTATGTGTAAAATCAATGTTTAAGCTAAGATGCAAGATCAATGGGTAATAATTGATTATTTTTAAAAACTCTCTCTCTTAACTTCTTTATCTGATAATTAGCAATATTAGCATCTATAAATAAGTTGCCTTATTTTTTATTCTATTATTGGAATAGTTGATTTTGTTGTTTCATTACTACATTTTCACATTAAATACCTAAAATTTTCATTCTTTATTTTTGATAATTTATATCTAACTATACTATTTAATAATCATATCTAACAAGTCAGTATAGTTGATAACAACAAGGTTAGCGATTTAACAGAAATGTCATCCCTTGAAGAATTGAGAGAGAAGTGTAAGAAGGGACCATTTCGACAACTGTTACTGACCAGGGGCGGATCCAGCCAATCACTTTGGAGGAGACCAACATAACTTTTTGTTAAATAAAAAACATATTTGTTACTATATCGTATACTATTCATATTCTGTAGATACGATACTATACAATATTATTTTTTCAATAATTACATAATTTGAACATAAATAAATATTTAAATCATTTTGCTAAATAATGGAAGGAAAACGAAAACTCTTGGTCTTTTGGGAGGGGGGCCATGTCCCCATGTCCCCCCCCCCCCCGGGTCCGCCAGTGTTTCTGGCAGCATAACAGCAGGTTATATGCATGCCCTCTGTTTAGCGATACATTTGTTTGCAGATAGCTCATTTGTAAATGGCTTCATCATTATCTCTTGTAATGCCATCCCCTTACATGCCGTTCATTTGTTTCCCAACCTGTCAAAATGGATCCCTTAGAGTAACTCCTCTTTATCATGGGCATCAGTGTCGGGGGGGGGGAGTGTCCTTCACCCCATATTTGTTTTGATAATAGAGGGTTCTTGCAGGGGACTCTCCAATTTGATATCATTTATTTAATTCTCATTCTCCAATAATTTGTTACTGGTAACATCTTTTGACAATATGAACTTTTTATAATTGGTTAACAATATGTATTTTTGCAATAGTTGATGTGACATACAATATTGCAGTGCATTATTTGCCGAATTTTGGGGTGATATTAGACATTCAAAAACTTTCTTATTACAAACATCAACTATTTTGTTTTAAAGAAATATTACTCAAAAGTTCTTTAAAGAACTGATTTTAGTGGACATTATGTTTGCTGGCAGATCGTGATACAGATAAGCGTCTGATCACTTTTCAGTGACAGTGATAGTGTTGTCCAATGGGAAGCTTCAATAATTTTTTTTTTTAAGTACATTGTTTCTCTTTTTACTGTTCACTAGGACCATTATAGTTTTTAATTGTATTTTTTAAATAATTGTAAATTTAATTATTGGTCTTGTAAAAGCAAAGAGCAAAAAATTGTTAAAAATTGTTAAAAATTGTTAAAAATTGTTAAAAATTGTTAAATTGTTAAACATTAGGTTTTCCTTCAGATACATTGTTGTTCATAATGAGACTTTTCTATATAATTTACAATGTTAGAGAAAATATGATGGTTAAAGGATTGTCATGAATATATTTCTCGTATTTTTGTTTTTTCACAATAAGTAATTTTGGAGAATAGTAACGAATTAATTACTTGTGTTGTTGTAAAAATGTAAAAGTAATGTGCTCAATATTTTAAAAAACTTAAATAAGTTAATTGTTTTCTTCAATGTATTAGCAAGAAAGGAAAACTCATCATTATGATAGCAGAGATAATTCAAGCTGAATTTTCGTAATAAAAAAAAAATATTTCAAGAAATCTGTTTCATCAAACATTGTCTTGTAAGAATGAATGATTTGTTTGCTATTTAATCTAGCAACTGTTGTATCTACAGAGCCTTGATTACGAAAACATGTAGGTAGCTTGTGTTTTTCATAATGATTTGTGTGAATAAAGTAATATTAAATATACTCCTTTTTTGTTTTTAGTATTATATATACCTGCCATTATTATTATTATTATTATTATTATTATTATTATTATTATTGTTGTTGTTGTTGTATTGGCAGAACTGGTCAGTTCTGTGTATGCGCGTTTCAGCCTCACATGGTTCCAGAGAAAATGGATCAACCCAACTTTACGAAAATCACTTGCCATTCTAACGACATTGTTTTAGGGACTCGTTGCCCTTTAAGTTTAGTGAAGGTCCAGTTCAGGGGAGTCAACTGTCAATGAAATTCTCCAAATGTTGGCGTAAATACTGTAGTAAAATTTGTTAATAAGTACGGTTGGCATATTTTTCATTTGTTTTATTTTCTACCAACATGTTCGAAACTACTTTTAAACGTGTGGAGACATATTGACAATTGTATATTGAATTTGGAATTTTGGTGTAATATTATCGTCGCATTATTTGTGTTAGAATTTTTATACCAGACATTTGAAACAATGCCAATGTTTCCTCTTATCTTTCGTGCTTCGAGTTCGCCCAATCCGAAAAGACGAGGAAGGCTCGTGTACTTTGGTTTTTATAACATGACCTGTCTTCACGATGGAATATTTCACATTTCGCGCTTATAGTGCCCCAGGCCACCCCTATCAACGAGTACGTGCGTGATTACGCGTCGTAACCTTCTTCACTATAACCGTTAGACCTGTATAAAGACGTAAATGCAAGGAGTATGGACTTGAAGGGCATATGTTAATGAATTCTTATCGTTTTCGACATATGTTAACATTCTTTTCGTTTTTCGACATTCGTGCCGTCTTTTGACATTCGCATTGTTAACTAGAAAATTATAAGAATTCAGTTGGTGCATATCAAATATGTTCCGACACATGTCAAATATAAGGTTAAAACTTTGGTTCTATGTAATTTTACGTTATTTAATGACTTGCTCTTGGGATCCTAAGAATGTAAAACGAAGCTGTCGAGAAACAAAACCATTTTTTTAAACCAGATCTTAATAAATGCAATTTTACAAAAAAGGTCCCAATACTTCAGTAGTAGCTACGCGTACTTTTATTTTATGTCCACCAGCATTGCTAGCTTTAAGCGCGCGCATACCTAACTAGACAAATATGTGCTGAGGTGAGCTATTGTATTGATACGTGAATCGATACTGAGCAAAGACCCAAAGCGGGAAGAACTTCACAGAAGCCCTGACAGCCGCCCTGGGTGAAACAAGTCGGTGAGAAATGGTGTGCCGTGAATTACTCTGGAAATCCGTGACCTTCCCATCCAAAGAAGAATGAGGTCCGGGTTTGATTCCCGGACTATCTCATGTGAAATTTGTCCCGACAAAACGAGTTTGGCTGCTTTGCTAGAGCTAGTCCAACCCCTGTGAACTGTCCTAAGACCTACCCCTCTCCTAATTCTGGTCGCTGGGTAATGACGCAGGAGCGCGTAAGAGAGTCGCATACGCGGAGATACTACCTGGCGGTCCTTTCGGCAATTGACTGACACGTTACGTGACGGACAATGTTAAGAATCAATGGAGGATAACTCCAAAAAGCGCGAAGCACTCAACGCCCCCCCCCCCCCCCCCAAGGGGCATGGAGACGCATTGCGTCTACGTAGACGCAACAACATTTTTTTTTAAAACGTCCAGAAGGTTTTTTACAAATATTTAGAGCTGTATGAAAAAGAAACCCTCATCTATTCAAAGTCAACACCAAGCGGCAAAAGAACTTGCAAGCGACGCCGGAACTCTTCTAAAGGATGGCAAGATAAAAGAGGGTTGGGTTGTCTCGAGCGTAGACCATTTAGCAGTTACCCGCTGCTACGGACACTTCGCCAGAAAAGGCACAGAAGCGCACAGGCAAGGCCAGGCAGATAATGTGGATACGGTGGGTAGCAATACTCACACGAAGGATTTGGAGTAAGATAAATATTTCATAAACTTCAAATTTCAGAAATGAACGAAGTTTCTCGATATTACGTCAACTCAAAACGAAAACTATGCCGTAACGTATTCTACTTTACAAGATTAGCTCAACTATATTGCCATTTTAGATGTGTACAGCAACATGACCGACAAAATTGATTTCCAAAAATTAATAACTGAGTTTCTATAAAAAATGCGAAGAGCAGCACCGTTTTTGCATTACAAAAAGGAACTCTGTTGAATTTACATAAAATAAATGTGATAATTTGAAGAAAATTTAATGATAAAAATGACAATTTGAAAAAAATATGTTTTGTATTTTTCACTTCATATTTCAACCGACTTGCGAATGGTCGTTGATTGAGTGGGATTCTCGTGGGATCGTGGCTCTCTCTGAATATTTAAAAAGACACTAAGTCGTGACCACGGAACAAGATGTAATTGGATTACTAGTCATGCAAAAATACAGAATGGAGGTGCCATTGACACTCAAATAAAAAAACAACACATTCAACAATCTTCTAGAGAAAAAATAGTGCTGCTGCCAAAGCACGTACTTTCTCGCAATGTTTCTAAACACTCCTCAATATTATATTGATTTGAATATTATATCGAACAATTGATTATACGTTTTACAAACAGGACAGTTGTAAACTTGTTTAAACGTTCAAAATACGAAAATGACACACTACAGACACTTCCACTTTATTTATAATATTATAAAGAGTGTATATGTGAGTAGAATTGCTTCAAATTATTTTCAATAAGGTTCCTGAAATTCTCAATAGTTTTCTGCGGCAACAGAGTGACTGCGACAAATAATTATCTCCCCCCCCAAAAAAAAACAATGGCCCTTCCCTTCGAAACGCTGCGTCCGAAACCAACATTTAACCATTTTGGCCACCCGGGTTATAAAGGGAATTGACACTTCTGTAATAGTCATAAGGACCTAAAGACAACAATTGATTTTATAGTTCATACGTTTTACAATCGCATAAGAGATTGAAGAATTGTTTAAAAGTTGATAATTCGAAACTCACACCAGACACTTCCAGTGTATTTATCTTAATCAATGGTATTTGCGATTAGAATCGCTTGAAGTGGTTTTCAATAATTTTTCTGCAATTATCAATTATTTCCTGCAGCAACACAGAATTGTCACAAATAATAGTACCGGGCTGAGACTCGAACCAGCCAACCTGCCCTCTGAAGAACTCAGGCCTTACCTTTCGGGTTAGTCACACCATATATAAATGAAGAACGGCTGGACCAATTTTAATTATCTCTGATTTGTAGGATTCATCTCCGCCTAATAAAATAACTATTAAAATATTGAAAAAAAATCACAAAAGAAAAAACTAAATATTTGCCAAATGTATACGGCAAGATATTTTACTCTATATCGTTAAATAACTCCTAAACGAAGCGTTCTAGAGCATAAAAAACTAAAATTTTGAGGGCGTTTCAAGGAAACGTATCTCTCGCCGTACTCTACAGGATGAGATCTTCTTGAACATTCTATTACATTTTTGCTGGTCCAGCGCTCCTCAATCTAACCCCATCTGCTCAGAGGCGTGCAGAATTTGTAACCTACGTGTATGAAAGGGACAGAGAGAGCGACAATGAGAGGGAGAGACGAAGAGAGAGGGTGAGGCTGAGAAAGAGGGAGAGAAAGGGAGAGGGATGGAGAAAGAGGGAGATGAAAGACAGAACAATGCCTGCCGGGTTCCGCAAGTATTTTCTAGATTGCACAATAAAAATCAAATTAATTTTGATTGACTCAATATATTGCTAAATCCTTCAATGCGATCTACATACGGTCAGTATTATTGTACAATATACATTATTGGGAATATATATTCACGGTCTAGGGGCCGCTTGAAGTGTTGGTGGCGTCTATGCGCTTGCTTGCTGCGATCGATTACGTCATACCCACACACGCACGTCCCATCCGACGGCAGTGGATAAAAATAACAGGTGGGTGGAGGCTTTTCTGGCAACGTATTTCTGCCTATGGGTTGTGAATTGTCCGTGTAATTTGTAATGTTTTCTTCTGCATAGGTCATAGTAGTTGTTCCTTCTGCAGGTTGTGAAGAATTGCTAAAAGGTAAACTAATATTTGCAAATATAGTTTTTAATCGATGACTATTCGCTTTTCGATTTTTCTATAATGGCCGATGACATTAGATCATTGTTACCTCTTGCCTTATAAAATTTATGACTTTAAATAATTCACTTCTCAACTGGTCTCGTGGGCGCAGAAATGTGCTTACCTCCGTTAAAAAGGTTTATTTTTTAAGGCAGGGTGTGTAACAAGGACGTAATATCATCGACCGCTATAGAATAATCAAAGTAGACGTATTGAACTGTCATAAACCATCTTTCTGGAAGATTATGTATAGCAAATTTCAAACCTTAGAAAACTACTTCATGTTTATTTGAATAAAAAAATATTCCTTTTATTTATTTTCTGTCAAAAACAGTTAAAAACTGTGAGTGACATTCTAGGGAGAAAAGTATATTTTTTGTCTCTGCTTACAAGAAGTCCTTGTAATTTTCAAGGAATTCGTTTCATATTCGTATTAATGAACATTACGTTCACTACATAATATTAGACATTATTTTATTGATGGTGTATTTAGGCGATGGTATTCAAGTATTAAGAAAAGTGCCTCTTACACGCAAATAATAACCGCGTTTTGTGCCGTTCATCTTTATCTGTAAAGGGGATGAGGCAGGATGAGTGTTAGCGACCCGATGGAGAGCGCTAGTGTGCAAATAGTGTAAATGCGGTTAAAAATGAACTTTATTCATCCTTGTTTCACATTACAGCCTTTCAATGTTTTACATTTAACATACAATATTAATACATTATGATCTAATGAGGTCATTAACTTCATCCCTTATTCCACAATAAATTAGTTTTGTCAACAGTTTTTTTATGAGATAAACTATCAAATACCTTTGAAAGATCAATGTATTTACAAGACGTTTTCCTATTTGATTCGAAATTTCCAGTGATTTTATGTACGTATAAATTCCACATTGTGGTGGAGAAGAAGCCACTCCTGAAGCCATGTTGTCAGGGCCGGATTTATGCATGTGCTGACAGTGCTGCAGCACAGGGCACTCCACCAAAAAGGGGCCTCCACCAAATAAAAAATTATTTTTTTTTTATTTTGGTCTATTTTTCTGCAAAAACTTTTTAATTTCATTGTTTATGTAGTAATTTGTATTTTTTTAAATTTAGATTTCATGATGCATTTTTAGTCTCAAGAATATCTACTTATTTAGTATGTATTCAAAGTTATTTATGATTTATTCAGTATTAAATGTTCGTTTGGTTCCATTAGATTCTGGAAATTCTGCAAACGTTCAGTTAACAGCTGCTGAAGAATTTCGAGTGAAAAGTTACCTTCAGTAATTGACCAGTTTTTAGTTTCTTTAGATCAAAGTGTCTCTGCGTATGAAATAATTTCTTCTCGGTTTGGTTTTTTATCAAAATTAGGCAACCTTAGTTCAGATGAAATAATCAAGCACGCAACAAACCTTAGTAAAATTTATGTAGACGACGTCGATGAAAATCTTGGAATTGAGTTGATCCAATTCAAAGAATTCATTAACCAATTCATACAAGATGAGGAATCTAAAAGCGCCTTAAGTCGGGAACATTTTATGTATAACTTAATAATTGAGAAGGGAATACAAGACGCGTTTCCGAATGTAGAAATTATTTTAAGAATTTATCTTGTGTCAATAACAAATTGTACAAAGGAAAGATCATTTTCAAAATTAAAACTTCTAAAAAATAGATTCTGAACTAGTATGACAGAAGAACGACTTAATTATCTTTCTATTTTGAACATCAATTTTGATATTCTAAAAGAATTATCTTTCGCCGATGTAATTGAAGAGTTTGCTTACAGAAAAGTAAGAAAAGTTCCTGTAGTTTAGTTATTATAATTAAGTTGTAATGTGTTGTAAATATTCGGTTTAAAAATAAAATATTGTACGCAAAAATTATTTGCAAAAAAAATTTTTTTAATTAAACATATTTGACACAGATTTTATTTTGTCAGCAGCCAACTGCATATAATATATATGGGGGGGGGGGGCCTCCACCAAAAATCAGCACACGGGCACCCACCAAGTTAAATCCGGCCCTGCATGTTGTTAATTATAAAGGATATTATTAGATTCAAGAAAACAATTATAAGTCTTGCTAAGATACCTTTTTCATAGATTTTGCAAAATACTGAAGTAAGAGCTACAGATCAGTAATTTCAAACATCTTGTGTTTTGTTATTCATAGCAAGTGGCCTTATTATACTAATTTTTAGAGATGGGGAATGTCAATACAGATAGAGATGAGTTTATTAAATAAATTAATACATTAAGAAGAGTAGACTTACATTTTTTAAGAGTTATTGAAGATATTTCAGTAGCATTTGTGTGATGGAGAAACAGATTTTGAAGTTACAGAAGTTAAGGGATTTCTAGTATTACTGATCACAGTGTCCTGCTTTGAATTTAAGAAGTGATAGTTGAAGGTCCTACAAATATCAGAACTATGATCAAGAAACATACCTTCATGAAAACATTTTGATGAATTAATTCAAGTTATTAAACCAAGTAATTAAAATTTGTAAATCTTGTAATCATGATTAGAGCCTGAAAGCTTGACAAAATGCCTTTTTGTTATTGTTACTATACATGACTTTTGACAATAGTAATCACTTAATTGTGCTTTGGTATTGTTTTATTAGATTTTCAATTTGCCTTCTGCTTATTTTAGTTTTTTTGATGTTGTGTCTCATTTCTGCCTTTTACATTATTATTTTGCTTTTTTCTCTCACTTCCTACAAGCCTAGGCAACACAAACACACAGTCATATTTTGTCTTTCTATGGAAACAAAGACTGTGTTAAAAATATTTTTGATTCTTTTTCATTGATGCCAACAAGCTTTAATTACTCACAAAGAAACCCATCCTACTTGTAAGTATGACCTTGAATCCCTTTTGAGGATAGCTCTCTGGGTATATTTCCTTCTCAGTGCTAGTGATTACACAAGTGTGAAGACAGAAAAATATAATTCCATTTTTACTGATTTCATTTCAAGATTCAAAAGGGAGTCCATAATTATCATTTGGATGAGAGAGCTCAGCGAATGAAACAAATTCATAGCTATCATACCAGATGGTCAAGTGGAATGAAGATTACAGAGTTCAGAGATCAAGATTAGAGTGAGAATAAAAATGTGAATAATTTTAATTGTTAATTTTTCACAATAATTCCTCTTGAATGTGATTACTTATTGTTTACATGCATCTGCATCCCTACTTTAACTAGAATAAATGGCTCTTTTTATGTCTATTTTAATAGAAATCAATGCCCATTGCTTGTCTATTTTAGGTCAAATAAATTCCTGAACTTCCAGGCTCTAATCATAACAAATTAGTAAGTTATTGAATGATTTGAGTAATTAAGTGTCATCTGCAAATAAAGCTATTGCAGAGTTTCGAAATCAGAAATATACATATTCAAACGTAAAAGTAAATGTGGGGAACCTTGAAGGTCTCTGTAGAAAATTCAGAACTTATTTGAATTTTAAAAGAACTAGAAGTGGAAAACTTTTAATTAGTTGTTGAAGATTTTGAGGATATTCATATTGCCTTAATTTATGTAATAATTCATCATATTATTTTGGGGGGGAGGGGGGAATCTCTAAAAAAGAAGCTATATATTGTATATTGGAAGCAATATAATCTGTAAAATGATTGTAAAAGAGTAAATTTATAAGCAAATAATTTATCAGTAAGGCTCGGAAGTTAATGTTGTATCAAAAGGAGAAATATGCATGCAAATTTGCTCTAACACTTGTAAAATATGAGCCACAACTATTAAATATGCTCTAACAATTAACAGTTATATGTATTCATAAAAAAATATGAATTTTTTTATTTTAACAATTAATTTTGATTTTTTGTCTCTACTTAGTATTTTAGCGAAAATATTTAAAGTATAATGATTTTGTCGAAGTATCAAATTCCAATGTTGAAGTATCAATTCCAATGTCACAAATTCTTTATCATAGAAAAAATTATCACATCATTCATAATCCGACAAATCATTTCTGGATACCAGCACCATGATATCATCTAAAAGAAGTTCAGACAAATACCACTGCAACTAACAAAAGACATTCCCACAATTTCCCATGAAGAATATTTGCATTCATGTTTGTGAAATACACTTTTCGGTTTGAGAAGACAAGTGTACATATTAACCCTCTGAGTACCACGGAGTCATTGACAACCCCTGTCTTTAGGAAATTTTATGGAAATTAATACAAAACCTGAGCGGATTTACTTGTGGCTCAATGAATTTTTTATCATACTTCATTTCCATTTTCATTGAATACATTTATATATGCCTTACATTATATAATGATTCCTAAAAAATGTGTTTGGGGTCCTTGTAAAACCTCCATTGTATTTTCTGTAAATTTTTTCCAAATAAAATGCTTGGTTTTGTTTGATAACATGCGCTTCTAACAATTGTAAATACAATTTAATCTTTTCCCTATCGATCAGCAGATTTCAACTAAAAGTATTTTTCAGTTCCAGTCAGAAAAAAATTGTCAAAATGTGAAATTGGAAATGGGATCTTCAAAGGACCCTCATGGTTCCAGAGTGACCTTGGTACTCAGAGAGTTAATTGAAATTCTAACAGAAATATACCACATTAAGAACAAAAAAAGCAATAAAATATGAATAAGAACTTAAATATAATGGAAATATGATTCAATAACACAAAATGCACTAAATATGCATTAATATGCTGTATGAAATCATCGAATTTCTGTTTGTTTGATTATATTTTGTGAATATTTGACAAATTGCAAATTATAAGGCTCATAATTAACAAAAAAGATTTTTCATAAACTTCCAAGCCTTATTTATCAGTAATGAATGATCATTACTTTGTATTGGAATTCTGTAAATTAAAGTTTATTTCCAAGAAACGTTGGTTGTAAGAAGAGTGATTTTTAAAAAAAGTTTTTTATATTACATGTTAATAAACTACTATAATCAAAATGGAACTATTTCCTAAATATAATTTCTAAGACGTTAGAAAATAATTTAGTCTCAGGTAAGTATAGATGACTACAAATAAACTGGTTTGATTAGGTAATTTCTTAAAAATAAAATTGTAAATGTAATGACTGAAGACATTTTTTTGATTTTTTTGACTTTTTTATTATATATTAGACTTGTGAGGGAAATTTAAATTTAATTCTTTCTGGAATTGCAAAAAACTGTTACAAAGTTCATATAAGCGTACATGATTGGCAGAAGGAAGTATTTATAGGAGTATTATTAGTAGGGCCCTGATTTATAGGTTTTAACCTATTTTATTCCTCACTTCATTATTTTAATATACACATATCCATTTCAATCATTTCTGAGCCAAATATGTGGTACTCAAAGACCCCCAAAACACCTAAAATAAGTTATTATCCCAAAAGAGGCTGAATTGACAAATTCCAAAAACAATGTATACTCAAGTCATCTCAAGAAAATGTATGTCTTAATTTGAGTTGAAATTTAATGTTGTCTAAAAATATATAACCTTGTTAACTTTCCTGTTAGCATTGAAAAATTAGAATTATATGATGATCATCATTGAAGCAGGTCCAAAGAAGGAAATTTCAGATTAATGCATTTTCATTAAGGTTCTCAATCCTGGTTATGCAGCAGAAAGATAGAAAATGAAATATCTAGAGAAGATGCAGAGCAGTGGCATCTATGAAGAAGCATGCACCTTCAACTAATATATAACAAATCAATAATCAGCAGAATTACTATCTCTATGAAGTTTGGAAAATTATATTGTTAAACTGAATTTGGAACAAGAATTAGGAAATTTAATTTTAATATAGCATTTTAAATTAATGACGTGTCTCCCTGATGTATGTAGAGTCATAATCTTTTTTTTTTTTTACTCTCCTAGTAACTGTTTCTACAGTTAGAACATTCTTTTTCTAAATTGAAAATTATAAAAAATATTATTTCAGGAAGTCCATGGGCCAAGAACAATTTAGCCATTTTAGTATCCTGTTGATTGAAAACATGACCCTAATTTGGAAGAAATTGTTAAAATGTTTGCTGAACGTAATGTTCATGATATCAAAATTTAAAACAACAAAAAATCAAATCAACAAACTGTCTTTGTAGATATGTGTGTTATTTAAAGACATTTAGACAATTTTTAGTGTTTTTTTATGGAATACATCTTCATGCGAGGTATTTTTTTATCTTTTATAATAAAAGGTTCTTCTTCAAGTAAGATAATTTTTTTTTAGAGTGTGGGGGCCTCTAATGTTCTTGTTACCAGGGCCCTCGGAAAGATAGTTCCGTCACTGGCTGAGAGAATACACGAAATCCTCCACATTAGAAATTTTGGAATTGCTCATGATTCGTGGCAATAGTGCATCTTAAAGAAAGCAAATGTTGATTTGTGTGCTAATTATCAAGGAAATATTTATGATGTTGCAAAATGTATTTATTTATTAATTTGTTGGCTTTGTTATCAGTAATAAGCTTACGTAGAGAATTACTTAGTAATTGACATTAGTTATTTATTCAAAATATTGTTCAGCCTTATTTTAACAGGATTATAAAAAGTTATAAAAATATAAAACGTGCTTAGTTGTTCTTTCAAAAAGTCTAAAATGACTTTTATAAAATCTAAAAATCTTGACCCGAATTATTAGTAAAATGTTTTGCTGGTACTTTTGCATTTTCTTAGTAAATTATTGCTAAGACATAACTGATTTTAATGGTATCAGTTGCTTTTTGCCTTTAGAAATAATTTTTATTGCTATCCACAAAGATCCTTTATTAGGTTGTAAATTTGAAGACAATATACGACATTGTAAAAAAGTTTCATTTTCTAGACGACTTTTAATTTTTTTTGATAATGATTTTAAATTAATTTTGATATGAGTATCCTGAGATAGCTACCACTATTTGCGAGTTATGTTTTAAAGTTAAGAGTTCAATAAAATCTTTAGGTACAGCCAGAGAGGAATTCTTAATTTTCTTTGCATGTATATTTTTTTTATTTTAGAAGTGCTCCTAATACATTTTGATATAATATTAATACATTTAGAGTAGTGTATAGTTTTGTCGGATATACTAGATAAATAATATAGCCTGGCCTGTTCAAATTCTTATAATTTCTGAGATGTGTTTCAATAACACTATCCAAATGAATTTTTCCATCTTGTATTTTACATTTGAAATTGCTTACAAATTAATGAAAGTATTGGTTTATTGAATTAGAGGAAGTATCACATTCATAATTTGGGAAGTGATTAAAGGAAGCAGAGAGTTATAATAATAATAATAATAATAATAATAATAATAATAATAATAATAATAATAATAATAATATAATACTATTACAATAATACTATTATAATAATAATATTATAATATTAGATGAATATAACTAAGAGAAAAGAATTAAGACTGAGGACGTAGAGGCTCTGCTACCAGCCAATCTCCTGCGTGAAGTAGTGTCTAACGACGGTTTCCGTGTGGGAGAGAATATGGTTCAAGAGACGGAGGTTAGGTTTATAGTCGGTAACCCAGTTGGGAGTCTGACATCACCAGCTTCACTGGTATCCATAGAAGATTTTCAACCTCCATAAAAAACATAATAATAATAATAATAATAATAATAATAATAATAACAATAATAACAACAATTATTATTATTATTATTATTATTATTATTATTATTATTATTATTATCATCATTATTATAACACGTAATTGTTGAACATGTTTTCAAGTTTCTTTCCATTTTACTGATTAGTGATTTTGGCCACGTCAAACACTAAGGTCATTATTTCATTAAGTGTAGTCCGTGTTTTTATTCTGGGAAGTAGTGGTGATTCTCACCCACTGAATGGAGAGATCAGATGGCGACCGTAACATGGTACCCAATTAAGTGATTTGTATACTTGAATTAAAATAAAAGCAAGGTCAGTAAGGCTGTTTAAAAAATAGTGTATGACACACATGGTAAAAGTGCATTTATTTTGCTTCGCCTTATCCTCATTTGGCAACATTTCTCGTTTGCAAACTAAAATGTAACTATTATCACTCACATCATATATAACAAATTTTATCTGTTCCCAGACTTTTTAGTAGTAGAGTAAAGTAGGTGAATATTACAAAATAATAAAATAAGAAATATTAATCACAATTAAAATGGAACTGGAGTACAACATTCCCACTCGCTAATTGTGTAACCTCTACAATTATGACTTTTGATATCTGATAAACAAACAAGATCATGTTATAACCATGAAATAACTTACCAGTGGTTGTTAAGTTTTCATACTCCAATATTTTCACAAATATCATGATGCGGCGATGTTTAGATGTGTTATTGATTCACAATTTGCAGTGTGAATTTCATCAGCAGACAATTATTGAGCTATTTTTGCAATAATAATTTTATTAATTAATTTGAATATTTAAATTAAAATAGTTAAACATCAGGGTCAATGATTTCCTGTGATGTATATCTTTAGGATTGTTATAATTAAATCTTACTAAATTAAACAGAAATAAAACTGGACTCATTTTCAATAATAGAATTATTAACACAAAATAAAAAGATTCATCTGAACATATACTGATTACATAAAAATCCACCCTCCAAGTGACAAAATAAAACAAACAATTCCTTTAAATTTCCTATGCATGCACACTGCAATAAGAGCTCAAAGAATTTTTTGTTCAAAATTTGTGTTTTTAGATTTTTATATATGACAACACAATTCAAACTCTGTTCAAATTCTTCTCTATTCAGTATTCATAACACATTTATGATTGTTCATATTAAGCTAATCACCACAACAAAAGCTATGGCTTTCCAGGGCAAAGAAATGAGGAGGGTTAAAATTGTTATAGATGGAAAAATAATAGAAGAAGTAGGAAAATTTATGTACCTAGGAAACATCATTGAACAAAATGCAGAAGATTAAGACATTAAACTTCAAAAATATAATGGAGTAAATGGAATATTCAAGAAAAACTTTGGAAGAGATATGACAGCAGAGATAAAACTAAGTTAACTCACGACGTTGACAAAGGCAAAGAAAATGAATTTTGGTCTATGAATTTTGGATGCTGGAATGTTCAAGGTTTAAGCACTAAAGTAAATTAAGTTTTTAACGCAATAGAGGAGTTTAACATAGATATAATAGTGTTGAGTGAAACAAAAAAGAAGGGAAATGGAAATGAAAGGAAAGGAAATTATGTTCACTTTTTTAGCGGAGTGGGAAAAGAAAAGCGAGCAAGAGCAGGAGTGTCCATAGCTGTACATAAAAGATTGGAGAAAAATATTCATAGCTGGGTAATAATTGATGAGAGAATAGCATGTCTCAAACTTGTACTAAGAGGACGCAATGTTTTTATTATAGGAATTTATGCTCCAACAGACGATGCAAGTGTTGCAGAAAAAGATATATTTTTAGAGAAACTGACTATGCTGCTGGATTCTATTGGAAATCGCAAAGAAGTGGTGCTTCTAGATGATTTTAATGGAAGAGTTGGAAAACGAATGGCGCATAATGTTGTGGGGCGATATGGTGAAAATGTATTAAATGACAACGGAGAAAGACTTACAGAGACATGTGAACTGTATGACCTTAAAATATTGAATGGCTATTTTCCACATAAAGAAATACATCAATTCACGTGGACCCAACCCACTAGAAAATTGCAATCAATAATTGACTACATAATTACTAAACAACAGTCATCAATAAAGTGGAGCAATGTTCGGGTTCAAAGAGGTGCTTCCTGTGGATCAGATCACTACCTACTAAAAGGAAAAGCTTACCTTATGTATAAACCGTACTTTAAAAGTTATGGAAACACAAAACCAAGTACAAAAGGTGGAAAAATAGAGAGTCAGTTGTGGCCGAAATACAATATTGAGAGCCTTCAAGATGATTCCATTGCATTTTTGTACAAATTGCACATGGCAGAAAAATTAAAGTACATCCCAATAGGAAATACTGAAGAAAAATACCAATTTTTAGAAAAATGCACTCATGAAGCCGCTAAAGAAGCTTTAGGAGAGGAGGGAAAATGTGAATATAAACAAAAAGACTTGTGGTGGACAGAAGATATAAAGAACCTGGTAGAAGAAATGAAAAAGTTATATTTGAGATGGCTTTCCACAAAGGATTTAGAAGACAGAAGTGAATACAACAGAATGAAATATTTGGTCAAGAAAGAAGTGAAGAAGGCAAAAAATGTATTCTGGGAACAAAAATGTGACAGATTAGACAAGTACATTGGTAACACCAAATCCAGAGAGGCATGGAAAATGTTACATTCCATGAAATTGAATACAAACCAAAAATGGCATTTAGTAGACCCAAGTGGTATTGAAAAATGGCAAAAATATTATGAAAATCTTTTGACAGAAAATAGAGCTAAATTTCAGGGAATAAATTATGAACCACTGCACGTAAATTCCATCACACCAGATGTGACTTTGGAAGAGTTAAAAAAAGCGTTAAGAAACATGAAAAATAATAAAGCACCAAGCCGATCAGATGGCCGAGATCGCTAAGGCAGTAGTGCCGGAGTGGTCTCGGACCAGAAGATCGCAGGTTCGAGTCCCGCCTCGGGCATGGATGTATTTGTGTATGTCTGGAGGTTGGGAGCGAGCCTGGAGGTATATCCATAGAGCAGGTTAAACATTATCCTATCATAGGTTTGGAATTAATTACTGAAATATTCAATGGCATTTTAAAAGGAGGTAAAATACCTGAAATAGGGAAATTAGCCTACATAAATTCAATTTACAAAAAAGGTTGTAAAAAAGATTGTAATAACTATAGAGGGATAAGTGTGACTTCATCTTTGGTTAGACTGTATGGACAAGTGCTAAAGAATAGAATTGAAATGCAAACATCAGATTCAGAAGAGCAAAGTGGTTTTAGACCAGGAAGATCGTGTATTGACAATATTTTCTGTCTCAAACAACTGATGGAAAAAACAATTGAGCGAGGAAGAGAACTTCACATAACTTTCATTGATCTCAAAAAGGCTTATGATAATGTACCAGTTAAAGAAGTAGGGGGGGCAATGGAAGAAAAAGGAATATCAACAACATACATAAATGCAGTCAAACAACTTTATAAAAATAACAAAAGTCAAGTAAAAGTGGGAAAATGTCTATCAGGCAACTTACCAGTAAATAAAGGATTACGACAAGGCTGCTGTATATCTCCAACCCTGTTTAAGATATACATTGATAAAGCCCTAAAAGAATGGAAAAGAAAGTGCAGAAGCATGGGTGTGAATATTGGTGATGAAACATTGTTTAGTCTACTATTTGCAGATGACCAGGTGATAATGGCTGAAGATGAAGACGATGTAACTTGTATGTTCAGAAAATTAGTAGAAGAATATGGAAAAGGGGAGATGGAAATAAATTTACAAAAAACTGAATATATGGTGGTGGGAGGTATGCCCCATGATTTAGAGACTAGTATAGGAATAATTAAAGGTAAAACACAATATAAGTATTTGGGAGTCATACTAACAGCAGATGGTAGAGATGAACAGGATGTGAAAAATAAAAATATAAGAGGAAAAATAGCCACAAGACAGTTGAACCCAGTGCTATGGAACTCAATTATTTCAATGAAAACAAAGAAATGCATATATAGCTCGTTCATAGAGAGTACCACACTCTATGGGGCAGAAGTCTGGACACTATCAAAAAAATTGAAAGACAAATTTCAATCAACAGAAATGATGTTCTGGCGAAGATGTTGTAAACTTTCTCTGTTAGATATAATAAGAAATGATGAAATAAGAAATAAAATGAAAGTGCAAACAACCTTGAACGATACGATCGAAATGAGACAACTAAAATGGTATGGACATATGAGAAGGTTGAAATCGGATAGACTTCCTCAAAAATTTTTCGAGTGGATACCAAATCAAAGAAGATACAGGGGAAGACCGAGAAGAACATGGAACATGGCAATAACTGAAGCCATGGAAAAAAGAGAAATTGAAGAAAACGATGTATGGGATAAAGGGGCATGGGAATTGGGATGCAGAAAATGGCCAAGGCTTTTAAAAAACCGCTAAATAGATAGATAGATAAAACTAAGAATACACAACAAAGCATCTAAGCCAACGTTAATTTATGGATCAGAAATATGGACCCTAAAACAAAGAGACTGTTAGAAATTAGAAGCCACACAAATGAGACCTTTCCAGCAGCTTTTCATGATGATGACGACAACAACAACAAAACAGCTTCACCTGATCAACACGATTAACCCATGACTACACCATGCCCACCCTTTAAAGTTTTGTGATCAAAACCAAACCTTGTCTATCTTCAAGGGCATTCTAATTCCCTCTTTTTGTTTATTTTAGATGTCATTCATAGGTTTTAATTTGCCATGACATCGACAAATTCATCATGATCATTACAGAGTTGGTGTTCAAAGTTGACCTATCCCACACTCAAATATTCACTTCTGATACCTTCTCTAAGGCACAAAAGTATTAGCATCCAACATGTAAAATATACAAATTTAGATAATTCAGTACATTTGTGACTCATAATTTAGAATGTATTTCTTTCTTTCAAAAACAACAATGATGTAAAATATTGAGAAAAATGTTACTTTGTTTACGTACATTCTTTTAATCTGTGAATAAGTGTAATGTAATGTAAGAATATTCTAACAATGGAATCAACTCGTAAGGTTTATTAAACACAAAAATTTAATTTATTTTTGTTTTCTGATTTAATAATTAGAGAGAAGACATAATTTGAAACCAAAATATTTGGTTATTCTTTATATAATGATGCGGGATTGTATGCACATCAGTACCTGTATTTATTTTTATTTTACATTAAAAAAGTGATGCTTTCACAAGAAAGTGAGTTAAAATGTACTGGGCAACTTTTTAATTGCACAACAGAAGCTTTTCAGTATCTTTGCAATGTCATAAAGAGCATAAATTAGTAAAAATCATTAAAAATTGATTGTGAAAATACATCATCTTTTTCGATTTTTGATAAACCCAAATTCTCCTAGATACTTGTACTTAATGCCTGCAAAGTTTCATCATTTGTTATTGAAAGGATTCAGAGCTACAAGCATTTTTATTACAAAATTTATGATGAAATTTTTTTTATTTTTTATCTGACAATGTTACTTTTTCTTGTTCGAAAAATGATAAGTCCATTACAATTTTTTGCTATTTTTTTAACATTCAGCAGCTATCTAAATATAGTTTATGTTTTTCACATTTTCTCACTTGGCTTGCCAGATCTGTAAGAAACAAGAGTTTTTTTATTAATAAAGAAATTAAATTAGGAAAAATTTCTGAAAGCACACCTTGTTGCTGGTCGTTTGATTGGGGTCTTGTTGGAAGGGATGTTTTTCCAAATCTTCAAGAATTGTAACAGAGACACCGTCTTGTATAATGGAGAAATTTTTATCAGCAAATCCTTCTCTCTGGGGACGCAGGTGTAGGAGGATCTGATACCTTTAATTGGGATCACAAATTCAAAATTGTTTTCACCCAGATTTTGTGTTGGCTTGAATTTCTCCTTTTGCTGTGAAAGGAAATATAATTCCTTTGATATTATCCTTAGCTCAGGAGTATGGCTGCAGAGCTGAATATGGTGATTAACTGGAAGTTGGAGGCTATCTCTAGCTGCTAGTCTTTTAATAGTGCCGTTCAACCCTCTCTGCTAGGACATTCCCCATGAGCAGTTTCAAAAAACTTTTCCTTAAAGATTTTTAGGTAGCAACTAAATGTTCTCACACTTCACTATATATCAAAGTTTTCTTTGTTGTAGAAATGGTAATTTCAATATCATTCAGTATTATGAATTATCCAAAAATTATTGATCACACAAATACTCCATTAATATGATTTTAAAGAAAGTGAATTTAAAACATGTCTTGTTTATAAAATCATTCAAATCAACAGATAACATATTTTAATAAAAGGAATGTAACATTGGCTGTTTGTACTATAATAAATACATTATTTTGTAACATTTGCTGTTTGCACTATAATAAATACAATTGATAAGACTCATAAACTTTCTAGGAGTCTATTATAAAGTTTACAATGTTTGCATATAGGAATATAAAATACAAATAAAACATTTCATAAAACCAATTTCACATTTCTGTAGCAAAATGAAACCACATTTTAGTAATGTAAATATCATAGTAATACAGATTTAGACTACATATCTATTGTATAAAAAATAACATTTAAAAATATGAAATTGTCTTGTTTCCTTTCGTAAATTAATAATGCTTCTGATTCTAATGACATATAATGAAGATTGCACAAGTGAAACATATTGTGAATGATGAAGTACATATTGATGTTGGAACTATGACAGATTGGATGGGTTTTTGAAGGAAAGTATGCTTTATGTTTTTGGAGAATGAAAGTGTACAATTGAGTGATTTACAGACTGATTGTGGACATTGATGAGAATAGTTTGGTAAGAGAAAGTTTAATAGAGATAAAAGAGTGAATGGGGACTATTGGTATTAGGAGGAATTGAATGTTTGCCCAAACTTTATTTTCCAAATTACTGAAACTGCAAGCAAATAGTTGCTGTTAGGTATTATATAAACTTTGGCCAGGCTGGGATCCATTGTGACCTCAGATTCTTGGAGATCTTGTAATTATTTAAAATGTGAAGATTTAATATCAGTACCTTGCAGTCAATCTTCTTTGTATCTCGAAGACCCTGAATTTAATGAGTATATGAATAATAATTACATTGCAAATGCCTTTAGTTGTATCTCTTTATATATCTCTTTTTAGGCTAGCTTTTCGGTTTTGACCTCTTCCCAGCTGCCATTAAGTGGCACCTAAAATATATTTTTTCACATATTTTCCATTTTTCAGTCTCTTAATGGCAGACTTTAAATATAAATTTAAGAATGTTATGCAATAGTAAAATCTACTTCTATGTGCAAATACAGATTCAAACTTGTATGTTGCGGCCAAGCGCCATTTTTTTCGACAGAAAAAAAACTCGTTTAGTGGTTTTCACTTCTGCAATACGTAGCGTAATCAGAATCCATATTTTATGGTTCCTTAATTCCAAAAAAAAGCGTTTTCTTCCAAATGTCCTTTCTGGTTTAGGTGCCTCAGGGCATTAATAGAGGTTACTGCCATGCCCCTGACTGGGAGGTCCTTGAGTAAGAGTTTTGTCGGAGGCACGATTTTCGACCCTAGCTACAGATAGGTCGAATGCAGCCGCAATCTGGAGAAGATTTCTAGTGACCGGTTACTCTGATCGGTAGTTTTCCGTGCTTTGTCCGATCGTCACGCCGGAGCAGTTCCCCAAAAAATAGATTACGGTCCACGCGCGATCTTTTCTTCCTCTTCATTGTCCTAACTTTATGCCTTACTTACAATTACATGCACTACACTACCACACCTGTTGAAAGACCAATCGGGAACTTAGAGCACTTCCAGGCTGGGGCTGTGTCCTGCTGGTAGGAGATACCTTGTTGGGAAAACCCTGCAAGCCGATGGCTAGGACGTCGCCGGATTTTGCCATCCGACGGGGGAAGATTATCACCACCTTAAGTTTTAACATCATGCACTGCACTTACGGGATTAATGACTTCAACTCGTGGCACCACCCGGAATCACAAATCAATCAAAACGTCTGTCTACGTGCCTGTCTAGCCGTGCCTCTGTGAATGACACTAGCGCCTAAACTACTTATATTCGTTGGACTTTTCACAAAATGAACATTCCGCATCAATCTGGCCCTGAACATTCCGCCCCAATCTGAACATTCCGCATCAATTTGAAGCTTAGATTTTGAAAAGAATTCCAATTTTGGGAACCTTCAGTTGAAGGACCTTGGACATAGCAAAATTTCCTGAAAAAAGTCACACATTATTTCTTTAAATTTATTTCTTGAACAAAACAGTTATGATGGCGTATGTCCAATTTCAACTGTTTCCCCTGAATTTTCGACTTCCCCTCCCCTCAATTTTCTAAAAATCAAAGTCAACGAAAACGAGACCTGCATCATTCTCATAATCAAACTCTTTGCACTATTCAACAAAAAAAATTGATCAAAAAATTTGGAACTATTTTTTTGGAAAATGTCCTTCATGTAAAGAACTCTTCAAAATTCAAATCCAAGTAGCCGTGACATCAGCTAGAACGATTGAGGAATATCAATTTTGGAGAAAATCGGCTGAACGCTTTACCTGCTAGCGTTGAACTCAGACAAACAGACAGACAGACAGACAGACAGACAGACGTTTTCAGTCAATCGATTTTTCGGTATGAAGGATCCACAAAATATGAATTCCGGCTACATCATGTTTTGAACATTTAATATTTTTCTCTCTTTTAAGTTGAACGTATGTAATTGTTAGAAAAGTAGGTTAAGTTGTAGCGTGGTCATTTCGGTTAGGAATATGTATTGACGACTTACTTTTGAACTTATATATCAATCTTAATAGAATAAATTTGCCTGAAGAAAATAATTTACCCAGTGTGCTCAATGCTAGTGTTCTTGAAAAAGAGTTTTTACCTTCCACTTTGTCACAGCATGAAACTACCACTGCTTCAGGAAAAAAAAATGTTTGATGAAACTGTTAAATTAACTCTTGAGAACTACACTGCATTTCACTTTTATTTATAACAAAATACATATACATAAACTCTTATTGAACGTCTTTGACGGTCTTTTACAAACACTACATTGCTGCACAGTAAGACAAAAGGACGAATGCATATGATCATTCGTTTACATACCAAAAACAGATGACGACAGTGTCGGCGCGTTCACAAACCTCAATCTCTCAATATAGAGTACATTTCCAATAATATACTAGACGCAGATGGCGACACTGTCGACATGTTCACAAACTTCAACCTTACAATATAAATGTATATTTCCAACACGCCTCCTTACATTTATATACATACTATCTTAAATTCAGTTAATATTCATCATATTCCTAAAATACACAAACTTGTCTTTACACAAAGCTTTCGTGAAAATATCTGCCATGTTATCATCAGTATTTACTTTGACTATATCAATTAAACCATTCATATACAACTCGTTGACAAAATGATAATGGACTTCAATATGTTTTGAGTTTTTTGTAAAGTTACCATATTTAGCGATACTCAATGCTCCTGAGTTGTCTTCGTACATTACAATCGGTTCATCAAAATTCAAATCAAAAATTTTCATTACATCTTTTAGAAATTTCACTTCACTCACAGCATCTGATAGCGCAACATACTCTGCATACGTCGAAGCTTTTGTTACACTTGATTGTTTGCGAGACTTCCAAAATACAACATTGTCAAACATACGGATCACATAACCTGTCGTAGATTTACGATCTATATTGTCACCTGCCCAATCTGAATCTACATAACAATCAAGAACTTTTGCATTTTCGTTTCTACAATAATTCAATTTCAGGTTTCTTGTCAAATACAGATATTTTAAGATTCTCAGACAATACTTATAGTGTGTGCCGTCATAACAATTCTGAAACCTGCTCAAATAATTAACAGAATAACTGATATCTGGCCTTGTTCCTGAACTAATATATAACAACGCACCAATCAAATTTCTATACTTTATATCATTACGCAATTCCTGAGTTGGTTCTAATTTCAAGTTAACTTCCATCGGTGTAGCATATAATTTTGAGTCTTTAATCTTGTATTTTTCGGCTAATGAATTAATATAATTTTCCTGACTCAAGCTCATTTTGTTTTTCTTGTATTCGTAATTTATATCAATTCCTAAATAACTTTTAACCTCACCTAAATCTTTCATACTAAATCTATTTGACAACAAATTTTTGATTTCTTTAATTCGACTTTTCTTTACACAACAAATGAGCAAGTCGTCAACAAAAATTATCAAGTAAATCAGGACATTACTTTTTCGCAAAACATAAAGGCAATAATCATATTCACTTCTTTGGAATCCTAAACTTTTCAAGAAAGTATCTAAACACTCATACCAAGCTCTCGGACTTTCTCGTAAACCGTACAGTGCTTTCATCAATTTGCACACTCGATTTGTGCCGTCTTCGTAGCCTTCAGGTTGTTTAACATAAACTTCTGACATGATTTCGCCATTTAAAAAGGCTGTTTCTACATCCATTTGTTCAATAATTAAACCAAAATGACAACAGTATGACAGTAAAATCTTCAAAGTTTGCATTTTAGCTACTGGTGCATATATATCATCAACACATTCCTTTTGTTGAAATCCCCTAACAACTAATCTTGCTTTGTACCTATTATCAAACTTTTTAGTAAAAACCCATTTAACATCTATAAGATCTTTGCCCTCTGGCTTACTAACTAACTCCCATGTGTCATTTTTCTTCAAACATTCAATTTCCCTATCCATAGCTTGACTCCAGCTTTTCGATTCATTGCTACTAATCGCCTCCTCAAAACTAACCGGGCTATCTGCACTACATACGTTAATATAAATAAAGTTACTTGTATTATCATCCCTATAGCGTTGTGGAGTTTTAACCACTCTACCCGACCTTGTTGTTTTTTCCTTTAGCGCTGCTTTTGGAGATTCGATTTCGACTAACCTTTCTTCGTCCTCGCTGTTATCTTCAGACCCAGTTTCCCAATTTTCACACCCAGATTCATCTATTCTTTTACTCACGGAACCATTATCCTTTAAACCTACACATCTAATATTTTCTTCAACAACCTCTACATGCCTGGCCACAACAATTTTATTATTTATGAGTACCCTATATCCAACGTCACTGTAACCTAACAGAACTCCCAAATCTGCTTTTCTATCCCATTTTGACTTTCTCAATTGTTCTGGCACCCTTACAAAGACTCTACTTCCATACAATTTTAAATGTGTGACATTAGGCTTTTCTCCAAAAAATATTTCATAAGGAGTTTTCAATTCTGCGGTATTTGCAAGACATCTATTTTTCAGATACGCGGCAGCACAAACTACTTCTGGCCAAAACCTATTGTTAACTTTTGCTTCGGCTAATAAACATCTTGACATGTCCATGATTGACCTATTGAACCTCTCAGCAGTTCCATTCAACTCATGCACATATGGCGGGCACGCATTTAAAACAATCCCCTTTTCCTTGATGTATTGATATATATTATTATTCATGTATTCTTTTCCATTATCACACCGCAATTTCTTAATCCTTTTCCCAGTAAGATTTTCAACCTCATTTACATACCCAACTAAACAATCATATAATTGGTCTTTAGTTTTAATTGTGTAAACGCGTGCAAGTTTACTATAATCATCAATAAAAGAAACAAAGTATCTTTCACCATGCATACCTACTGTTGAATGTGGCCCATTTAGATCTGTGTGAACAATTTCTAGGATTTCTTTAGCCTTATTTCTGTTGTTTTTAAAAGGAACATTATGCATTTTATTTTCTATGCACACTTTACATTTCATAGGTTCAGACTCGACGTTTTGAGGGATTCCATCTACTAATTGATGTTTGCAAATTTTATCTAAATAATTGAAATTTACGTGCCCCAGTATCCTATGCCACTTTTACTTTATTGTCATATTTTCTTTATTGCAGAAGTTTACGTTAAATTCCCCTTTGTTGATCACACTTGTCACTTTATATAACCTATCTTGTTTCCATGCAACTGCAATTAAACCCCTATCTTTACTAAAAACTTTTGCGCTGATGCCTTTTGCAATAATATCATGTTTCTCTGTGACTCTTGAAAAACTAATTAAATTCCTATCTAGATCTTTAATGTAAAATACATTTTTCATTTCAACTCGTTCTAATCTGTCAAACACTAAAAAATCGCTAATTACATTACCAACTTTAGTTGCCGTTAAAATCTTTCCGTTCGCGATTTTTACATTAATCGGTTCTTTTAACGTTACGCATTTAGAAAAATATTCCTCGTTATTAATTATATGATCTGTACAACCGCTATCTAACAACCAATTAATTTCAATCTGACCTGAATCCTGTGTTACACTGTTTACTTCCTTGGCGAAGACCTCTGTCACGAAACTGCTTGCGCCACTTACATTCTGATAAAACTGTTGTTCTCCACGGTTCCTACCACCATGGTCGTCCTGTCGGTAATGTCGGTCTCCTTGCTCGTTCTGTCGGTAAGATCGGTCGTGACCATAGCGACCGCCTCTGGACCCACGTGGTCCTCCTCTGCCTCCGCGATGTCCATTTTCATAACTTTGGTTGACATAACCTCCATAGTTACCTCGTGCTCTTCCGCCACGTCCCCGGGAACCTCGATGATTCTCAGTTTGTCGACATTCCCTCTTGAAGTGTCCTGGTTTACCACATCCGTAGCACACTTTTTGGCCGCTCGCACTAGGTCTCTTCTCCGAGATGAATGCATTTGATTTTACGCCCTCACTGTCCTGGTTCTCCTTGATGCTCTTCATCCTTATTTTTGCCTTCACGTACTCCGCAGTCCGGTCTTCCTTCTTCAAAACATCCACTAGATCTCCGATATAACTTAGTGACTCGGGCAGCGTTTTGAGCATGTAATGTAGTTTCTCTTCTTCGCTTACCTTGGCCCCGGCTGACTTCAGTTCGTTTATGTATTTCTCAAACACAGTGAAGAATTCATTTATGTCGCTGTAATTCTTTAATCTGAGTCCATCTAGTTTGTTCCTGCAGACAATCTGCAACGCTGTTGACTCTTTGGAGTATAGCTCGTCAAACTTCTTCATAACCTCGAAAGCACTTACTTTATCATTCACGAACTCTAGCTGCTTGTTAGTAATTGCACTAAAAATGCAATGCATCGCCTTCAGGTTCTGTTCTTCCCATTCTACGTCCTTGTCTTCTTCTCGCTTCGACCTCGTGGTCACCTCATGGCATTTTTTTAATTTCAAATAGATAGTTAACCTCGTTTTCCAGTTTGCGTAGTCCTCTCCATCAAAAGCTGGAATGTTCAGGTCGTCCATGTCGCAAACTTCCTCGAATCGACGGACACTGGGCTGAACTCCAATATAACCTCTTCAGCAATTCATCTGCATCCGGAAACCACGCTCTGCTACCATGTTAAATTAACTCTTGAGAACTACACTGCATTTCACTTTTATTTATAACAAAATACATATACATAAACTCTTATTGAACGTCTTTGACGGTCTTTTACAAACACTACATTGCTGCACAGTAAGACAAAAGGACGAATGCATATGATCATTCGTTTACATACCAAAAACAGATGACGACAGTGTCGGCGCGTTCACAAACCTCAATCTCTCAATATATAGTACATTTCCAATAATATACTAGACGCAGATGGCGACACTGTCGACATGTTCACAAACTTCAACCTTACAATATAAATGTATATTTCCAACAGAAACTAATGAAATTAGTTGAAATCCTGGTGATTCCATGCTAGTCTGCTTTGACATTTGGCAAGTCATTCTAAATAATGTATCAGGCAAGGAATGGTGAGACTAACATGGCATATACAATTGATGACGATAAAAAAGGATTTGCAGCTAATGTGGTGGTGAAATGTACATACACTACAAATTTTCAAATGTGTACAAGTCAACAAACTGTTAGTGCAATGTAATTGGGGATGAACAAAAAATAATGAACAGTTTTTTCTCAATTGAAAAGGGAGAGGCAGCCCTTGAAATGTTTTGTATGGGAATGATAAGAGTTCATCTAATTATAATGCACATTAATAAAATATTTTATACATGATGTGTTATTTAAATAAGAAATCACTTGAAGCTGTGCACTAAGCACATGAAGAAGAGAGTTGTGATTTAAAACCCCACAACATGATTAACATTGCTGTGACCTATGATGGAACTTGGCAGAAAAAAGAGCACTCCTCTCTATATGGCATTGGTGTTTTAACAGATTTAGTAACAGAATTGGTGATAGACTATGAAGTACTATCCAAATATTGAGGTGTTTTTGCAAGAAATAAATCACTTATGAATGAAAGATCATACAACGCGTTTGTAAAAGAATATAGGGGAAGTGGGAATTGTGACTATAATTTTGAGGGGTCTGCAAATGCTATGGAAGCAGCAGCTGCATGTGTGATATGTAGACCGGAAAAATTTAGTAACATTGGAGATGGAATGGATGTGAAAACGCACAAGAACTTAGTTGACATGCAAGTTAATGTACCAGAAATAAACATTGTTAAAGGAGAATGCTTGAACCATGTAGCAAAATGATTAGTTACTGGAATTAAACATGTAGTGAAGGAGTAGAAAAAAAAGGTGTAATTACGTCAGGTAATTATTATAAAGTACAATTATGAATAATATTCCTAACGTAGATCAAATGAAAAGTGCTGTATATGCCACACTGAACCACTGCATGAGCACTGATGACAAACCCCAGCACTTCAACGTGAGCATTCATAGTGCTTTTATAATACAGCTGTTGCAAAAGAAAAAGAAATTCCAAGAGACAGGCACAAAATGAGAGCTATATATAGTATTGATTTAGTGATAAAGATCATACCTGTATACAGGAGGCTTTCATCAAGTGAAACTTTAGAAAAGTGCATGTGAGGAAAAACACAAAAAAGAAATTGCTCATGAAACTGCAAAATGTTGTAACCTACATAACATATGTAATTGAGATTTTGACATCAACAGATTCAATGTCTAAGAATACACCTTCTTAGAAGATGTAATTAATTTTTTTAAAACAAAATATTGTAATATACCAATAATCTGAAGTATTCAGACCAAATGTTGCTAAAAACCATTAGAAAGTATCCAATATTATTGATTTTAATGATAAAGTAAGAATATTACACAAACCCTGGAGAATTCTGTGATAGATAGCCCAACAAGTGCAGCTTCAGAGAAAGTTAAGTGTCATGAGAGATCAACACAAGCTAAAGAGAAGTGTTGAAGCCAGTAAAATAGAAGGAAAAAATAAAAGAAAGAGCAAGCTAGCCAAATTCTGACAGGAGGAAGCCAAAAAGGTTGCAGGACTCACATATGCAGCCAGAAGATTCTGAGGTGGGTGTACTCAAGAATATAACTTTAAATCTTTAAATTCATTTATTAGAAAACTGTTTTTCAGTGTAAAATATTATATTTCAAAATCTCTGAGACATACATTTGGTAATACATTCTGGAAACCTTAACAGTCGTTTGCTACCATACTTCAACTAAAAAGCTTACTAAACTAAAAAAGAAAAGTGACTTATCTCACACATATCACTTGCTCAATCTGCTTATTTTTACTTCTGCTATCAAACTAATCTGAAGATAATTTTGAAAATATTTTTCCATTATAAATTCAATTTTTTGTCAAAAAGCAATAAAAATATTGAACTAATATTAGTAATATTTGTTCTTAGAGGTCTGAGGAACATGACACAAAAAGGTAAAATTTGTCCATCTTTGAATGGCATTTACAATGTTCTATTCTATTATCTATATCATTATAATATTCTATATAAATGAAACAAATATTGTAAAAATATACTAAATATATTTTTATAAATAAACTATAATGTATAAAGCAACATAATTTTTTGGTGTATCATATTTTTAACCTGTGAAAAGAAAATTTGTACATCAAAGTTTGCAAAAAAATTAATTTCCATGAATGCCTTCTGTTTAATTTTCTTACATGACATAAAAATTTGTAAATTTGTTATGGCTTTGAAACATTTGAGAAATAATCTAACTAAAATTGACCTTTTCATGTCTTTGTGACTTTTAAAGAGTGTTGTAATGTTGAATCCACATTTATGAAAAATTTTTACACCATTCATGCAATGCAATTTTTACACCAATCGATTTCACCCTCAGATTAATTGTAGTGGATTCCTTCCACAAAACAATTGAGTGGATGAGTGGACAAACAGTGTAATTTAGAAAGTTAATTCTGTGATGATTCAAGTGTTAACGTTTGATTAGATATGACAATAAAACTTGAGGTTTGAACAATTTTCTTTCAAAAATGCTGTACCAAGCCGTACGGGTATGTTTTGAGGAATAATTGCATCAAAATGTTTCTTAATAATGTGTTATCATTTAAACAAAAAAGCTGTGGACTTTTATTGTTTTATTGTTTTTAACTTCTCAAACTCTGATTAATAGTGTGCAATTTTCATTGGAAAGGATATTGACTTAACAAGATTTTCGTACTTGATAACATGTCTAATTTTACTTCTCTCTTCCTGCTCAGGGCCGGATTTATGCATGTGCTGACAGTGCTGCAGCACAGGGCACTCCACCAAAAAGGGGCCTCCACCAAATAAAAAATTAAATTTTTTTTATTTTGGTCTATTTTTCTGCAAAAACTTTTTAATTTCATTGTTATGTAGTAATTTGTATTTTTTTAAAATTTAGATTTCATGATGCATTTTTAGTCATACAAGATGAATCTAAAAGCGCCTTAAGTCGGGAACATTTTATGTATAACTTAATAATTGAGAAGGGAATACAAGACGCGTTTCCGAATGTAGAAATTATTTTAAGAATTTATCTTGTGTTAATGATAACAAATTGTACAACGGAAAGATAATTTTCAAAATTAAAACTTCTAAAAAATAGATTGAGAACTAGTATGACAGAAGAACGACTTAATTATCTTTCTATTTTGAACATCAATTTTGATATTCTAAAAGAATTATCTTTCAACGATGTAATTGAAGAGTTTGCTTACAGAAAAGCAAGAAAAGTTCCTGTAGTTTAGTTATTATAATTAAGTTGTAATGTGTTGTAAATATTCGGTTTATAAATAAAATATTGTACGCAAAAATTATTTGCAAAATTTTTTTTAATTAAACATATTTGACACATAGATTTTATTTTGTCAGCCGCCAACTGCATATAATATATATGGGGGGGGCCTCCACCAAAAATCTGCACATGGGCACCCACCACCCACCAATCCGGCCCTGTTCCTGCTATTGGAGACAGACCAGACAAAAGAATTCCTGTCAGTCGTTGAATTTGCTTCCCTCACATTTCGCTCTTTGGTTCATTATACACACACTTGTGTTCAGTAACAAAACAATTTAACTTTTTAGTCCCATACCACTGGTAATTAACAAATGTGAACCATCCACTGCGAGCAGCCCGAGACGCCAGACGTCTGAAATCCTGAGTGGAAGAGCAGTACATGCCCAGGAACGATAATGTTCTCTCACGTTTCATGGAAAAGGACCTGCCTGATTTGAAGTCAAAGGACATCATATTGAACTATATCAGTCGCAACGTGTAGTTCCATACCTTCTGAACTAATTTCAATAAAAAACAAAGAAACCGAAAATGACCAATTTTGGACTAGTACTGTTTTTTCCATTCATTCATTCATTCAATTGTACAAGCACCAAGGCAATGGATGAAGGGAAAATATGTAATGGTACAGGACCGAATTGGTCTGATGTTCGGGATGTGGGAAAGGGAAATACCCCAGAGGAGCCGTGGATACAGAGAGAGGATCTGGTCGTCTTTTAGCCGCAGAAGAGATTAGGGAACAAACTAGAGTAGAGTTTGTGTCATTTCGTACCAAAACTAGTGTACTTATTCCGCCTCACGTTTCACACGTTTGTTACGTGCACTTGCTTTATAATCACCAGATGAGTTGGATGTCAAATGGTGTGATTTTGTATGAATAAATCAGAATCTAAATGTTATGATATAGTTTTAATAAAATTACGAGTAATCACTTTTGATAATTAAACGATGATGGTGTCAATATCTGTTTCAGGGGAGAGGAGAATAACGTGGAATGGCGCTGACGTACCCCATTTCCAAGTTGCGCAGTTGGTTCGTTGATTATGGGTCCGAATTAAGTCGAGAACATGTTCAAGCAGTCACCGTCAACAAAAACATTTTTTTGTTCTATTCCAATCCCTTTATTATTATTAATAACTCCTTGACCAGGGAACAATGTAGTCCGACCTCTATAGAAACATTCATTTTCAACACAGATGATTTGTCTTGGTCCCGCGTCTCCAAACTAAAGGAGCCCAGCGGAGGCTACAACGTGCCAACGGCATTAGAATATATCTTGGCAATTGCTGTAAATCACGAAGTGTGGATCTTCGGCCACCCTTACCCATCGCACAGTGCGGATGAGGAATTGTGCCTCAGAAGAGTACTTCGCTTCAACACGAAGAATTTTCATTGGGATACTATAAGAACTTCTGGAGAGATCCCAAGAACGTATCCCTTTAGTGACCCAATATGCGAGTTGGAAGACAAAATATATGTTTTCCACAACATTGGCGACGAGCATTCTGAAAGAAGCATTTATTCCTTGGACTTGGGGTCGAGAATGTGGAGAAGAGTTCTTAGTAATGCATGGGATGAGGGCTGGATGGCTTCAAATGCTGTTCCATTGGGGAAGAAGATTTATGTGCTGTTGAAGGACCGTGAGCAGGAACTGAATGGGGGCGATTGTTTTCTAAGCCGTTTATCGGTATACGACGTTGAAAGTGGGACCTGGCAGCTCATTGAACTTTCTTGTCAAGGACCGCGTAATTACTATTGTTTGCATACTTTTGTATACACCGGGAACATCTATGCTGTTGAAAATGGATGTAAACCTAAGCAAAGGAGATGTGTGTGCAAATTCGACATGCCTCCGAAGGTGATGAAGTACTCTCCACGGGAAAACGAATGGACTGCTGCTACAATTGAAGGAGTGTATTTACATTCTTCTGATACCTTTTCAGTAGTCGATGATAGAGTATTCTTCTTTGATGTTGACAACTCAGTCTGTGTTCTTGATTTCCTACCGACGCTTTGTAAGTTAAGTATTGCCGCTGTAAGGAAATACAACCTAGATGTGAAAGGTCTTCCTTCAGTTTTGATAGACGAGCTAAAAGAATATGACAATTATTTGTTAATTTTAAAAGAGTTACAGAGAAATTAACAGCAGTGGAATGCGTGTATATATGCATCTTTGAATCATTTTAGGTGATAAAACTAGAGGTGCTACAGCAGCACATACTTTCTTGCATTACTGGAATGGAAACGTAATGTTATAATAGTGCAATTTCCGCCCTACCAACGCTTCAGCCATTAGTTGCACAAGACAAAACCAATTCAAACAATACGTCCGATTCAGACTTAGATTTATTCAGTCAAAAACAGTAAATACTGTATGTGACGTAGGGGGAGAAGATTATCTGCGCACGTTTTCTTGAGTTCCAGAATCCCTTCCCGTCATTTTAACTATAAATACTCGAAAGATGAGTAAAATTTTAACATAAATAAATAAAAATAAATTTTAAAAATCGCAAGATTAGCCATATTTGAAAAATAGTCATTTTCGTTTCCGAGTTATAGAAAACGTATATGTTTCGAAGTGATTTCTTTATTCTGAAACACAAGAAACAAACATGAATAAATCTCAACTGATACAGTATTTATTGCACATTAAATAGACAAACAAAGATACACACACTTACTTCGATTTCATTGAAGTGCACTTCTAATTTTGAATAACATAATCAGCCATCAAACTTTTTAAAGTAAAATGAGTGTATGAAATAAACACCATTAACTACAGGCCATCCAATTTATCGCCTTATGAATGCACAAAAACACGTTTACAAATCTGTCGCCTTTTATCATTAAAATATTTTGCCTGGAACACAATAAAAACGTCTGTACGAAATGAATTATTTTAACGCAAAAAGACAATCACATTTTCAACATTTAAGCAAGTTAAGTTTGCGCTGTGTGAAATATATTCATACTATATAAGTAATTGGGGCCCCGGTGGTCCGTTGCTTAGCGTGCTCGCCCTCCACCGTACGACCCCCGGTTATTTATTTATTCACTCAAAAACAGTTAAAACCTGTGTGTGACGTGATATGGGGAGAAGTTAATTTGAAGATACATTTATGTCCAGAAGCAAACCAAGGGGCCATCTCAGCTCAAGGATCAGGGAAATAGGACGAAAACCTGATCGAGATGGGGGTCACTGACCCAGAAGCTGAAGTACAATACTTGTTGCAGGTTATTTACAACTATACAATCTAAATGGTATATAATAGATTAATATCACTTTCCTTTTGGATGCTTGGTATAGTCTGTAATTTGTTTTTGTCCAACAGTTGTGCAGAAGAAAAGATTTTACTTGGGATTTAAACTTTTGCATGGAATTTAATCGTTTAATGTCCTTTCCTACTAATCCATCCCTACGCCGGTTCGATTTCCAGTCGTGACCAATTAACTGTGCGCTTTCCTGTCAATGTCCCCGTATCTGTTGCTCGATGAGAAAGCTCACTTCTCAGGTTGAGAAGATTGTAGATACGGCGTAGGGATGACTGTGTGCTAATCACACGTATTCCTTAACCCATAGCCGCAAGACCGGGACGCCTCTGGTATGCCTTAGCTCGTCAAGAGCTGTTGTGCCAAAGAACACACACACGTTTATATATATATATATATATATATATATATATATATATATATATATATATATAAAATCACGGGAAAAATTCTAAAAATTTCCAACTGCCGTTTCGCAGCGTTGCCATTTTCGTATTGCAACATGGCATTTCGTCAAACTAAGCGCAAAGAAATTTGAGTTTACAATTTCGAAGACTAAATAATTATTAAAAAATTCTTAATATTAAAAAAAGTATACACACTTTTCATAAGAAGTTATTTGTTAAGAACTGGTTTCACGTAACAAAAAATCAGTGTCATCATTGTACTTGCACAATGTTAATTATTTGCAAATTTATAGAAATATTATTTTCAAAAATATAGAGTTCTTCGCAAATGGGACCAGAATAATTGTCTTTGCATTTTTTTGTTACAGACGGGGGAAAATTTAAAGGAAAAATTTGAGCCGTTTTTGAGAAACAATTGTTGAAAAATTGCCCGTTAAATGCAATATTAGGCAAAAACCACTTAGATTTTGAAATAAAGTATTGTAAAATTTTTCAAACATGCTTTTGACGAACAGATATTTTCAAAATCTTTTTGTCAAAATTTTAGATGAACAGATTTCGTTAAGGAAAAAAAATATATCGTCAACATATTATTTGAAGGAAGACGTCGGAAAAATTGTGTACAATGGCAATTTTTGAAAATACAGAGTTTAATGCCAATGCGATCTACAGCATTTTCTCAGGGCCAGGCAATCAGAGTTATTCGGTCGAAAAGTGCCTTTTTTCGCATCAGTCTGTCTCTATACTACGTAAGCAAAATGCGAGAAAGTAAATCACATCAGAGTGTTTCACATTAGCAAATTCCTTTAACGTTTTGACCAGATAAGCATAGATTCCACAGAAGAATTTTTATGTAATTTTTCGTATTCGTCGCAATCTTACATCAATCACCGCAACTTTACGCGCATTTTCAAGACGCGAAGCGATATTGTAGAGTCGGGAGGATTTTGGTCATGTGTATGCGAGCAAATGACTAGTCGGCGGCCGTTCTAAGGTTTTAAAGGTGTAAAATAGGTTCCATTCGCAGGGTTGTTTCATCAATATTTCCCTCATTGTATTCGAGAAAGGATTTTTTATTTAGAACTATCCTCAGAGCTTCGTCCCTTAATTATCACCTTCCTAACGATGTTCATAGATGAATTTGACCAAAATAACGATACATCTCCCCAAGATTTTCGATATTTTCGATTACTGGGCTCTAGCAACGAAAAAGAGAATAAATCCAGATGCTAAATTTAGATAAAAATCCTCTTAACTTGTGGTGCAGCCACAATCCATGTTTTGTGGATCCTTGATACCGAAAAATCGATTGATGGCAAAACGTCTGTCTGTGAACAACGGTAGTGGCTAAATAGGCATTTTGCCAATTTTCTCCAAAATTGATATTCTACTGTCGATTTGTCTAATGTCAGTGCTCCTTGAATTTGAATCCGATATTTTAATTCTAGAGGGTACTTTACATGTGGCCCCTGGGACATTTAAAGAAAGGGCTCCATTTAATTAACCTTCGTTATTGGATAGAGTAAAGGTTTAATGGCGCGGGTCTCATGTTGGTTGAAAACCCTGATTTTTCAAAAATTGCAAAGATTCAAATTTTTTTTGGCGTCTATCTACAACTACAATTATCAAGATTATTTTTTTCTTCGTGAAATTTGTTCATGAAAAATATATCTGAAAATAATGCCATGTTCAATTTTTCAAAAACATTATTTTTTTGCGAAATCGCAATTTTAGACATTAGAGTAAAAGCACGCTTAAGCGAATGGTGCAGGTGTCATGTTCGTTGTAATGCCTGATTTTTCGAAAATGTAAAAAAGATATTTTCGGCATTTTCCTAAAACTACAATTAGATGGTGTTATGTATCAATAGGCTATGCGACATTCTACACGTTTTGAAATAATAGTGTTCAAAGATTTTTTTCTACATTTTCAGTTCTAAAAACAGTTCTAAAAACTAATTTAATTATTTCTGACTTGATAATCACTTTCATGACAAAATTTTATACGCTGATTCGTACCACATAAGTAAAAATCCTCTATATTGATATTAACGGTCAATATTTTCAAATTGCACGTAGTCGGAACGAGAAAGCTGTAGTTTTGCAACAAACAGTTAAGCATCGCGAGGACGCTTACATTGTTGATACGTTTTAGAATGGGATATTTTGTTATGTATGAAGCAACTAAGCGCCAAGACAAGACATATAGACTTGATGCACAATAAAGTATCATAATAGGTGTTTCTAAGCGTAATACAGTTATTTATTTTGTCGTTTGTATACGTAACATTTAAAAACTTACGTGCGGAATAAATTTATTCAAACAACTACTTTCGAAAACCACAGAATTAATTAAATTGAAAACTGAACCAAAACGAAAAAAATAACAACCATTGTCAAAATTTTGTTTAATCGCAAATCTTTCATTACAGAAAAACATTTTTTCATGAGCTTGTACACTAAATTCTAATGACGGTAAACAAACGACACCTGAACCTCTGCCTAGTTGACTGTCGTCTACGTTTTCCTTTATCTCTCCTTTTTCCTTCGCTGAAAACTATTTTAATGGCAATGAACCAAGCCTTGCTTCATATGACTAAATTTCAGAATATTTCAAATTAATTTTTCCTATCTTCAATTCTGACTTTCTCATTAGTAATGAAGTCACGGATAAATATATAATTACATATTTTGCTAAATTACCTCACTCATGTCAAATCAACGATATATTCACGTTTGATATCTGTTATTGGCCAAAAACGTGGACTGAATAATGCATTTATTTACATATTTTATCCGAAAGTACACAAATTTACGTATTTTACTCGTAAGTACATATTTGTAAATATTTCCATTTTCTGCAATTTTTTATAGAATTAATTTATTTTATACTAGATTTTTTAAAGGAATCGTCGAGTGAAACAATTCCTCAATCTCAAATTCATTTTTCCTTTTCACATTTATATGCCCTGGAGCTATGAATACATCGAGGTGCCGTTACCAACCCCTTCGGTGTTCGGCAAGTGAAGCCAGTCTGCCATATTGGTGGGTCCAGCACGTCACGTCAATACGTCATTACTGCGTGTGAGGTACGAGTATGCAGGCCGACTATGGCCATATACGACAGCCATCTTGCTTTAGTTTATGCTATGATGATGATAGAGCTTCATTCTGTGCCGCATTTATCGAGAACTTCATATTTAAATTATTACTGTACATAAAATCCAGAATATGGGGTTTACATGGTGTGTCCAAATGACGGAGAATTATGACACGAGAGTAGAACCGAGTATCAGTGCTTTCGTTTCCGACAGTGAATGCAATGGACATGCTCCAAAAGAAGACCAAAGAATGTATGAAATTAGCATTCCAAAGTAAGAAAACGTTTCTAATCGATTTCAGAGCAATAATTTGTTGTTTCCTTATCAATCGAATAAGTTTCGGCCAGTTTCTCTTGACTTATTGAGCAACTGCTGATACGGTTTCTTGTTGTGTTCTGTAAATATAGCTATCTTTCCCTCCACTGACGTTCAGTTTTAGAGGTTGTTTTTGCATTAAATAAATATATCTTAAGATTAAATCTCAGCGTGATCGAAGGTTATGAAGTTTTGTTTATTTTACTGTCATAATTTTAACATACGGTGAAAATGCGACGAAAGCAAGGAAAATAGAATAGATGAATTTTTTTAAAGTGATGTTATTAAATACTGTTAGAATTAAAAATTGTATTACGAATTCTTAACGAAAATGTTTTAACAATCGTCATTATTTCTAATATTCATTAAATTTTTGTAGGTTTGTAAAGCCCATTTTCGCTCAGAGAACCCTCTGAGTGCTATGATGAAAACGCAAAGAAACACCAAACTTCACTAGGAAAACCGAAATTAAAAGTTGGTACAGTGCCATCAATATTTTCGAATTATTCTAAATATTTATTTTCAGAAGTAACATCAGGAGAGTGTAGAAGAAATACGAGAAATATTTAAGTATCAAAATTAGCGACGTGTAATTAATGCAAGCCTTTGATTGAAAGCAAAAGCAAGAACAAATTTTGTTTTGAAAATTTTCAGAACGAGTCATTGTTACAATTCATTGTTTTGGAGAAGAGTAAAGAGCCAATTTTTTATTAATGTTACAAGAAAAATAAATTTTCTACTGTAAATTATAGATTTGTATACGTTCGTTTTAAATACAAGAAACTGGTGAAACTAAATTTGTGGCTCCTTATGTATGTGTTCTAGTTTATTCCTTAATGTTTCCTTATCTCTTTCTCATTTCACACATTTCAATATTTGTATTGCGACATTGGGAAAGAGAAATGAATCAGCTTAACTTCTGTAATGCTGGAACTTGTAGGTAAGTTTCTAATATTCATTCACCAATCATTTTAATAAGTAATGAATTTGCTACATTTACATAATTGATAAATGAATTGTAGAGATTAAATTAAAATCGCATAATTTAGTTTTTTTTTGTTTTAAAGTGATCGATACGTATATTAAAAAGTTTCGGTGAAACATAAATTAGAATCTTTTGGATTATTTTTGAATTTTTTCTTATTGACAGGATATTTAGTTTAAGCCAATTTTCACTTGCATTTATGAGCACATTTGAAACAATGTATTTTCATTCAAAGTCCGGAGAATCCAATGTACTAAATACAATACAATACTTCAATGGCGTGTTAAAAATTATTTCATAGGACATCATTAAATCAATCGTCCGTTTACATTAAATAAGTCATTTTATGCTTAATTGCGGTTTATCGATTTTAAAAAATAGATATATTTACTAGTAAAATGAGTTTGGGTGCAAAACAACGCGTGTTCGAATATACCTTCAAGTCGCGGAATGAAAGCTCTAGATGTGCTGACGTCACAGATAGAATCGTAGACCTCTAATAATAGAAGGTATTGTCTGGACTCACCAATATGGCGGTGGCGGTGGAGGTGGCTTCAACTTTTGACGCCATGCCATCTCACTATATTCATTGCTCCATGTATCAATGTATCCATAGTTCGAATAAATGATTTTGTCTTGCTGAGAAAGACGTATGAATAAAAAGTAATGCATGTAAACATCAAGTAATTTTGATGAATATAAAATATATTTAATTATTATATTTTTCTATCCATTGCTCCATGTATCAATGTATCCATAGTTCGAATAAATGATTTTGTCTTGCTGAGAAAGAAGTATGAATAAAAAGTAATGCCTGTAAAAATCGAGTAATTTTGATGAATATAAAATATATTTAATTATTATATTTTTTCTATCCATTTTCATTTTCTTCACAGCGATATCGACAATGCTAATTGGCAAACTGTGTATCCCACACGAATTAGCAGTCGTAATTACTTGTAACACCGCGCTGATAACAGATGGCGATAATGTCTGCTGCCTTTCGTTCGCATTAATATAAACTAATAATTCTATAAAATACGCATTGTGCATCGTTGGTACATTTACGTACGACGTAAATGCACTTAATTCAATAGCAGAAAGCTGCTTTTGTTTAAGCATTTGAATTTTAAAAAATGTATTTTTCACGCTTTGTTTGTTTCAAAAGTTTTCAAATGGTACTTGAAGTGTAAGACAGAAAGTGTCATATTATAATATTACTTACAGTTTAAAAATATCACTGTTGTAGCACCACTAGATACTTATAGAATTTAAATGAGTTATATTTTATTGTTTGTCACATATAATATAATGTGTTAATAATAATGCTTACCGAATGTAAAAAAGAAAATAAAAAAAATAAGATATTCATGTTCGTTTGTTTTTTTATTCAATTCCTTTTATTCATAAATCATGGAAGTAAACCGTCCTGGATCTACTGAAATACTTAATGTATTGATTTTAAGTACATGGTGTTTTCAATTTGTCTCCGACCTTACTTTTTTAATCAATATTCTCTATACACAAGGTTCAAAAAGCAGGTCATCGATATTAGGGGCCGTCCAAAAATTACGTAACGTAAATTTGGAGTATTTTGAATACTCCCTCTCCCCCTGTAACGTACCCGTAACGCGCACTTGACCCCCCCCCCCAAATAATTACGTAACGCTTGCAACAACACTCCATCCCTTCACTCCCCCTCCATCCCCCAAAACAATGTATTCATGTTATTTGTGTTGTATATTAAAATTTATGACAATTAAAGTCTGTATTAGTTGTCGATGATGCCTTCACCTAACAATAAGATAGGGGGTAAGTTTTGAGTGAAGGAGGAACGCGAGAAAATTTCAGATCACAAGTCGTGCACGTTTCACGCCGCCGTTGTGAATGGCGAAAGGGCAAAGAGTCTACAAGGCCAATTTCATTGTATAATACAAAATACGTACTACAGATCAGTTTTGAATATTTTATTCGTCCAAATATTACAGATCCAATAAAAAACGATAAAAAATACATTTATTGTAACAACTTCTAATAGCTTTTAATTATGTTTTAAAACAAATTAATTAGAAATCATTTTAATGTTTTAGTATAGGAACTCGAAAAAGGAAGTATTTCAACAAATGGTAAAAAATGTAAACAGAAAAATCAATGATATGTAACACTAATCGAATACTCCCTGCCTCAAATCCCTTCCCCCCCTCTAGCGTTACGTAATTTATGGACGATCCCTTACCACGTACAGAAACATCCACGAAGATAACATAGACGAAGCCTCCAAACCTTTTCGTGCGGATTGTGCTAATTTAACTTATTTTTATTGAGTAATTACAGGCCTTTGGCCAGTTAGGCCCTTGGTAGCAGAAAGTGAAAAATAGAATATTAAATTTAGAAAATGAGTAGCTATAAAAATGCAGCTCACTCTTCAACAACAAAACTATTTCAGGTAGTGAAATTAGATTCGAGAGAAGGTTATGGGGGGTCGAAGAATTGTTTTGGTAATTTACGTTTTAGCCGTTTATGATGCAGATTATGTTTACCTAGTTCCAGTGGCGGTTCGTGGTCATGCTATTAGGGTGTGCAATGTCCCTCTTCTCTCCGCCTCTCTGAAACAAAACACACACACACACACACAAAGGTATACATTATATGCATATAGAAAGGCATACATATATCTGAATTAACATAAATAATGGGAATTATACACAGAGCCTCTTATGGAGTCTGATAGTATGCTGAACGGTGTCGTTCATCAGCAGTGAGGGTTGCCCACATTTCTTTTCACAACACTTGCTTCGACTTTGCTCGGCAAGGACCCCTCCGAAATATTTATTACTAGAGACGTACTATAGCATAACTACTCAACACGTACCATATCAGTTTTCAGGGGTGTTAAGAGTTCTATTGTTCACGTTCATTCAAAACCTTTTTCCTTGCACTTTTGCTGTAGAGTATTTTTCATAAGCTCGCTATACAAATTTTAGGCTAAAAGTACAAGATACCGAATACTGAAAACGATCTAGATAATTTGCCGTCTGCACTGTCACAAAACACGAAGTCAATTCAACGCTGATTCTCTTCAGGAAATTTTTCTTCACGATTGACATGAAAAGGAATACTAACTTCGGTTTTTCAAAACACATTAAGGGCCGATTTCACCAAACCAAGAGAAATGGTTTACTCTGGAGTAAATCATGTTTAGTCGAGAGTAACTTCTTGGACCGTTTAACCAACACTTTACTCGAGTGTAAATCGCTTAGACGAGAGTAACTTTACATGGCGAAAATCCGTCCGGTAAATCACGGAGTAAATTCAGTTTTCAACGTGTGTGTACCTCCGAAGCATTATGGCTCGACGATTACGAAAGATAATATTTAAAGATGATTCGGAATATTATGCCCTAGTGCGAAGACAACGGGTGCTGGTGAGAATGGGTTGGTTTTCCAAATATGACGATGGAGATTTGGTCACGAGGTTATGTGTGACCAAATCATCTGTTAACGTTTTCAGGTGCACTTTAAACTGTGGATACAAAGTCGCCCACTTAACCTCAGCAGTCCATGTTTTTACGATTCTAAAGTACGGAGTTCTTTGAACAATATAACTCAATCTACCATTAATGTAAATGTATTAGGGCCGGTTTCACCAAACAAAGAGTAAGAGTTTACTCTGGAGTAAATCATGTTTACTCGACAGTAACTCCTTGGAGCGTTTCACCAACACTTTACTCGAGTGTAAATCGCTTACATGAGAGTAACTTTACACCGCAAAAATCCGTCGGGTAAAGTACAGAGTAAATTCAGTTTTCAACGTGCATGTACCTCCGAAGTGTAGTTACGGTTTGAAGATTACGAATGATAGTATTTGAAGACGATTCCAGCAATGATTCGGAATATTATTCACTAGTGCAAGGGTGCGAGAGAGAATGGATTGGTTTTAATTATGACGATCGAGATTTTGTCATGAGGTTATGTTTGACCAAATCAGCTGTTTAACTTCATCAGATACATTGTAAACTGCAGAGAACGTCTAAAGTTATTTTTCTCCCATGTGGATACGAAATAAAGGTAGTAGGTACCAAATACGACAACAAAAGGAAAAATTATAACTACAGAAACTACAAGTACTAAGAAATTTCATTTATTTTATTCAGTAAAAACTATGTGATGTATGGGGGAGATCATTTGCCCACGTTTTCTTGAGTTCCAGAATCCCTTTCCAACATTTTAACTACAAATAGTTGAAAGGTGAATAAAAGTTAAAAAAATAAAACAACAAATAATAATAAAATTTAGAAAAACACAAGATCAGCAACATTTGAAAAATAAACATTTTCGTTCCCTAGTTGTAGAAAATTCATTTGCACTGCCATCGGTAAACGAACTGCAAATTTGATTTTTCTGCATTGCTAACAAAATAGTAACTAGACTCCAGAGAAGAAGAATGAATATTTATTAAGAAATAAAGATACAGAAACTAGGAAATAAACTATGCTAACTCAAACCACCATAACATTACACCAGATTATAACGCCAAGAACTCCGAAACTGAAATAAATGATAGAATATAAGGAATTAATCAAAGGTTCACGTTGGTTCGCATTGGTTCCCAGCGTCATTCTCGCTCACAGCCTCTTGAATCGCTCTCAAATATTGTGTGTTCAGCTGATTTGCGGAGTAAATCGGAGAGTATGTACTCTAGAGTAAAATAACCCTCTAGAAGCATGGTGAAATGCTCATATTCTACTCGAGAGTTACTATGTTGGAGTAAATGGTTACTCTCGGGTAACTACTCTCAACTCGGCTGTTGGTGAAACCGGCCCTTACAGCTGTTTCTGTAATTACGGTCAAAATTATGAAGAAACACGACTCTTCAAATCATATGGTGTCGAAAACAAAACGCAGCGAAGTAGAAACTGATGAAACTACTCACAAATACGCTGCAATGCTTAATGCCAGCCGCGCAGACCAGCCAACATATCGTTGCTAAAACATATCCCTCCGGTTTGCGAATATACAAAATCTGCAAAGGAAAACAGTAATTCAAGCAACATAGTTGAACATGTGAATTATTTAAAATATGTAATTCATATACAAAAATTCAAATACAGTCCAACCCTACTCATTACAAATCGTACAACATTTAGTGCAAAACCTAAATATTTTCTAAGAAAATCAACACAAATTTGACAATTACAATTGATTTTATCAATCATGACCCAAAAATAAATCTCAATTCACAAAAATGAACTTCTGAGTCATTGTATCATTCCAATCTGATATTCCCTGAAAGACAACAGTATTGCAAATAGGTTTTAAATAAATTCTAAACTCGAAATTATCAAAATTCTATTTGAAATATTATTTTAGAGAGAACATTTGTCAGCTCTACGAGACGAATCCAGTTTGAAGTTGGGTATATTTAATACATTGCTTAAAGTATTTTATGAAGACGAAATCGGATCGTATTTTCAATTCGCTTAAATTGTATAGTACAATGAAAACATGCTTATCTCTGATACTACAATAAGTGAAAATTTATGTAATTCTAGTTTATTCCAGAAATGATTGCTTTACAATCTAAGACCTGATCAAGGTGGAAGGCTGTAATTGGTTGGGTGAGTATCACTTGATAATAATTGACTCGGCGTTGCCGGCAGTGTAGCCAGACCATACCATAATTTATGCCTCCAAATCGTGTATTACTCTTTGCTCTAAACATAACTATATTATATTACATGATGTCATTCTTCTTAAAAATATTTATTAGGAAGATATTTAAGATTTCTACTAAATACCAAAGAGTATATACAGAGTGCTAAATACACAGACTGGACATTAGCTTCTGTTATAAACTTGTCACTTCTTCTCTAGATGAATTTCTAGACTTATTAATAAAAAGCTGTTCCTGTTCAAATTTTAGACATTTAAAATTTATTTACACTTATATATAATTGTGATTTCATTAAACTACATTATAGTCGTGAAATTACATTATATGTCCATTGTTGTGAAGTGAAGCTTCGTTTTGGCCGCATTATAATCCAATCTTGAAAAATGCATATTTGTTCTTTAAACCAATTATCTGAAAATGGATACAAGGTAGTAGGCAAAACATCACAACATATAATGTAGTGTAATAAAATCATAATTATGTATAAGTGTAAATAAATCTTAATGTCTAAAATTTGATGAGGAACTGTTTTATTAATTAAATTTTCGTTCCCTAATATTTTGACTTGTGTGTTTGAATAATGTGACTCAGTGTTGCCAGTTACAGAAACAGAACTACCTCAAATGAATTTGAAATGCACGCAATTAAAACATGCACAATCTAAACAAACTAACAAAACGAACAAAGCGAGTTACTTATTTTTAGATTTTTTATGTATTGTGTGGCCTTACCTTCACATTCTAATTAAACATCCTCACATTTATTCTCACAAAAACTCACACCTATTAACATTAGGGATTGGTGATCATTTATTTCAAATTTGGAAGAGGCGTTTTTAATTTGAGAAGTTCACATAAAATATTATCTTTAAACTACAAATTACATAAAAAACAACAAATTTCTGTTAACAAAGTGATTACAATCTTTAAATTATATTACAATCTTGATAACAAATCTGTCATAATATTCGTTATGCTTTGATTCTGAATCACTTTATTTCACTTTTGTTATGTACAAGTTAGCGCGTTTATAAGAATTTTCTTTGTCGACTCAATTTTCAGCACCACCAGTTTTATTAAAACGTGTTTTTTTCATTTGGCACCGTTCAAAGACTTCGAATCAATTATGTAGAATACAAACAAAAACATGAAACTCAACAATGCAAAAAATCTAAATGTGAGTATACATGTTGCAGTATACCAAGCACTTTCAAGAACATGACATAACGTTTTTGACTACACTTTCAAAACTAGGGAATAGTTTTTCACATAATAACGTAATACTTTATCCATTTAATATAAAGTGAAAAAAATATATATGTGCAAAATGAACCATGATTTAGTAGATTTCTATCGTAGCTTTATTGTACTGTAATTTTATCCCCTCCATTACATAATTCTATCCACAGCAACTGGCAACCCTGGTTGACGATAAAATTGGCTGTTCATTGTAAGGAGATAGTGCTCAGCCAGCCTGCACACATTAGTATTTTGTGAACTTTTATTGCAAACGGTGATAGTAGAATATTTACAACAGCTCTGGCGGGAGAAATGATGGTAAGTACATGTGAACTGTAGATTATAAGGTGACAATATTACCTTTTAATCTGGAACAATTTCTTTCGTTAAATGTGGCGAATTTTCTGCAAGAATATGTATTTAAGATTTTTAACATATTTTGGGTTGATTGGAAGTTCGCAGTGTCACAGTTCCTTTGGTTCCTCGTCGTCCATATAGCCGGCAAATGGTTTTCAGATGAATATTCGCATAAAATGCGTTGGACGGACTGGAGGATGTTTTATGTTAATACGAGAGCTGAAGGCCCGAGTATCGTCCTCAACTTGAACACGCGTAGTGAAGAGTCACAATTCAACAAGCGTGAACTGTGTCCCCGCCAACTTCCGATTTACCCTGGTTGGTTCTCGGCATCATAGTTTCGTTCTCTTGTGAAGTAAAATTTAATTCACAGCCAATAAGTTTCATTTATACACTATTTAGATAACATAATGTGTGATAATATTAGTTTTTTTGTCGTGCCTATATAATTTTCATGGGCTTGTAAAAGAAATTTTGTGAGCTCCCCCCCCCCCCAGTTATTTCAGTACAGTTTTTTTCTTCTTCAAATTATCATAAATATTCTTTAGATCATCAGATAATATAAATATCACAATTGAAAAAAATAAGAAAATTGAGGATTTTTTTCCCAGACACCCCCTCATATTTATCTGGGTTGCCACCCCATGGTCCTTATGGGCGACCATCCTTGAAAACTTTCCTACACGCCAGAGAAATGGGGAGGGCGTGGAAATTGGTTGGAATATGTTATATTTTTATTCCCAAATGAACTTTATAATTAACAATAAAGAGACGAGCTAGGGGTTCCAGAGATCTTGAAAACGTGTGCCAACTATACGCAAAGAAATTATTGGTGAGCAAGAATAAGACAAACTATATAATAAAGCTTTAGCGTGTTTTCTTTCTGCATTCATCGGGAACTTCAATTTCTCGTAAATCTCTATTATCCATTTATAAAGCTCAACTATCAAATTGTAATTTGTTTATATATTCGTACAAGCATAAACGGACTTTGATTTTAAATCTAAATAATTAATACTATTTATTATTTGGCACATACATAGTCTATAGATTCGTAAATTAAACAACGCCCCGTTGGTCAAAACGCAATGCAACAATGCCTGACACGCTGAGATGTATAGTTTCTGTCAGCTGCCACGATTCGACACTGGGAGAAGTTTGTCCCCAAAATGGGGATTTATTTCGTAGTGAGAAAAGAATGGGAAACATAAATGAACGGGGAAATGTTTGGAAAAATTATTTTCTTCCAGTGACGAGATGGAAATATTATTCTCTGAAATAAATTGAATAAAAATAAACAATTGAGGTTATTCTCTTCATGTTTATGTACCAAAAGCAGAAAAATAAACGATAGAAAAACATTAGAAACACGAAGATATGGTTTTGAGCAGCTCAAAGGACAATTATTGGTATTATTTGAATTTAAGGAAACAGCCAATGGAATTGCCAGGAACAGCTCATGTAATTTTCCATAATCTGGAGAATATTTTGCATTTTTAAGTTAGGAAATTTTGTTTGATTGGGAAAATTCTGTAGTAGTGGTGGGGAAAGAGCTCACAAAGCATATGACAACTCTTATTCAACAACTGCCATTGAGACCATCGCCGCCACTGGTGATTATTATTATTATTATTATTATTAACTTCTATTATTTAGAGACTTATATAAAGAATTATAATATTCTTATAAAGGGAAGTAGAGTTACTTAGAACTATCAAACACACTTCTTTCATTTAAGAAGTTTTGATCGCTGAATTTGGTATTCAAAAATTGGAATCTTACTTCCATGTAATCAAGGCAAGCTTGCATGAGCTTTTTCTTATTTATCTGTATCGTCTGAGTTGGGTAGTATCGAAAATACATGTGGACGCCATAGCGTCAGCAGTATAGATCTTCTGCGCATGCGCACGTGGGACGCGCAGAGGCGCAGATGCGCACTTTGCATCTGTATCAAAAATACTTTCTGATACTATTTTGTATTTTCAAAATACAAAAATTCTTTTTTTAATCGGCAGTTGAAAATTTGAATTTAAATGTAGTCAAATCGGGATCAATCAAACTTCGATAGCACGAATGTTTGACATTTCGAAGCAATTTTAATTCCCCGCGTCAATATTTATAAATAGTTGTTGATAACTTAAAAGTTCGGTGGAAGAGCAAATGAGTTGGGTTTAGGAGCACGTTGATGAACAGACTGTACCTCGACCCACCGGAAGTGCTACAAGCGTGTTCATCGTAAACTCCGTGAAATATATTAAGTCTTTGGAACTATTTGTAAAGGAAGCATTCCACCAGTGTTGAGATGTATTAGATTTCCGCATTTTCCTTTGCATTTTGGACGTTCAATCCTAAAATGACTAAAAAATCCAAATGTTTACATTTTATGAAAATTATGATTTTTTTAGTTGATATGGCGGGTCTTGCACGAGACGGACTAGACTGTCGACACACTGCTCTCAAGGTACGCATGTGCAAAAGTACCAGTTGGGTGTCTTGTAAGTAGTTTAATAACTCATAATGACTCTTTTTAGTTGGCTTATTTACAACACAATGAACTTTTCACGTTTTGACAAATTTTATACATTGTAATCTTCAGGCTATGGAACAAATTACGTACAACAATTACAAAAATTTTAAACTAATTACATTCCTTAAATATTAAAACGAATTCCTTACTGACCTTTTTGAATATTAATATAACAAAATTAACACAGTCTGTTTAAATGGATTTGATTCAACTGCCACAACTGTGGCCAACATTTATGCAAATTTGGTTTCCTTGGATACATGGTATTTATTAACAAATTTACACAAAATTACCATTAATTTCCAAAGTTAATAATACTCCTAATTATACCTAAGCACTCAATTAAACAAGTTGAAACTCACCTTCAAAATCAAATCTTTCCTTAATAACCACCTTTGTTTCATTTAACCGTCTCTTGAGCAGTTTATCCGTAAATAACGGATCGACGAAATGCATCATTAAGTTTGAAATAAAGTGGGGTAAAGAGCAGGGGGAATTCAAATTGCGTTTTTTGACTTGTGACCTCTTCTCATAACAAACATTTTTAATAAATAAATTTCTAGTTTCTAAGTTGTTACCGAAAACCTTTTGTTATCATATTTGTTGTTAAATTTTAGTCGTTACATTAGTCTTCTATTCTAGAAAGAATACTATCATACATATTTGTGAATTAATTGGATTCTATTTGTATGATGCATCATTGAGTTTAATATTTAATGTTACCTTTACTAACCTAATAAAATAATTGGGTTCTAAATTCAATATCTTTGGAGTGTCAAATTCTATTTTGTGATTTTTCTTTTACCTGTGCTAAGTTATTTCATTTTGTCGGGATGAATGATCTTAAATATTTCTCTGTATATTGTTCTTTAGATAAAGTTTGGTTTGACCTACATATTTCACCAAGCAATCTGGCACATAAACTGAATTTTGTTTTTCTATTAATGGAATAGGGTCTTTAACATGTTTGATGAGATTTTCTTGTTCATGACACTGTTTCTTATTTTTATTTTTCACTTTATGATTAATTGAAAGTGTGTCTGGAAGGTAAATGAATATTTGATTTGAATTGTTATCAGTAATGGTAGAGTCAGAGTTAACTTTTAAATAATTTTTTTCTTTTAACTTACTTTTTAACCTCTTACAAATATATTTATCTATAAATTTCAAAGTATGATTGTTATACATTAACAGAGTAAATACTTTCTCTAAATTAGTTGAGTAAAATTGACTGACAATACAAGGAATTAGCCAATTAGATTGTTAATGATAGATATTTTCATAAGGTGACCAATTGTTTTGTTTAAACAACATCTAATTCTAAGAATAAAATCTTTATCTTCAATATCTTTGTAGAAAGATGCCACAAAAATTGCAATTTCCAAAAATGTCTGCATTTTAACATAAAACCTGAACTATTCTCTTGAGTGTCTTTTACGCTATCCGAGAACAAAGTTTAATCAAAACTGGTTTATGAGAAAAAAATTAAAAATATTTTTTACGCTTTATGTAAAGTACCGTCATCACGGGCTACTTGGTATCTTAGGGTACTACTTGAACCAACGCGAAAAAAATGTTCCCAGCTCTTGAAACCGCTTATACTTTGCATAAAGGAGTTAGTTTGTAGTTGCTTCCGTTGGATGGACACTTAGTACCGCTTTAAATGCATTTGGCGTAGTTCGATTGCACACCAGTACGTTACAGCAGTTTCCAAGTCTAGTGTCGTTATGGCGTAATTGGTATTATTTGAGCGCTGCAAACTTATCTCTACACTAAATTTGTAAGATAATTTATCAAGCGATCTGTTTACATTTAAGTAATTACTTATTTGTTGGTATCTTTGTCTTTAGTAGAACGCCTTTCACAATTTTTTTAGAGTTCCTAATTTTGAGCACGTAATCTCAAAAACCGGCCTACTTGGGACCCACGCTTGCACTGGGGTCAGTAGCCCGCATCTTTCTTTTTAATGCGTTAATCGTTATATTTCGATATTTAAAACTTCAACAACGTTAATTTTTTCTTGCTCTGACCATAATGGTACACAAACACAAAAAACAGCCTGAAGTCGGAAATATGCGAATCGTGCGGATCACCAGCTTTAGAAATGTTTGGCAGAAATTCAGTCGGGAATAATATCACAAAGGCAAGCTGAAGATTCCTTTAAAAGAAGTCGATCAACTGTGAGGAGACCGTAGCAACACATCCTGTCAAAAACCGGGACATCCAAAGTGTTTATTGAAGATTAACAATTAGCCTTTGCAAGTCTCCTTCAAAAAATCTGTAATTTCGTACTTCCTGTTGATGAACTCGTTTTCACATTTATCGTGATGTTTTACTTAACCTTTGAGTGGCAGAACTGTCACTAATTTCAAAGACAATCTCTCAATGTGGGATTGGGTTAAATTATTTTTAATTAGGGGACCACAGTAAACGATAAAAATTGGATAATAAAAAAATATTTTTCAGGTAATGAAGTTATTTTCGTATTTGTAGTAAATTTACACCCATTTTTGTATCAGAAAATCTAAGAATTACTTTTACCAAGTGCGAATCTCAATGGTTTCATATAAGAAAACTTTGCGAGGGTTCAAGTAGACCATACACCAGTGTAACAAACTCAATTTTACAAAAAACTTCTGTGCACTTTGTGTTAAATAAATCTTATCCAAATTCGAGTGTTTTGCATTAAGCCGTTAGATTGATAGAAAAAAATTATAAACGTGTTTTGTTTAGTTTTTCGTTGATTAGTAACGAAAATCTTCGAAAGAAATTGGGTCCAAATAGCCCGTTTTTATGGCAGCGTCAAAAATCAAAAGACTCTGCTGTAACACGCAAAAAACTCGAGTTCAGATTGACCAGAAAATACCAATTTTGGAGAAAATTGGCTGAACAGTTTAGGCGTTGACAGATGGCCAGACAGACGTTTTGCCGTTAATCGATTTTTCTATATCAAGAACCAACAGAGCATGAATTCTGACTACACAAGAGAGAAGGAATTAGAAAGAAGTAATTTACTATATGTAGGGACAAGATTTATCCAGTTTTTTGTAACTAGGGCATGGCAATAAGTTTTTTTTATCGAAACTGCATCGTTTTTTCTCTGCCGAGTGGCAATATTTACTTTATACCGCTTTAGTAGAACCGAGAAAGGAAAAAAATCCTACGAATATAGACGCTAGTATTATTTACAGTCGGACGGACAGACCTTAAAAAAACACGTTTTCGGTATCAATTTGTGAAATCTAATTATATAACTTATAAGAGAAAGTAATTCACTATGTATTGGAACAAGATTTGTCCACTTATTATGTATCAGGGATCCAAAATACGTGGTTTTCGGTCACAAAATGCCGTTTTTTGACGCAGCATTAAATATTTATTATACAAATTGATCCAAACTACGTTTAATACTCCATATATACGTATGTATACGGGAAAGTGACAAGTGCTACAAAATTGTACAGACTTTCTCGTGCTTGTTAATTTTTACTTTCTCGTATATGTACGTATTTACGGATTACTTTATGGTGAAGTATATGTTTTACATTGTTTTTATGATAGTCGAGTCGTCTGTTTACCTCCAAGATGTACTTCCCTAGTCCTGTCAGGGTGTTGTCTGGGTAACGTCTTATCATCTCTGAAATGTGATGTATGTGGAAAGGCTTTTAAGTGAGTGGTAATGTCTGTTAGGGGGTGTTTGGGAACAGTCTTTTGATGATTAGTTTGTCATGCCTTTCTTCAGTGGGTTTAGGGCAATGGTAGAAAAGGTTTGTCGTGAAGTATTTGGCCCTGGTCTCAGCTGTCATTTCAATTTTGTCCAGTATGCGAAGTAAAGTCTTGTAGGCTTGCTGTGTCTTTGGTTATAAAATAAGTTATTTCCGCTTGCTTCGCGCGAGGAAGTCATTAGGGGCTATTTTGTGAAGGTCTGTCAGAAGTAGCGTGCGTTGGCCAGCCGGTGTTGTCAATATGGAAGTCTCCAATTTTGGATCGTGCTGGTTGGTAGGTTGAGGGTGGGTGGCTTTGAGTCTCGCCAGGTTGTTTGGTGAAAGCAGTCGGTTTTCAGGTTTGTTGGGGGGTAATGAGAGGGGAAAATCTGTTACTGGTGATGGTGGGAGTGTACTGGCCGGGTGATTTCAGACAGGTTTTTCGGTTGCTTGTTGGAAGGGAGGGTCGGGTGTTCGGTTAGGTGTAGATGTTGGTTGTGGAGTTCCTGGGTCTGTTGGTTTAGGGAGGGCGAGGAAAGATGCCTGAGAAAGTTGGATGGAGGGTGAAGGAACGCCTTGCACGCCAGTCACTCAGCCGAGTCGGTTGGTGTGCATGATTCAAGGTTGGCCTCGTTCGCGGGGCTGAACCGCCGCCTGCAGTTCCTCTCTTGTTCTGCTTGAATTGCAGACGCGATTTTTTCGAGGAGCTCCTTCCAAAGCGAGTCGTGGAAGTATTCGTCATCATCCGGTGGCAGCGGTGTGTTAAGGAAGTCCATTGCTTCCATGGTGAAGACAGCAGCGGTCCGGTAGTCGTTGCGGTGTTAAAGCGTTAGCTTTGGGTGGCTTTGGAAAAGCTACCAGTAACAGTTTCGCTAGGCTAGCACTGCTCTTTTCTACTGGCCACTTCTCTGCACCAGTAGAGAAGTCCAAGGGGGCTTTTGCAGCGAGAGACCATATGTGACAGCACGAAGCGTTCTCGAACGAGGCTCGGCTCGGGAATGGTTCCGAAGTAACTTTATATATAGGTGAACTTGCTTTTATCTGTTTTTAATTTAATATAGGTTAATGTGTACTTCAGAAGGTTGTTTGGGGAGTGCGGTGTTAAAAGCAGCATTCGAGAATACTATACACTCGTTACTACACTACGGTACTATACGATATTACATACTTTACACTCAAGAAAAACTATTGTTCGAAAACAAAATATTAAAATTAAATTATTTTCAAGACGAATTAGGATTTCATTAATTTCGCAAGAGACGTTACAGAATATGTGTTAAAGACACAATTGAAGTCTTCATTAATTTAAATTAATGATACAATTTTTCTTTCACTGTACCTTACCCTTTATTAATCACGAACGGAAAACTTCATATCACCAATGAATGAACATAAACGCATGAAAACTCGGTTCCAACGTAAGAAAACACGTTTTTCTCCAATAACATTTCATTAAGTCTGCCCACAATCCATTGTTATATGACGTTCAACAAAATACAAAATTTTGAAGCGAAGTTATAAATCGAGATTATTGAAAGTGTTACAGAGTTGTTTCCTGAGACTCTTCCTTATTTAATAGAACACACATGGGATTAATACCAAAATACTAAGGACGGTTAACGGGAGGTAAGAGGTTCTTAAAATATTTGCCGTTATTACTTTCTACTATAATTTCCACACTTTATGCTACAGAAAAATAGGATATCGTTCGATAAATAAAACATGTTTCGTACGTTCTTTCTTTCTTGTACACAAAATGGAAGTATAGTCTGCGTTCAACCGTCGAGCAGTACGGACGTGCCAAAGCTCTGAGCTGCCGCGCTGATAACAGTGTTTGAGTCATAAGTCTTATCTGAGCCGGTGCGATCGATAACACTCGTAAACAGACGCAGTTAACGTTCGCTTTGCCGCATTGCGGCAAAACCACGATATAAACACTTAATTTATTAATAGTGCTCCACCACAAAGACAAAAACATCAACTGTGTTATATAGTGTATCATCACATCTATAAAATAGTGAATATTATAGTGAAAAGTGCCACAAACAAAACGACAAGGTTCTCAAAATGATATCGGAAGAGGATTCATTAGGAAGACACATTACCAATTCCATAGAACTTTTAAATAATGATGGAAATTATGAAATGTACACAAACCAAAACAACACTCATCCCTTGCAGCGGGACCAAGCAGCAGATCTACATCAACAATATCAGCAACTACTACATCAAAACCACATCCTTCAAGAACATCTCAGCAAATTGGAATGCCAAAACCAGATGCTTCAACAACAGCTTCAGCTTTCTCGGTCCGACCCAACTGCACTTACCTCTCAAATACGCGAGGATCATACTCAAGCAACGGAGAAACACCAATCTGCAGATGAGAGGTCCACAGAAGTCGACAGCGAACTCTTCCAACCAACTAGTGCGCAATACCAACCCAACAAAAAAAGAGGACTAAATAAAGTAAGTAATCATAGTGACGCAAAACGTAGAATGTTGAATAACAGTTCTAGTAAAGACGCTTTTTCAATAAATAGGTACTCAATCTTAGAAACATTAGACGAATATGAAGAAACTGTTAATAATAATGAACCACAATCAGAAAACATAAAAATACCCCCAATTTGTATCAGAAATGCAGAAAACATAACCCTACTAACAAAGGATCTAAAAGAACTAATTGGCAAGGGATTTACCTTTAGAACTATAGGGAATTCGGTAAAAATACTTTTGAAAAACATTTCAGATTATCGAAAAACAAGAAAATATTGCGAAGAGAAAAACGTTCCTTACTATACTTACTGTTTACAAACAGAAAAAAACCTATCAGTTGTTATAAAAAATGTACCTCTAATTTTCACTGAAGATGAAATTTATAGTGAACTTGAAAATCTAAACTACCCGATTAAAAAAGTAACCAGACTCACCAATAAAGAACAAATTCCGTTCAAAGTAGTAGCATTAGAACTAACTAACTCCGCCGAAGGAAAAGAAATATTCAAATTAGATAAACTACTTCACTGCATTGTGAAAGTTGAAATAAGAAGGAAACCACAAGGCCCCCCTCAGTGTAAAAAATGCTTCACATACGGACACACAAAAAATTACTGCACAATGCCACCAAGCTGTGGATACTGCACTGAGCATCATTGGACAAAAGATTGCAAATTATTACAATCCACAAATCCACCACCCCCAATTTGTACTCTCTGCAAAGAAAATCATATGGCTACCTCTAACCAATGCAAATATGCCCCAAAAAGAAAGAGAATCCTTCAATCAAATTACTTCAATACACAATCACAAGCTCCACAATCACAACACAAATATGATAACAAAACTCACACACAAATATTCCCACAACAAACCCACATAAATCGAAATCCTTCTCAGCCACATTTAGCTCTTAATACCAACCAATACACAACTGCACCCACATATGCACAAGCAGTTACACAGAACACCATACAGTCAAATATTACACAAATTATAATGCAGATGTTACCAACAATAGTCAACCAAATAACAGCAACATTACTCCCACAAATACAAAATATTGTTTCAAACCAAATTTCAAATATATTAAGAAATGAATAAACAACACAACTTAAAATCAATAACAATACTTAACTGGAACGCAAATGGACTAACAAATAAAAGAAATACACTTATTCAATTCCTGAAAAACCATTCAATAACAATTGCATGCATAACTGAAACTCATCTTGCTCCTGGACAACTGTTCAAAATCCCTGGATTTAACTGTTACAGAGAAGACAGAATATGCCAACACGCCGCAGGAGGAGTAGCAATATTAACTAAAAAGAATTTAGACCACTCACTAATCTCTATCCCTAAATCAAACAACCTAGAGCTAATTGCAGTAAAAATAAATTTAAAAAATGAACACATAAATATCATAGCAGCTTATAAACCACCCAAAAAACAAATCGATATAAACGAATTAAACCTAATACTACACAATACAGAACCTACAATCTTAATAGGAGACCTAAACAGTAAACATACCAATTGGGGCTGTAAAGTAAACACACCTAATGGAAGAAAATTACTAAAAGCATCATCAAAATTAAATTTTCAAATAATAGCTCCATCAAATCCTACTCACTACCCCAAAAACTGTAATGCTGAACCAGACATCCTTGACATTACCATAGTTAAAAATTTAAAACATACCCTTTATGCTCATGCACTACCCGAATTAGACTCAGATCACTGTCCTGTTATTCTCACTACTGATATAAACTATATTAAAACTGATTTACCATTTGGCATAGATACAAAAAACATAGATTGGACAAAATTTCAAACAAACGTTGTTAATTCACTTCCCACAAACCGTTTCATGAAAAATAAAGAAGAAATTGATATTGCCATAGATACCTTCACCAAAATCATACTAAATGCAGCAAAAGAAGCAAATACAAAGCCAAATTACAAACCAAAGTATTCACAATATACAATACCTATTGACATTGAAAAATTAATTCAAAAAAAACACAGAATTCGCAGGCAATGGCAGCAATATAGGAACCCTGATCTAAAGAAAATATTAAATAAACTAACACACCAAGTTAAACTAGCCCTAGATGAATACAGAATTCAACAATATAAAAATCACATCAAAACAATAAATCCTAAAGACAGCAATTTATGGCAGGTGACAAAACAAATATTGAAAGAACCAACAATTATTCCAGAACTAAAGAAATCAGATAAAACAGCTACAACAACAAAAGAAAAATGCGAATTACTAGCAGAACACTTTCAAGAAACATTTTCACCAAATACAACCTCAAACAATAACAACTTAATCCACATCAATAACTATGAAGTAACAACAGTTCCTCACCCAGTAAAATACATTTCACCAAAAGAAACATACCAAACAATCAAGCACCTAACTAAGAAAAAATCAGCTGGAATTGACCAAATACCAACCATACTCCTACAAAAACTAAATAAGAAAACAATTAGTTACCTAACTGCAATATTTAACTCAATGTTAAGGACAGGATACTACCCCAAAAAATGGAAACACTCCATAGTAATACCAATTCCTAAACCAAACAAAAACCCAGCATCTACAGAAAACTATAGACCTATAAGCCTAATACCTATTGTAGCCAAAGTAATGGAAAAATTAATCCTAAAAAGACTGCTGCAATATATTAATGAAATTCAATATATACCATCTTTCCAATTTGGATTCAAAGAAAAGCACTCAACAACACATCAACTTTTAAGAATCACAGAACTTATATATAAAAACTTCGAACAAAAAAATCATACACTGGCTGTTTTCCTAGACGTATCCCAAGCATTTGACAGAGTTTGGCACGAAGGTCTAATATTCAAACTTCAAGAATCCGGGCTACCCCTCTATCTGTTAAAAATAATAAAAAGCTTCCTAAAAGAAAGAGTTTTTACAGTAAGAATAAATTCAACTTACTCCACACAAAAAGAAATCACAGCTGGAGTACCACAAGGCAGCCCATTATCTGCAACCCTATTCAATATATTCACAGCAGATTTCCCAACTACCCAAAACACAACAACAGCATTATTTGCTGATGACTGTGCAATTCTAACCTCTAACAAATGTCTAAAATCAGCCACAAAAAATCTACAAGATGTACTGAACAAAGTAACACAATGGGCAGACAAATGGAAAATAAAACTTAACCCGAGCAAATGCCAAGCAAAAATATTCACCCTATGCCCAATAAACACTACTCCCAAACCACTAAAACTACTTGATACAACACTAGATTGGTTACCAAAAAAGAAACCCATTAAATATCTGGGATTATTAATGGACACCAGATTAACATGGACTAACCATATAAACGACAAAATCACACAAGCAAATAAAAGACTACATAAATTGTACCCACTAATTAATAAAAAAACCGTGCTCAAAACAGAATGTACATTAGTACTGTATAGAGCAATAATTCTCCCCATCATAATGTATGCATGCCCAATATGGTACAACACATCAGCGACTAACATAAAGAAAATACAAACATTCCAAAATAAGATCCTACGCATAGCTGTAAACGCACCCTGGTTTATCAGGAACAATCAATTACACTCAGAATTAAAAACAGAAACTATACATCAGATAATGCTCAAACGCGCACATTCCTTTTTCACATCTTTATATAACTTCCCATCAACTGAACAATACAACCTTGGTTCATCAGCAACAACAACCAGAATCAAAAACAGATTTCCATACGACAAGTACCTAATTCAATTTGCTGACCCTCCTTAAACTTGACAAAAGTAAAATAAAGATTGCAATCAACAACCAACTATGCACTTATCAAACATCATACAATAATGAGGAACCTGTTGGGCTTCCCTTATTTCTTCTTATATTTAATGATTGACTGTATTATTTTTTTTTCTTTCTTTTTCTCTCTCCTTGTCTGAATGTAATCCGTTTAAATGTAGTTTGAAAAGTATTCTACTGTTTATTTGTATAATTGTATTTTAAGTTGTTATTAGATATAATCAATCCCTGTAAAGCAGTAATGCTGGTCTGTGGAAATTAAAAATAAAAAAAAAAAAAAAAATGGAAGTATAAATAGGTAATTATTGCTTTAAAAAGTCTATTTCGAGATTTGTACGAAAATACACGGTTTGGTGGTACCGAAAAATGCTGTTTTCAAACATCTGTACGTCCGTGTGTCTGTGAGTCTGTCCGTAGGTCGACCTAACCTCTGTCGACCTAACTGTTCGTCTGTCTGTCTTCCCGTCGGTTGGTCTGTTTGTGCTGGAACATTTATAAAAATATTCCTCATTAACTCTTCTCCAAGCTTCATCTGCACGCCGGATTTCTTACTTGTATGGTGAACCGATCTTTGTCTGAAGCAAGGGCGGATCCGGGGGACACACCGCTGAACTCGCGTTGGCTCTCGTCGCCCTTCACTAGGCGGCTCAAGCTGCCACCGCCGACCGAACACGTAGGGTCTCTGATTACACAGTGCGACGATGAAATCTGCCACAGAACAAAATATGTACATCAGTGCTCTGATGACAGTAAAACCATTTTTAGCTATCACCTAAAGTCTGGAAACAATTTTGGAATTTTGTCTTCTGGAAACAATTTTATCTGCGCGCGTTATTTATGTTGTCGCGGTTCTTATCACATTCCGTTATTGTGGGAATATTATTGCCCGATTTTGGGAGTTGTGACAGGAGGGAGAGATAGGCCCGTGGGATATCTAAACGGAAGTAGCTCTTGGTTCAGTCGATCGATAGTGACATCACACAGTTTCTATTCGTGACGGGTGTAAATACGCTAACGTGAAGAATATTATTTGTGCATGTTCATGTGCCTCTTATACTCATTGATGTTTAACAAGTCTGTTAATTCACTAAATCTTAGTGTGACGAGTGCACGGTACTACGACTACATCTCACAGACATTCCATTTCCTTAATTGTCAAAAAGGCGTACGAGTTGTATTTTGAATCGAAGGTAGGTGAGGGTAAGGGTTGGTCACAAAGATCTGTTGCTCCCGCAATTTAAGAGGCTGGTTTCATGGAACCCAACCATCTACATCATTTGCCGTACCACAACTGTGGAGGGAACCTAGACACCACATGGCAGATTGCAACTTTTGTTCAACGAAAGTAACAGGAATCTCAAGTAAATCAAAACACACAGTTTCTTATCCAAATTTTCAGTCTGCAATGTGCCCAGGTTTGCATTCTGATTCTCTGCCAGTTCCGAAGCCACCAACGGAAAGGACTATGAAAGATGAAACAAACGATGTAGTGACAACAGAACATAAAGATCTCGATTACACACCATCAACAGCACGGATACAACCACAGCCATAGTCGCAGGCAGAATTGAACGATCTTCTAAGAGATCTAAATCTTTCAAAGAGGCAAGAAGTATTACTTGGGTCTCGTCTTCAAGAAAATAACCTGTTACAACCAAACATTGTAGTATTCCGAAAAAGGCCGCTTGATTGTTCCTCATTTTTCTCAATGACAGATAGTTTGGTATAATTAGGCGTGACAAATAGGCTGTTTACAAAATTTGGGATTATGCACATCGGGAAGAATAGTAGAATCCTAAAAAGTAAGATTTTTTCAACATTTTATCGAGTGATGGTGTTTGTGATTACTCCAACATTTTTAAGTTTGACAATTATTTTCTTGTTTTGTCAAGACTAAGAAATCCCTTTTGTTTGTTGCGAAGTCCTAGACTGAAAATTTTTAAAAATGCATGTTTCTCGTCATGTTTGCAATTGAGGCTCGACGTATCAACACATGCACATTCACACCCAGGGAGTTGTTTGTTCTTGGGTACTGTTTTCCCTTACGTGTCTTCTTCACTCTTCCTCTTCCCACTATTTTCTTTTCTTGTCCATTTTGTTGCATCATGAATGCGTTCTTGCCAGTTCTCTCCGAGCTCTCTCACACACACGAATCCATTGTTTAATTTGTTTTCGGGCGCGTCAACTACTATGGTCATTAGGCCCGTAGGTGTAGTACATATTCTATTCCGGTTAGTATTCTCCCGCTAGAACGTGAAATCCAGCGCTGATCTACACGTTGGCTCTCCCCTTCCACGAATCTCCGCCAGCGGAGCAATGTCCAAGTCGGGACAAGCTCCAAGCTGCTGACTCGTCTTCCGACTTAAATAATAGTACCTTAAGTGCGTGTGTGTGTGTGTGTGTAAGAGGAGAGGATGAGGCAAGGGTGTGGGAGCTGACGTGCGCTGTCCATGGCCCATTCGTTTTGAATCTGCTTCAGCATTCAGCTGGTTTATTATTATATTATTATTCGAATAAACAACGAAAAACTACCGAATAGAGTAGCCGGCTGCTAGAATTCTCCCCCAATCAGTTGAAAATGGCCAAGTATCCGTCCGGACTCGAACCTTAGAACCTTCCTGTCAGAGACAGTGCAGTCGGAATAGTTGTAGACCTGGGCCATTGAATTGAATTGAATTTGCCTTATTTTACGTGGCGAGACTCGGGCCATCAGGCCCGCTCTTCCGTCCGACCACACAAATTTCGCTACGCTCCTTTCATCAACTAGCAGAGAAAGGAGGTATTTCTTGGGCGAGAATCAGGCGATTTGAATTTAGCTCAGAGGCGTCATTTAGGCTTGAGGATCTTTTACATGCAAGTAAATCTACTAACATGGGACAGCCGGCTTTATTTCCCCTCCGAAGGAAGGCGTACGAAGGATTTTTTCGCCCTTAAAAATCCACGCGTTTGAACCCGCGAACTAGGGTACAACAGTTCGGTACGCTAACCGTTACACCATCGCCGCCGCATCTCACCCAGTCACGGGATCCTTGTTACTAAAGAGTAGCCTTCATTCTTCACTGTTACGAATCGGTACTCACGCCAAACAAAGGATAATGGAAGCCCGCAAAATTGACAGGTCAAATCGGTATTGAATATCAAGTGCCTAATATTCCTATATTTATATTACAAAAACTTTATTTTGAATGTCACTAATACAATTCTTTGGATGGATTAAATACGGGATGTAACAAAAACATTGATGTTCTGTAGTATTCATCGACACTCATGACTGTAGCTTAGCTCCTTCTCTCATGGAAATTACAAAAAATGGGCACGTCACATATTTAAAAAGATCGATATAATAGCTGAACGGATTAAAAAGTGAAAGATTAAAAGAGGATATGGAATATGTGAAAAAGTCCATTTTTTAAATTTTTTGGTTAGCTCTGTCACTGAACGCCTCAAATGTTTGAGTTCTTGCCATTTAATTCGATAGAATTAAGAATAGCATTCGTTTTATAATGTAATCGTAACGTATTGTAAAATATTTTAATATACGACTATACAATTACAAAACGAATTTTAAAGATTTAAGTACACGTTTTAATATAAAAGGAAAAGTCTTCAAAAAAGTCGTTGTGAAAAATAAATTGAAAAGAATAGAACGTCTCTTAAAAAGAAATGGTTATCTCGTGAACATCGCACCTGGAGTATGATAATGAATTCTTGAGAACCTAGTTCGAGAAGTTAATAGTGTTTCGAGACGTTGGTAGTTCATGACTCTAATGAGTAAAACTATTTGTTAAATAATATTAGCGAAAATAAATGCACATAATTCAGATGCTTGATCTATATATGTTTGACGAAAACTCTATTTAAAAAAATCGAAATATTCTATGTAAATATTTTTCATGGCCGAGGACATACGAGTAGTCTGTATGCAATTATTTTCTGGAGAGAAAGAAGCTAACTTTGATGGTTCTTGCATTCTCCGAAAGGATATCTTTGCCTAATACCCTAACACGGAGGCCATAGGCTTGAGAGCCGATAATGGCTGATTTACTTCACCAGATAGGAAGATCGCTCTTTATATTTTTTAAAATTTATTTTCGCCAAAAACAGTTAAAAACTGTGTTTGGCGTGCTACGGGGAGAAGTTAACTTGAAGTTACATTCGCGTCCAGAAGAAAAACAAGGGGCCATCTCTACATTTGCTCAAAGATCAGGGAAACTGGACAAAAACCTAATCGAAATATGGGTCGTTGACCCAGAAGCTGCATTACAAAACTTGTTACAGGTTATTTAGAATTATACCATCCAAATGGTAAATAATACATTAAATGTCTTTGTTTACATTAATATTATTATTCTTTGGGATGTTTTGTATAGGCTCCAATTGTATAGAAACCCTTTGGCTGTAGAAAAGATTTTACTTGCGACTTAAACTTTTGTATCGAATTTAATCGTTTAATGTCATCTGGTAAGGTGTTGTAAATTAATGTACATGTATGGAAATTTTTTGTAGTGAGCTGATGATGCTATCATCTCATGAATATGATTACTACGTCGAGTGTTAAGTTATGTATGTCGGCGTTTGCTGAAAATATATTCCCGCCCTTAAGTAATTTTTGACCAAAACCATTGATTCGTAATGATAAATGGTAAGGGCAAAATACCTAGATTACTATAGAGAGACTTAATTTAATCAATAATATACATCGAGCAGAATGAAGGCTGACTTAATTTGAAAGAATTCTGAAAGTAGCATAATGAACTTAATTTAGTGTTGAATTCATTTAAATAGACGTTCCATTTAAGGTTTGACTAAACTGAATTACTGAATTGAAAATGCAATCCTAGAAAATGGGTTGTTTTTTTAGTTTTTACTGCTAGGGAGCAAACGCCACAGAGTTACGGCCTTTCATGCTTGTTTCATTTCAGTGTGACACGCAAAACGTAATGACCTTAGCTCAAACTCAATTGTGCTTTCACATGGAGCACGCGGTGATGTTGGTTTCCAGTGGCAACCCAGATTCGCAGGGCCTGTTTTATCTCAAAGCTTAGCGTCAGCATGGAATCGGATACACGCCACATGTCAATTTTAATATGAGAGATTATAACTGTGGTTGTTGTGGTTGATTGTTTTCAATCTCACATTATGAATTGCCACAAGATATCTGCTATCACTTCGGAATTCGCTGTCAATGTAAAATAATATCTTTCGACGAATAATTCAAATAATAATTACAAACTAGCCTTTTTGATCGGTCAATTCCCTGATGTCAACACGCGCTCACTTACCGGCTTCTTCAACATTTTATAATTCTTTGCGCCTAGTTGGATGTTGGGATCGCGAAGACTGCATTTTTAACTATCCCGCGTCGGAGATATATCTTCCGTTCTTTCGCACAATCCTCGGCATTTGAAAGTTCAGTTGTTTAAAGATATTGGTTGATTCGATCGTTACGAGAGTGCATATCTGCTTATATATAATTTTTATTCCGGTTTCTCGAGATACTTGAAATAATTTCAAGGCATCAAGCAGCGTTTTTCCCGAGAAATAAATAAATTAAGGGAAAAAAAGCATTGGTTTGCGGGAGGACGAAGTTGCCGTACCTCATTGGTCCTGAAGGTCCTGGTTCTCTTGCAAATTGCATTGCGGAATGTAATGTGTAAAGTCATGTACATGATGACATAGATCGCAGTGCTTCTGATCGGTTTTATGGTTCAAGTCACGTCTGTGGCAGGATTTTCGACACTTCCTACATCGCTAGGTCGAATAAAGCCGTTGGGTAGAGGAGAATTCTAGTGTCCCGCTGCCCTGATCGGATGTTTTCAGTGGTTTCTCTAATCAATACCGTCCGAATACCTTGACAAACGGACCACGGATCTTGCGTGGTCTTGTTTTCCTCGTCCTTGTCTTAACCTCTTTCCTTACACACAAACATACACTCACTCGTACTACCACACATATTAGGAGACCAATCGGAAGTTTGGAACTTGTCCAAGCCGGGGCGATGCCCCGCGGCTTGAAGCTACCTGGTTAGGGAGAAACTCTGCAAGCCGACGAGTAGGTCGGCGCCGGATCGCGCCATCCAGTGGAGAAAGACGACAATTACCGCCCGTGACAAAAATATGCCCTATACTCACTAATGACCTTGGCAGTTAATGAGACAGGAATCACTAATAAATCAATCAGTGACACAGACCTCTATCAGGAGAGAAGATAGAGCTTCAATCATTGAGATTTGGTTTTGTTCATTGAAACTCAAACGTTTCTTTGTATTCCTTTGAAGTAATGATAATTATGGAATATATCGTAATCATAACCATATTCATGTATTACTATTATTAGAGTAATATTATTAGATATAACTATTTTCATATATAACTCTATTAGAATAAAGAGTAATGGGGGTTATTTCGAACAGTTGCTAATCAGCAATGGGCTGTTAAGACAAACGATAATTTTAGAGGATCATAACAGTGATTGCCTGGTTGAAATCATACCAGAGAAATAGTTGTTCATATTTCCTTGAGAAAGACTGTAACTTAGTTTCACTGGCTTTATAATGACTTCCCGCATTGTTACATTCCTTATGAATTTGTCCAAACATTGTAAGATAGGACTTGTATCGGTCATAGTGTGTACTAAATACGCTGAATAAAAAATTCGAATTTGTATTCAAACAAAACCCGAGCATTTTATATTCATCCTTATATTTCAGATACCTTTGGGGCCGTCCATAAATTACGTCAGGCTATATTGGCGATTTTTGGTCTCCCCCTTGATGAGATGTCGTGAGATTAGGCTCGACCCCCTTCCCACCGATCTAGTCTCACGTGATTTTTTTCCAAATGCGTATTTTTATTGTAAATACGCTAATTTGTGATTGATTGCATTGGGATTTATTGAAAAAACGTAATTTGCTGAATTATTTTATTTAATACTAGATAGATAAAGTAGTACTTGAAAATACGAGTGACTGAATTACAATAAATATTATTGCACTTCTAAAAACAAAGCAATGCAAAGCAATTCATTGTAATTCACTCCACGAGGACTCATGGGCGGTCTCAAAAGTGACTACTGGAACCAACATGTCCATTTGAATTTCCATACGAGTTTTCTTGCAATTTAGCACAGTTTGCTTAAAAAAAACGTGATATTTGACGAGACCCCTTCTCCCCCACGTATACGTATTAGGTGAGATTCGCCTTGAGCCCCCGTCCTTAAGGCCTCCCGAAATTTATGGATGGCCCCTTTCACAATTCCGATTCTATCCGTTGGTAGATCTTGTATATGTGGAAGTCAGTGTTTCGAGAGATTCGCCGAGAATAAACTTGAAACAGGAAATCTGGCTAGGAATTTTCACCACTGATGTAATGATAAGCACATATTGTAAGATATCGATTTTGTATTTTGCCTTAGGCGACAGAGGAGTGAGATTCCAGGTGCCTCACATTTCTCAACTACTGAATCAGTTGAATTCGTTATTACGAGGGGATTGCATCACTAATCTCTTCCCTCTCAGGAGTATAAGAAACAGTATTGAGACTCGCTAGAGATTCCAAAACTCTGGGTACGATCGTTATGTGAAATAAAATCTTGCTGTATTTCGTTTCTATATCTTTGGCGTTCATTGGCTTTACTCGAGAAACACATCTTTGTATAGCATATTAAAAACACTTAAGCAATTAAATATTCTGATCTGGAAATATAATTGATTGTCTTTTTCAAAGAATATCAAAACTGTGAAAAACTATACTATGTACAATAATATGATAGTGAATGATACAACTATACAATATACAGCAACATCCCTCCGAATGATCTAAGAAACTGAATGGTTGTCGGTGACGATTCCCTAGTTGAGGGTAGGATCGTGATGCGAGGAAAACCAGCTTCGCCTGTCTTATTCCAAAATCGTGATCTCTCTTGAGTTCACTGATAGTTTTCATAGATGACCCTTTTTTGAATATTGCACGTATATGTAAATTACGCATCCAAAGATGTTTTTTTTTCTTATTTTTCAATTAAATACCTTGCGAAGGAAGTAGATTCGATTGGCTTTTCTCGAAATAACCTAAACAGCAAGGAACACTAAGGAGATAACACTATTCTGTATACAGTACTGTGAAACATGTCAGAAATGGTTCAGTGAAAATTTGCCGTTTATTTAGGAGCCTTCTTAATAGAGGTAAATATATTAAGGAAAGCGAGCATCGTGTATAATATTGTGAATTATTGCTATGAAATAAAATGTTTTTCGTTAAGTAATATAATGGCCATACAATACAAAAAAATAATTTAAACAAGAAAATATACTTAAATTATAAAAGATATTTGTCAGTCGTGAATTTTATTCGATTTTTCGCAAAAGTAATACAGACGTGTTTGTTAAGCATGTTTACATCTCATTTAAGCAGCACATGTTTTTAAACTTCATAAAAATGTGCTCTTTTGTATAATATTGTTTATACGAGTCCTTCCACACTTCAATATGTCAGCAAATTTTCAACTTGAAATAAATTTCTCGTTTTTGAAGATCGCATGCCTCATATCGTATAAAGTCGAACACCTTCGGCTTCTCGTCTATTATCTTATTTTCATTTTCACAGAACCGAAACCCAACTAGGCTTCAAAATGTAATTCACAATCACTGAGCAGGGTCGTCCTATGAAGGAGTTTGCGAATGACCTTCAGATCGGTTTTGCGCACGCCCAGTACTTCGAGGCTCGTTGACAAGTACCAACAGACGGGAAACAGAAGCTAGCAAACTTTACAAGAATTCTTCAAAATGGACAAGTAAACGCGTTTTTAATTCGAAGGCAACTATTAAACTACACATTATTAGCAGACATTTACGGGTTGTGAGGCCGTGGTCCAATTGGCGTGGAAAGTGAAATAATCAGATAAGTCCTTGCCAACGACACACACACACATCACACACACACACACACACACACACACACACACACACACACACACTAGAGAGGCTTCCGATGGCTTAACCATCATCAGTTTCCGGCTGTTTGAAAGCCACAAAACGACTGCTGCTCTTGTATTGAACACTATTATTTGCAATGGCAACACCTTTAATTATTTCATTTTGAATGCCAATGACAACTCACAGCTAAAACAATATGTCGTTGAAAGGCCGAACGTTTCGTCCACAGTTTCTCCGCAGTGGGGGGGGGGGGGGGCGGATCGTGGCTGCATGGGAGGACACGACCTCCGGTGGATTGTTTCAGACAACTACCCGGACTCCGAGTTTCGCGGTGACACGTCGATAGCTTCAATGTGGAGGCAGTGAGTAGACGATGCTAAGCTGGCTCATGGTTGCCGGTCTTGCCCGCAACCCTCCAGTTGGGCCCATGGCGCGTCGACCTTTGTGAAGGATCGGGTAAAGGAGGTTGTTGACACATTGCCGGCCAAATTACTTCGAGTTTGGCGCCTTGTCTTCTTTAACAGGGCGTTTGATGTTCTTTGAAGGCGTTTCAGAGGAAAAGATTATACATTTTAAACTTGGCGCCTCCGAGATAGTCTTAATTTTCTCCAAAAAGCCGCGCGAATTTCTTCTCTGCCGACCAAACATTCATTTCTTCATGCAAAGTCCTTGGAGTCGATTGTCAACTTCTTTGTATTAGTTCGGAGCGTCACCGAAAGATCGCACCAGCTCCTGGATAGCTAAAAATTCCCGCTAAAAATTGGCATTGCCGAAATACCAGGAGTTTTCTATCGCAGACGCCTGCTCGCCTTGTCACGACAAGCTAATACGGAAAGCTGAGTAAATGCGTTTTGAACGTCTTCAAGGTTCGACCCAGAGTGTGCTAGGCACTGGATGTAGTAGAAACACGTAGCAAATGGCCACGGAATTCGTAAGGAAAGGGTCAGTTTTCGTTTGGACAGAGGTAACTGTGACAACTTCTTCAATACTCGTCAATTCTTTCTCCAAGTAACAATTCTTGTCAATTGTGTGTCATCTCTTTTCCAGAACACACTTTGTCCGACAAAAACTACTGAGATAGAAGAGGCGATGATTCGTTGCCATTTCCATCAAAATGCTCTCCCAACTTTTCTTCGTCTATTTCGCCGCCTGAACAGAGGTTCTTCGGAATTCTCTGGAATCCACAGACACAAGTTCGGCGGGAACCTGATACCACCAGACAGGTTACCCGGGTTCTGGAGATTATCACGTTAATAGCCAAAAGGTTTAGGTAGAGACGAGACGGGAAGGGGGCCCCAAGCCGCTCGAACCATAGTTCGTGTGGTCCCCTGTTGGGCTCTTGGCTTCGTCGTGACCCAAAACTCTGGGCTTCGTCCCGGCGTATGTGAGTGGCGCATTGATTTGACTCCGGTTCTACCTGGAAAGCTAGGAGCTCTGTGCTGGCAGAGCGGCCCGACCCATGCATTGTGTAGGGAGGTTACCGAGAAGGAAAAAAAACGTTTTGGCGAGATCCGGATACCAGACCAAGGACGTCCTTGTACGCCTGCGCGGGGGGGGGGGGCGGATAATGGCACCGCTTAAGGTGCCCACTTCGGAGTTGATTCCCCTTGGTGGAGTACAAGGTGCTAGGTAGACGCACTGCAATCTACGTCCACAGCTTCGGTGGTCATTTTCGACGCTTCTCAGGGGTGGGCTCCTATGAAGCAGGCAAGCTTCTTGGTGGAACAAATTTCACATGAGATTGTCCGGGAATCGAACCCGGGCCTCCCAGGTGAAACGCAATCGACTTTATTCTGTCCCACGAGCACCATTTTTTCATGATTTATTTATTTATTTATTTATTTATTTTCATGAAAACGCTCGAGTTGTTACAGACATAGAAACTCCTGGACCTGTGCAGTCTGCATTCCGTATTAAGAAAATTATTTTGGCCAACTTTGGAGTTGTAACATCAAATCAGTTCTTCGGACTGCGAATCTCATTAACTGCATTTCTTTCAGCATTGTGTTGCATTTGACAAAGGATCCCCTGGTCTGCTCCGGAAATCTTATATTATCTTCTCAGGCTCTATCCTCAGGGAGTTGCCGTGTCTCGATCATCAACGCGTCGACCCTCGTACAAACATCTTAAAGCATGATGATCGATACCGCATTTCTGTGAGCAATCTCTTCTTCGCCTTTTGTAGAGGGGCAGAAGGTTTGATGAGAAAAATCATTGGATTCACCCACCAGTGTCAATTACCCTTCAATTTATCCAATCTTCACTTTCAAAGGGCATCTTTCCTTCGCCAACTCCTGGTGGGTAGATTCTTGAAGTGCTAGTGCCATTTTTCAGTCTGCAGATCCCATCAGGCCGCAACTAGTTCACTACTAGTCTTCGCCTTCCTGTGTACTCTAAATTTTTGAAATTCGTAAATTAGTATTTCGGCTCCTTTGTTCATGGGGTTCCCCTTCATTACATGATTGAATATATAATTGTATTATTCAAATAAAATTTGGTCATGTAGTTCTTTAATTGACGCCATGTACATTTTTGGAAAATATTAGTAGTTTGCGAGTCAAGTTTTATGATGCTTTGAAGAGTAATGGACCTGCAAATTTTCGCTCTAAATAAAAATTTACCCAACTCCATGAAAAAGGGTGAAGTGAACGAAAGTTTGTGGACGACTTTGTGTTTAGCGCAGCACAAAGTTGACTTACAAATTTTGGTTCCACATACCCACATTTACTGGAGACAAAATTAAATGAAGTCACATCTCTTTATAATGGCAAATGCTCCCTAAAAGATAATTGAAAACTTACATTTTTATTCATAAACAGTATTCGAACCAGTAAATCTGTTAGCCGTTTCTTAGAAAATGTTTTTCGAGTGTTTTTGAAAATGACATTTGAGCTCATTTTCCCCACAAAAGTTTCGAATTTTCCAGAAACTTTATAAGACATCATTTGAAGCACGATTACTCACAAATGCAATATTGTTTACAAATCACCAGCACTGAAAGTATTAACAGTGAATGAGATATAAAAAAATTACAATTACATTCGAGTAATTGTTGGAAAACAGGAGAAACACAAAATAAGGTACTCGTATTTGCAGCATTTATACAAAAAGTTTGAAGAAAAACTTAGGAGCCGATTTGGAGAAAATCTTTAAGTTTATCTTTAGACGAATGGACTATGTGGTTATTAACGACTATTTCAGTTACAATAAATCAATACAAATATCAATTAATAAAAATACATTATTGTTAACAACCATTTTAAAGCAGTAATACGTTAAAAAATAGTGTCAATAAACATAATCATTGGAATGAAATGTTCAGAAATATATCTATGGCTTTTCAAAATTGAATTATTCTTTCTTGGTCTTCTTTAGAATGGAATTCCTACATGATTGTTATATTATATATATAGATTATTCCCTTTGAGTGAAACACCTGGGACATAGTTTGAAAATGTAATCAAAATGTAGATGCACATTTCACTTTTCACATGTAAGGGGAAGTAAAATATAGGGCCCTGGCAACAAAAAAACAGTGGAAAAATGCAGATACTAAATTTAGAAAAATCTTTAACACGTGGTGTAGCCAGAATCTATGGTTTCTGGGTTCTTGATACCAAAAAAATCTTATGATGGCAAAATATCTGTGAACATAGCTAGCGGCTGCACTGTTCAGCGGTTTTTTCCAAAATTGATATTCCTACATCTACATAGCTGATGTCACGGCCCCTTGAATTTGAAACCGATTTTTAAATTTTGGAGGGGACTTTACATGCAGCTTATGTTACATTTCCGAAATTTTCAAAAAAGTGGCTCAAACGTGTTTTTTAAACTTTGTTATTAGAGTGTGAAAATAGAAATGTTTCAGAAAATGGCGCAGGTCATGATGATCGTTAAAAAAACATTTTTTTCGAAAATTACCCAACGAATTTGAAATTTTTGCATCTTACTACAACTACAATTATGAAAATAAAAAAAATACTTTCTCGTGCTTAAGAAGGAATTTCTTAACCCCACGTAAATGGGACGAAATAAAAGAACACGAAAAGGGTGGCTGGTCTCCGAGATCGGATATTTGAGTTTCCTATGCGTAATAAATCGAATCAGATATTACGAAGACCTCACTCTAACAATTAATAAACACAGTTACAAGAACAAGGACCAATAAAACTAGCAAAAAACAAAAATATAAACGAATTAGAATTAGTGATACCATTTAAAACCAGAATACATGGACAGTATAAGAATACCATGATTTAAACGTTATGTTGTGTCAGTTTTGTAAAACATGTTAGCTGGCTTAACTAATAATTCTACCACCTAACATTCAGTCACTATTTACGAAATATACTGACAGTCTGTGCCCAACACTTCTATGTGATCATGGCACACGAATTTCTTGCAATTTCGTCACTGGAATTTTGTTTTGTTTGTTAAATAACAATAAATAATAATCATAATTTAATGTGAAAGGTCAAAACAATCATCGAAAATCATACCCAATAAAATTAGTATATATTACCAGTTCACAAACAATGATCATAACACGAGCTATGCGCGGTCTCAGGGACCGTATTGCGGTGTCTTGTCACAACGATTCATCTATTGTTTTCCATTGTTTCCAAATATCAATATTTCATGCACGTGCGATTCAAAACTGCCGGAGGTACATCAATGTACCTACAATGCTTCCGCACTCCAACAGTTATTATTATAAAAGTTATGGTAGGCGAACAGCAATTTTTCAGCAGAAAAACTCTTATTACAGGGCCCTAAAAACGAAAAAGTGGACAAATTCAGGGGCTAAGTTTAGAAAAAAATCCTCTAAGACGTGGTGCAGTCAGAATCCCTCTTTTGTGAGTCGCAAGATTGATACCGAAAAATTGAGTAACGGCAAAACCGCCCGTCCGTCCGTCCGTCCGTCTGAACAAGGCTAGTAGCTAAACCTTACAGCCGCTTTTCTCCAAAATTGATATTCCGACCGATCAATTGATCTGACTGATTTGGCGGTCCCTTGAATTTGAAAGTAATATTTTAATTTTGGGGTGAACTTTACATGAAGCCCCTGAGAGATTTAAAAAAAATCAAAAATATGGTGCCATCGATTTTGATTACATTTTGTTCTTGGATAGTCTGAAGGACTTAAGAGAATGGTGCAAGTCTAATTTTGGTTTAAACCTAATGTTTCGAAAATTGAAAATATTTTTTAACAAAATTCGACATATTCCTACCATTAAAATATTAAAGATACATATTTTTTTCTCTTAATATAATCTGTTTTAAGATAGATTTTGAAATAACGTCATGTACAATTTTTCGAAAATTTCAGTATTTTCGGGTAATTTTGCATGTGAAATAAAGGCAATTTTCAATTTTTGTTTAAACATTTTATTCTCAAAAACGGCTCCATCGTTTTTGATCGAATTTTGTTAGCGGATAGTTTTAAGGACTTTTAAGAAAATGATACAGGTCTCATGTTTGTTGAAAACCCTGATTTTTCTACAATTGGAAAAATTTCAAGTTTTTCGGCGTCTTCCTACAAACTACAATTATGTAGATACAATTTCTTTCCTTAATGAAATGTATTCAACAAAAATAAATTTTTAAATAAGGTCACGTTGAATTTTTAGCAAATTGAGTGTTTTCTTGAGTAATTGAACGTCAAAGTTAGTCGCCCGCTCTGATCGTTATTGTATCCTGCTCAACTTGATAGTAATTTTCGATGTGTTGTGGGGAGTTGGATGGTACGTACGTTAGACTGTGTATATTATTGTGTATTTCTTAGTTCGTTTCTTACATCGGTGCTTTAGCAATACGTTTAAAAATTAATCTTTAAGAATTATTGTAAAACCTATTTGAAATAAATATGAAATATGGATTGCTAGCCTTCAGTCGCCCGTTCCCAATTTTCGCAGTAGGATGCTACGTAAAGTTAGAATTTGTATATTATTTCATTTTATTATTATTATTTATTCTATTTATGTTATTTTATTTTAAATTATATCCTTCAATTGTGTTAAATGTGAAAACGAATAGATGAGCGGTCATTGTTGGTTGTTACCCATTGTTGTAACGCCGCGAAGATAACAGAATGTGATAATGGCGGCTGCTTTTCATTCACGGAAATAAAAACGAATACTTCAATATATTTGTAGAATATTCCAATATCATAGTGTTTAATAATTACTTGTATATATTTTTCTATCTATTTATTTGTCAACGCTATCAATATCGTAATTATTAACTTTTAATTATGTTACTTTCTAGCAGTCTGCATATTTTTGCACCGAATGTTCTACATTTCAAATGAGCTTTACAAAAAGTAATTCCGAGAAAATAAATAGTATTATTGTGGTATAAATAGTATTATGTAACCATTACAAATGGCGAGAAAGCACATGCTAGGGTTTCTTAATGAAAAAGGATCTAAAAATGTCATGTTTGATTTTTCGGAAACATGAGAATTTTTGTGCGAAATTGGGTAGCTAGTACACAATTTGTATACTATTTTATGTTTCTTTGTTCGTTCTTACATTAAATCTTTTGTTATACCAATTAAAATTAATCTTTTAGAAATTATTTAAACCCTATCTTAAATTGCGTCCTTTAATTCAGGTAAATGTGAAAACCAAAAATTATTATATTTTTCTATCCAATTTCATTTTCTAAACACAACGATCAGTTGGCTTCGTGAACGTCAACATAGAATCTGAGGTATTTTTTGTAACTGGAGCTTCTGGACACCTGTATACATTTCCTTTCGATATGCGCAATCAGTAAAAATATGAAATTGCCTGAAGTTCCACGCTGTAGAAATGAATAAGTAGTGCTACAATTACACTATATGTAAAATTATGAGCCAGGACTTTCGTTTGCAATGAATGTCGCAGCAGTGTTTCTTTACAGACTTCTCCTCGGAATGCCTCAGAAGTAATATAGTATTTAATATCTGATTACTCCGTATTGAAAAAAGAAAAGAAAATTGTAGATAAACCGTATAACTTGTTCAATGATGTAACGAAAACTATGCCCGCGAAAGTTTTTACATAAGAGTCTATAGTAATTTAAATTTATTTTATTAAAAAATTAGCCGGTAAGGGCCAAATTGTTTTTACCGCTTTGAAGAACAAAGATTTTACTTTAAATTAAAGTAATTTTTGGAGTACTTCACCATGGTCGTTCTAAGGAGTATATTACCTTAAAGTTTTATTTTCCTGAACTTATAGATAAAAATGCGATAAAAATGCATATTACGATTCGTAGAATATTCTTAATTTAATTAGTTCATTAATATTAGAATTATTTATCAACTGTGTATGATGTACTGCGACTAACCGATAAACAAGTTATATTCTGAATGCAGACAGAAATTAGCATTTTTGCAAAGAATTGATGTTATTTGCCAAGCGAATGCACGTAATTTTGACGACGCTGCGCTGACAACAGTGCGTTGTTCTCTTCTGAATAATTTGCTGTGAATACTGCTTCAGCCAAATGTATTCCTGTTTGTTTGATTTGTCAAAGTAAGAAATAATTGCAGGTCCATCTCAAAATGAATGCAGATATGAATCACTGGCGCTTTGTTTGAATTGGTCGATTTCAAGTAATAGCTGAGGTATTAGTAGCGCAGAAAATGCAATATTTCAATATTACGTAGCTGTTTCTAATAAAGCGAGAAAGTAGTGCTGTTGTAGCAACTAGTTTTTTAATTTATTCCAACAAAATATCACCATGTGATACCACATTTTTGTAACTGGGAACTTCAAAAGTATTTTATCTAAGTACGTTCCGTATAGTTACTTGCGTACATTGATGTGATTCTTCTATTTTAATTCTGACCAATGTTCAATATATTCTATTTATTTTTTGACATTATAAGTTCAGCCTGAGGATGGAAATAATAATTTCCAAAACATTGCTATTAATATTACAAATTTTAGTATATTGCAAATGTATATTATTTTTATGTAATATTGCTTGAATTAGTTATTCATCGCAAACATGTCTGTACATGTTTATTTAGATAGTTGCATTAACCTATAAGTGTTTTTAGCGCCCCTCCTTACAAGTGTATAGCATTAGATATATTTATCGTTCTTGGCATATTTTCTTTCAACCCGTTTTCGTAAAACCGTCATAAAATGTCCGAGTATCGTTTCGCTATGTTGCTAGCTTAATTTGCAATTGTTACCTTTAATCTTAGCGTGTCCCATTTATGGGAGCGAAGAAAAACCTCTATATTGAGAATAATCTATGGATTTCACTACAGCTAATAAACATACGACATTCAAAATTAAGTGACAAAGCGGTCGCACTATTTATTTATTCATTCTAATATAAATCACTACAGTACGGGCAGCTCTGACAGCTCTAATAGCCGTTACTGCGCACTACTATATTATTACGCACATGTCATAACTCATACTGCTTCTAACATTGTAGAAAGCTTGCTCACTCGAGAATCGTCAAAATCACAGCTATCTTTCTAAATGTCCTCTAAAAAAATGGTTTATTAACACTGATTATTGATATTACTTTTATTATACCAATCAAGACGTATCCAATCGAGACGTCTTGGTCTCCTCGGATAATTTCTTTTCAGATCCGGATAGAATAGTTAAAGACATTTCCAAAAAACGTGTTTTTCGTGTTTTGGCACTGCGATTTTAGTGATAATTTCTGGAATTAAACCAACGCCTCTAAATCGACCTATGTAGGTGTATTTCAACAATTTCATTAGCTAATACTTCAGCATGTATGAACATTACACAAATAAAAAAACTCAAGTACTGAAAGCTGAAACAGCAGACATCTATTTAAACAATTGTAAAAAACAACAAGCAATTTGTTCCTAATATTCACGTCAGCCAAGGTTGCATGTGCAAATACTTGAGAGGTTTAACAGCAGATCTGAGTAGGGAAGACAAGAATATTTTCAATGTATTGAGCAATGAGAAGTTATTACGTTTCCTTCATCGCTTTTATTTCATCACGATTATATGAAATAAACCCCAATGAACAATCTCCGATAAACATTATTTTTCGTCACTTATGACACAGGTATTATAGAGTTTCTTTAAAAATTCAGTTAGTCCCTTCAGTTCTTTCCTCCACGGCTCACTCACTGGGTCCTCGCCAGCCATTGGATGTCTGCACTAGTCCAGCTCCCGAAAACCGAGGCAGTGCGATATCAGTAGGGGGTACGCCTGCTCCCGCGTACGCCTGAAAAAACGTTTTTTTTCTTACCTGGAGTAAGGCCTCATTCTCAATGCGAACTTAAACGTAACATAATGCCGTAAACTTAGCAGTAAAATTTACACGAAAAAACATGAATTCAAAATGACGAGCGTAATTAAATATGGTAAATTAAAGGTGTTGTCTGGTATCAAAATTTTATTTTGCTAATGATCGTTTTGATCGCGTAGCGATCATCCTCAGAGCTAAATTAGAATTACCGAAATAAAATTACATTAATACATGATTTATTAAAAACAGGAAAGTTATTACAAAATATTGTTTTCAAAAAGTAGACATTGTATGCCAGATGCGTAAGCACACTGGGTCGTACATTCCTTGCAGCTTCCGTGCCGAAAACAAAGTTATGCGGTTTTTAGGGAGTGTGTTTATGCACAGAGAGTCTGTCGGCAGCGGCTGGGATGGGAAGAGGGGTGGGGTGCGGGCGAAGGGTCGTAAGACGCGGGGGTGCTGGTGGAGGCGTCAGGAGGGGTCGGGCGAGCGAAGGCGAGTGGAATTAGGGGGGTAGGGGGGTGCACTTTGTGCTAGTTTTACGAACGTAAGTTTCGCCTGAGCCAATCAGATTACAACGTATTAAACCTTAATCGATTGTCGTTTCGGTTCTAGCATGATGGAAAGATCATTTTACCATGGTTTCTCGATTTTTCTATCGATTTGTCTCGATATATAAAGGCGAGTATCTGTTGTATTAGTGATAGTTTGTCTTTTATCTCATAAACAAGGTTTCTCTTGCGCGAAATTCACGAGTAATTCGTGGAACGTAATTATTTCATTCGTCACGTCAAGTTCATGTCCCAAGAAAAAATGGCCCAAATTCTTAGTTTGAATTTACTACTCGCATCAAAACCGTTCACAAACTATGACTTCTAGGCTGTCCGGGTGACGCCGCGGACTGCCTAGAAGTCATGAACTCGAGCCGCGAAAGCCTACGTGTACGTTCACAAACTAGTTCAGTACATAACAGTAATAAAATGACTTAACCACAAACTACCTGAATACAATCTGAAACCCACTATGTTTGTTTATTTCATGCTGCTCCCTGATTGGTCTTCGGAAGAATTACGACGCAAACTTAACGTAAAAGCTTGGAGCTTAAGTTTCCGTCAAGGAATACGTCAAGGCGTTGTGAATGGTCTCGCTTAATAACTCATGACTAGGTTTTCGGCTACGTTATGTGTACGTGAAGTTAGCATTGTGAATGAGGCTTAAGGCCTCTGGTCTCGTTTCCGCGAAGGGGCCAGTTTGCACGTTGCCTCTGCATTCCGCCTTCTAGTAGTTCAAAGTCTCTTATCCTCACACCTACCATCCATGCTCTTCAAAATATTCTAATTTGGACGAGGCAGTAATAACACTAACATTTCGATGTTTGTTCAGTATTTTATCGGTCACCATAAAATCTCACGATTTATGCGAAAACGTATATTAGTGCGATAGTAAACTAATAACTAATTGTGATGTTCACTCTCGCAGTACCTTAGGTATAGCTTTACCTTACTGTGATAGTGTAATCACAATTAGTTATTAGTTTACTATCGCAGTAAGGTAAATTTTCGATTATTGTGTTTCTGCGGCACATTACGATAATATTGTGGTGTGTTCTTTCCGATGTATCTATTTAACAATATTCGTTCACCGTGGTTCGAGAAACTATGGATGCAAATACTTTTTCTGAACTTAAAGATATCTTAAGAAATGACGTTTGGTGAGGAAGTTAGTGCGTCGACTTTCAGTGGCGACGCTTTCAGATAGTCAGTAAATATGATTACCAGAAAAGAGTTTCATTTGGTGGAATGCCTGGAAAATGAAGTTAATTTACGTAATAAATTTTTTTAATTGTTTTATCAATTACATTAAAATTAACATTAATTAATCCACAATATGAGCTATTTTTAGTCTGAATTATTTGTGTGTACGCACGCACGTAGCTTAAAACCGCCCGCGCCGCCCCCTCCTCTCTCTACCCGGTCGCTGGGACCCGCCACCTATTCTTCCCGGCGTATGCCCTTTCTCTTTGGCCAAGCTCAGAACATTTTTCAGCATCAAGAATCACTCACTGAATTTTTGTCATTTCTATTGCATCATTAATTATACGATCTGTAAACTACTCTAAGTTTTATATTTAACTCTTGTTAGTATTCACCGCTCGGGCTCGGCACACATTTGTATGTTGTAGTTTTAAAGTTATGTTTCTTTTGGTTTTCATGTCTTCTCTTAAAATGTAAGTTTTTATTTGTTAATTCCAAGAGGCACTATTAATTAAATAATATTTAAGAGGCACTAATATTTAAGCTATTCGCTTTGCTATTCATTTCGGCCGATCCTCCCATTTCCTCGTACGAGGTGGTCCTCCAGCCTTTTATTTTAGTAGCCTTCTGGCTACATCGCGTGAGCTACCGGAGGCCAATGTGTGTGTGCTGTGCGCGTCTATAGCCAACAGTACAGTCCACGCTGCTGGCTCATCATCGTGCGTGGCGCCGTGTAAGAGGTGGGTACCAGGTGAGTGCCGGGTCTGCACGTGCTCGCACGACACGGACGAGGGTGCGCATACAGTTTGAATGTGATTTATTTTGTACATCGCCGTATTTTTTCTTAATAAACAGTTGACTTGCGATGAATCGATGGTTGTTAATTTACATTGCTAGCATGTTAAATTTCTTTACGTACAGTTAGGTACAAGTGCACTTAATAAATCTGTAGGTTTACATGTTAACATGGATTAAAGAGGCAAGTGACCGATCAACAGTTTTAACGAAGTCCTATACCACGGTTGTCCAACGGGCCGCATGACGTTCACGATGTCATTGTGGCCCGTGAAATGTTAGTCAAAATTGAATGGCCGTTGCATCTGCGTTGGGCGAGAACATTGCGCGCCTAGCGCTCGCGCTCTGTCCTTATCCATACCGCCTTACAGTAAACATTAACCAAAGGTTACCATTGGTAAACTGTAGATTCTTTCCTAGTAAATTGAGAAATTGAAAACCATCCCCATGCGTTTCACTGCGTTATGCATGATACGGCCTCGTATGACGAACGGATCCATAAACTCCCCTCCCGTTCCGTTTCAGAGCAGCCGAGCAAACTGTTGAGTTTAACAAAATGGGGATGTCAGGTGAGGATTGCCCGAGTAATGTAGAAATGGCCCGCAACCGTATTAAAGATTATAGTTGTGGCCCTTTAGGTCTTGCAAGTTGGACATCCTTGTCCTCTGCGATAAAAATCACTTCCAAACTTCTTATATCGATCGGACCTCCCTACGGCATCTTCCGTAATGTGTCGCATTTGTCTTCGTTCTTCTTTCTCCTAACAATTCGTCTCGTGTATTCGTCCTCTGTTGTCTATTCTATGCGATGTAGATCGGCCCAATACTCATTTCATCGCGATTTTCACGCTACTTACCACTTGTTTTTCTGAGTCTACTCTAGTTCTCTCTGAAACACTCGCTAGACTTGTATAGTCCGCAATTGCATTTTTCATATTTCAATCAATAAAATTAATGTTTATTTATGAACTACTTTCTTAAAATGTTTTGCGAATGCCATTAATCTTTTCCTTAATATCTCCTTCCACCTTTTAGACTTATTTTATATTTGTTTTTCTTTTTTCTCGTGTTTTACACAAAGCCACGTACATAGTTGCTATGCTATTTTGTTTCTTAGTATAATTTTTATTTTGAGATTTAAAATATTCTTAATATTCATTTGTGAGTTAATTAGAGCTCATCTCAATAAATTTATAAAAAATATGCATTTATCACACATTATACTGTTTCTTGCCGTTAATAAGCTCTTCAACTCGTGCTTTTGACTGAGCATACAATATAACGGTCATTGAAGAAGTTTAGTATTGTCGAGATGAAATTGCAAATTCTTACTTTCACATGTCTCGAAGTCCTTTCCACCACATTCTGCGGAAAGCCTCAACCGATGAAAAATGCCGAAAGCTGTTCGTTTGAAGGACGATGCAATCAAATACAGCTACTTCTGAGTCTGCTTATTGGAAACTAGGTACACATTTTCCCTTGCGTTATTCAGAGAAGGGACATATGGGGCATCGTCTTGTATAGGGAGATTAGGACAAAATATTCACTCCTTATTTAGTCAGACATTTATACATTCAAAGTACTTGTAACATTTCTTTGTTATGTTCAAAGAATTGGTGGGATATCAACAAAAATGACAAATTCAGTGTACCTCTTATTTATTTCGACAATTTTACGAGTAATCCATTTTACAAACCGATCGTCGTAATGTTGACATCCCTAGTAAAGCGTCGCCGAGTAAGGTCTCGTGCTGCGTTGCTTCGAGCGGCAGTCCTCAGCCCGACTTTATGACTCGTGCACCGGCCGTCCTGTGTCGCAACAGCTGGTCCAGCCTCAAAGTTCTCGAACTCCTGCTTTGGGCTTTGCCTGCTCATAAGGCTCGACCTGCTCATAAGGCCTGGCAAGCCGCACTGCGAGTCCCTGCCCGATGGGCTAGTTGCCCCAGCAGGGAGCTATACTTGGGTTTTTATTTCTTGGCACATGAGGGCCTGTCTTCACGATGGAATATTTGACGGTATTTCGCGTCTTTGTCGGTCGTGCCGCTAGATGTCTCATGATCGCGGCCGTATCTAGCAGTGCTGGCGATTATGTGACACCGAGTACCCAACAACCCAAGTATAATCTTCCAACCCAAGTAAATCTATGTAGACAACGGTAATCTATCTTTTTTGTGGGGCAGGGGCGAATCTACGAGGGCGAGGCTCCACCCTAAAGCCAACATTCATTTGTAACAATTAAATATTGATAAATTGGCTATAATTATACTCAAATTATCGAAAGCAATACTACATATTGATTGGACCACAGTCAAACGAATTCTACCATTATGAATAAACATATTTTAAATTCCGCGTTAACATTGTTTTACTTCAAAAATATTTATGAGGCGGGTGACAGTCATGACTAGAATTGCCTTCTTCGCTGTGAAATTGTTATCGTGTCTATCTCACATACGGGGGCGAAGGGGTAGACGACATGAGCAGGGATCTGCATAATATTTCTGAGCACGGTGTTGGGGACTGCACTTGCAGGGAAAGAGTAGTGGTCTAATGTGTAAGTTGAAACATGTTCCTACTGGTTTCTTGAGATGGTTAAGGAGATTGTCATTGCTTCATCAGGAATGGTATTGTTTTTTGACTTATTGAATTGAAAATAAAATTTGAAACATTACACTTCAATACACCTCTACCATTTCTACTTATTATAAACTTTTTTGGGTTATTTGATGTGGAAAAGTAAACAGTCTAAACAGATTACGTTGTCTACGTAGTTTAAGTCATGTAGATTACGCGCAGAAAACACTTGTAGACGTACAATTATAGTCTAACTCTGCCCGAATCTGCGCGGGAGGCACTGCACGCCTTACGCTCTAGACGGCGCGCCGTCCACGACACACTGGATTGCCGTTTCATTTCCATCCATCACCTGACACAATGTTAAAATCCTCTTGTTGAACTTCATTTATAGCACTGTTTATTTATTTAACGTTTGGGGCTATCTGAGGGGACGCGGTTTTTGGACGGAGTTCTGCAACCGCATTTTTGACCCAGGATTTCGTTGAAGCCTACCTCTAGAGCTAGTCTCTTTCAAGCGAGCGCCCCCTGTGGGCGTAACTTCAAACGCCTCGGTGAGGTTCTCACTTTTTTCCGTCAAATGTTGGACTTAATAATACTGAAACTTCCTGAATCTGAGCATTCGTACGTACATAGGAGGTCTTCTCTTAATTTAGTGTGTCACCACCTCAACTTATGCAAATCTTCTTTAGATAGGAAAGTAAATATATATATATATATATATTATATATATATATATATATATATATATATATATATATATATATATATATTGAAGATTATCTAAATGTGAATCATTAATTTTTTATTTGTTAGATATTTAAAAGTGTTTTTTCATGTTCATGAAAATCACAATGGTAGTTGGAAGTGAGAAACACAACATAAAGTTGCTAATTTGGTTGTCTTGATTACATTGAGCTAGAGGGCAGACATTATGTACGGATTTATTAATTTTTAATTTTGATGAAGATCAGTAGATAGATCATCTGTGATCAGCGCAAATAGAAGTAGTAATAAATTGGATACCGAAATTCATTTTATTGCATTGAAGACTCATTCTCACGTAAAATCTAATATAAAAAAATGCTTGAAAGATGAGTTTCAATTAATTTACCAAAAATAATATCTTCACCTTACCTTTTTGTAGAAGTGATCATCTGAACATTTAAATGAAATTGAACGACATACTTCATCCTAAAAGGTGTTGGATAGTTCCATTTTGAACGTTATATCTAAGAAGCGTATCGTGTGTACCCCTTCAACACATTTCCATCCGTTGTAGTGGGTATTACAGGACGATTATTTTCCAGGCGAAGGTTTTCAACTCTTTATTCTCAAAAAAAGCGACAGGCAGTGGCTTTTAAAAACCAATGATATCCAAACGCAAGCTGCAATCCTCAAAGTTATGTTTTCTTACTTAAAGCCAACTTTAAAGTTGTTAAGTATCATGGCTCTGCAATTCTCTTTTTTATGTTCATTGTTGTTGACTGGGCAATAACTAGTTAGATGTGGATTAACCTGCTGAATCACTCCAATTGAACGTATTCAAACTTGTGCGAGCTCTTTACTAAAGCTTCAATCTAAAAATAGGAACGCTATCATTGTTGCTAGGTCTGAAAACGTTTGAAGTTACTTTCGCATATATTCAACCGACTGGGCCCCTAGCCGCATATTTTAGCATATTTTTTCTTGACCCTGAGTGAGACAAATTCGCCTCTCAGATTGAGAACTTACTCTTTCTTCCTGAGTTCAACTTCAAGAATAATATACACTAGTTCTCTTATGGTTCTTGCTTATTAAGATAATATCATTCCATTCGTTTCCATCTTCATCTATTAAGCTCTTCATCTTAGTATTTTTTCATCTCTACTCGATCTTTCATTATTTTGGCTGCTGTCTACTTTATCATTTATTACAAACATTAATCCTTTGAAACGACACCATTAAACAATAATCATTGAGAAGTATCAGCCTTTCTATGTCAGCTTGAGTATATTATGTTCATGCGCTTGATATTCATTAAAGGTATCGTTCAACTACATCAACATGTGACTCATTGCAACCATGGTAGTAACAACGATAACCATTGTAAGATATGCCAACGACACATGTCACAAAATATAACTTCAATGGTCATTTCAACGTCCAGTTAATAAAAAAAATTAGGATTTGAATAATTAACTTCTCAGAATTCAGGCACAAAGTGAGATACTGATATCGTAGCTGCATCTTCCACTACAGCCAAATATCAGCAAGACACAATGCCCAATACAACAATTTAAAGGGCCAGCATGAAGCTCTTACCTTTTTGGGCAGGCAATCTAATGTGATTCGTACTAGTCGAGAAACAAATTCTACCTTCTTCTTACCTTTATTTTCAACCTTCTTCAAACCACATGCACACGTAAAATTGGAAGTATTACAGCGTGTTTCATTGTCGACGGAGAAACATATTAAAAAGTATGATTTAAGATTAAATGGGGGAAGAACTTCACAGCTATTGTGACAAATATTCTCCCAAATCGCTTGCCACCTCCTGAAACACTGCTGCGAACCCCACGGCCACAACACAGCCGCTCTTAACTCGACATTTTACACTCGATGGGTGACCTCACCGACAAGATAATGGATGTGGCATTTTCAAAACATCCATCAGCTCACGTAATAAACGCATTTAAAATCCGTCTACGCTCGTATTGCACAAATGAAGCAAGTGAAAGAGATTTTGCAATTGCGAATCTGGTGTTCGATACACCACCGATGCTCTCGCTACACAAGAAGAAAAGCACTAGTACACCATGGACCTGTATCAGCGTGCAAAATGAGTAACATTGCTGTTTGTACCACTATACCCTTATAGTTAAACTAGAAACTTAAAGGCAATCAATAGTATTGGCAAGTAGTTTCTTCGGCGTTGGCGAAGCCTCTTCATCACAAGTCGCAATAGCCATAAGTGTTTGGTCGACACAGTACGTTTCCATTCCGCGTTCCAGGCTCCGTCAACATCGACAAGCGGCAGGATACAAATTTAGCGCAACCAGTAACTTCGATATCGAAACTTACAAAAGTTAATCATTACGCCTGGACTACTGTGGGCTTTCAAAATGATCCCGAAATTGCCTTATCGCCAAACTAGCGCAGCCAACAATTTCGGTACAGGACTTGCAAAAATAAATCACTGTGCCTCGACTCCAGTCTACAAAGAGCATTCAGAAAGTTCCCGAAATTGCTGTCATCGAAAAACTAGCGCAGCTAACAATTTCGATATCGGAACTTGCAAAAATAAATCACTGAGCCTTTACTCCGTTCTACGAAGGGCATTCAGAAAGTTCCCGAAATTGCCATGTCATCGCCAAACTAGCGATAAGACCGCGTTCATATTCGTGGGTTAGAGGGCTGGGCATGTTTGCACGCGGGCAACATTGGCCTGAACATGTTTCAGTGCACAGTGGTGTCACGTGGAGGTCCTTCAGCGTAATGTCGCTGTTCGATCCGCTTGCAAACATCAAATTCATGTGCAAACTGGAGGAAATATGCTTCAGAGACTATCAATTCTTCACAAAGTTTACTGTGATAAAGTACTAAAGAAAATTGCAGTTTACGACTGGTGAGTGTGTTCCCCTACGACCCGGAGCTATTGCAGTTATCGTAGTGGTACCCAGAAAAAAAATCACGCATTGTCAGATCCTGAGTCGAAGTGATGATCATGACTTTTGATATCGACAGTTTAGTGTACAATGACTTCGAACTACCTAGACAGTCCAACTGAAAATTTTTACGTGCACGTTTTGCACAGTTTATGTAATGGGACAAGTGCCAAGGACTATGTGTCTGCTTCACAACGCGCCAAGCCGATATTGATTGTGGTGCAGAAATTAATCTCCGTGAACATTCCTGTCTTTCCTCAACTAAAGTACTTTCCGGATCTGTCTCCCAGTGACTATTGCCTGTTCCCCACTCAAAATGGGCCTCAACAGGAGACGTTTTGCAACCGTGGAGAACATGAAATGGAAGCGACGACTCTGCTCCGACAGGTTGCGAAAGAAGCCTTCTTCCGATGCTTCCAACAATGCCAGGAACGATAGAGCAAGTGTGTAAAAATCCTACTTCGAAGTTAATTGGATTACAATTACCACATGTTATAACATTAACATGGTGCAACACCATTCCGGGAACTTTTTGATCGCTCCCATTTTGTCCAGACAGTGTGATGATTCGTCGTAGCGTATTTAACGATATTCATTTGCTCCGGATTTCTGGTCCACAACAATTTGCTGCGGGATTCCATTAACAACAGGCTACTTATCAGCTTGACTTGCCACTCTACACTGTCAAATTGCCGCTACGGAACAATGAAGCACCTAGGTCAAAAATAACGTCTGTAAATACGAAGTCCTACTCACCGAGTTCTCAGAGATTGTAAGTCCCACCTGCACTCAGAAAGTAGATAACAATTTAATTATTCATATTAGAACAGACAAAGCACCGATGTCGCTGATTTGCTCCAGATCGTCACCGCATCGAAAACAAAAGTGATTCACGAAGGAATATGAGGAATAGCGTGGAAATGAGATTCACCTTTACACTTTACGCCAAAGCCAGATTTCGGCTGGCGGTAAAGTGAGAAGTATTAAGCGTTAAACGCCCCAACTGTTTCATATCAGTTTCCTGATTGATTTAATTCCATTTTGGGGCCAAGATGAATCTTTTAAGTTACTGTAAAGAACACAAATAGCGCTTGTATGTCAAAACGTTGAATACGTATAACCTCAAAACATCTAACTTTACGATAGCGCTGTCAATTGCCAGATTGCAACACCAGGGTTGCCAAATCCCGAAACATAAAATGCAACCTTCGTACACGCCGAGTACCAGATGCAACAGAAGCTCGCCGACCGACTGGACACCGAGCAAACTCTTCGTAGGTTCTTGAGAATGTTAATACTCTGAAGAAAAAAACTTCCCAAAGCGGCAGAGTTTCGAGCACTAAATAAAGTCGTCTTCAAGACCATCAACCGGCGCCATGGAATGCGGAATTAAAACAAGCCTTTACCGCGACGCAACCACGTTTTTCAAGCCACTCTCCAGATTCACTCAAAGCACACAGATGCTCTTCATTGACACGTCAAACGCCTGTTTTTTTATATATTATGTATTTTTATGTTAAAAACGTCCACACTTTTTAAAATAAGTTCTTCGGATTAATGCACTAACAAAACAATGCATCAAGGATGTCTTCAGCAGGAAGTTTATTGAGGTGACAAATCTTTGGCTCGTTTTCAAGAAACCGATGACCTGCTTATTATCGTAAACCACCTGCCATCTACAAAGACATCCAGCACTTTCATCGCCAACTGGAACCCCAAAAATCCAGGTAAATAACCATAAGTAGATTACGCTTACGACAACAAATTGCCAGATGTACAAATAAATTCATATGCAATATACATGAAACGCAAGGTATAAGACGCAGATGGTCCGATAAATGTGGTTGTTGACGCTGTCAATTTGTGCCCTGAGCCCCACCTTGCGGCATTCAATCACAATAACCACACCACCACATGCACCAACACTTGGCTGCATTCAATCACAATAAAGCTACGAAAAACTTGACTCCTTCAGCGGAGTGCAGATCTCGATCGCCAGAAAGTTGTTATTCGTGAAATAGACATTGAACTGCTGTTTTATATCTTTGCGCGTACGCTCATATATATGTGTGCCCATATGTCGGCCAAATGTGGCTTCGGTTGCGTGGGGTTACAGTAGTGTAAGGGTTAGCGTATCTGTCTGTTGAACAGAAGTGCGTTCAAACCCGATCGAAGCCGTGGATTTTTTTTAAGGGTGGTACATTCCTTCTTGCGGTTTCCCTCGCAGAGGAAGTAAAGCTGAAAAAGAGGAAGAAGTTGAAATTTACTGCATTGAAATGCTGCTTTTAGCTTGTGCTAAAAGATTCAAACCTTAAAGACTCAGCTATATCCGTATCGCCTGATTCGACGCCTGAGTGATACCTCCTTTCTCCGCCAGAGGGTGAAAGCAGCGTAGCGGAATTGGCGTGGAAAGGCGAAGAGCAAGTTTGATGTCCGGAGCCTCTCCACGGAAATTAAGGCATAATTGAATTGAGTAGTAGCCCATCCGACACCAGGTCATGGCACTTGTGCAAGAGTCCTAGCCAAATAGGTGGCAGAGCGGGTCGTGTAGCCCTATATTAAAATGTGAACAAACGAATGATTTATGTGAAGAAACGAATTCCAACACTGCCAACGCGCCAAGATTAGTATACATTCGCATATATGTACTTTGAGATACATTCAAAATGCCAAATATTTCAACATGTACACGTCGACATGAGACATTCTCTTCCATTGGCTCTTCCGTTGCTAAACAGATATTGACTGATTCACCCGCTGGCCGCGTCCAAGAAAGCACGCTCGATTAAGTTTCCAAACGTTAAACCTCCTAATCTATAACCAAGTATGTACAACATTGTACATAAGTAATACAACCATTGTCAGTACGAACAATCGCAACTGCTCACCTGCAACGCTCTTAACTGTTCGGGGCGCACCAGACACGAACTACCAGTTGATATCACAGCTCGATAGACGTGATAGAACACTTTCATCGCTACTTTAAGCTACTCTGGTATGCCAGCTATTTATTAACGTGCGGAACGCTGGGGAGTAAAGATCGATTTGGAGTGTAACCGTAATACTGACTATTGGATTTGTAGTGCGAGTAGTCAACCGCCAATGTGACAGAGGAAAGGTAAATGTACAATAACTGTTTAGAGGTAAATAGTGCCATAAACCACACGACGCGGTGTGTGTGGTTTACCACTAACAAGTGCCTGAAGTATTTTAAGTGATTGCACGCGAGTGCTGTATTACAACATTACAAGTGAACAAATAATGCGGGAAAAAAGACTGCCGCACCACTCGGGACCTGCGTTTTTTTGTGGCAAGGTCAATTAGACACTACTTTTATTAATGTCCTTTGGGAAAAACACTGAAGAAAAGACCTATATCAATAACGTCGCCAGCAGATCGAGGCTTAGTCCCAGTTATCAGTCCTTTCCGAAGACCTACCGCATACATTAGGTTAGATCATTCTGCGGAAATGCACGGGTTCCATGTTCATCCCGTGCAAGTCCTCATATTACCATCCCCAAAGTAAATATTGAATCACCCCACGTACACACCACCAATGCGGATAAACCGCAATGTATAAAATCATTCCGATCCCAACAAAGACGGTTCTCTTGGACACACCGTGTTCTGAAAACCAACACACATGCACACGTATTTGAACAAACTATCAAACGACCACCCAAGCCAGAGGAGAGCAATGATTAAAATCCTTTTTGATAGTGCAACCCGGTAATGTGAACCAGATAACTTAAATGAGGAACCCAATCGCATTAACAGAGCCCAACAAACTATTGGATGCTGTTCTGCCGAAGTCAAGGAAGTACTCTACTCCCGAAAAAATGCACCTTCTAGAATGTAAAAATATAATAACACAAATGAATTGTACCGTACTTGAATGGAATTACGAACCGTATATGGAAAATACTAAGAAACACTATATCGACACCATTTTTAAGCCCACAACCCAGCTGCGAAACGTGTTAAGATCGGCCAAGAATGCAAGAGACCCACTGTTGTCAGCAGGAGTCTATGGAATTCCCTGTTCATGCGGCGCTGTATGTACATCGGGACTTCTCAACGGAGCATTAACACACGTATCTCCGAACATACACGGAACTGTCGTTTATGCTAAATTGAGAAGTCTGTAGTGGCCGAATACGGTTTTTCCGGTCGTGAGCACGACATCAGATTTGCAACATGTTGATGTTTTATTCCGTATAGAACACTACCATGCCCGTCTACGGTGAAGCCATTGAGATTCATAAACATTATTTGAATTTTAATAGAAAAGAGGAAGGGGTGAAAGTCCGCTCGGTATGGATACCTGCGCTCCGTTGGAAGAAGGCTAAACCGTCCCTAAGTCAACAGTCGATACCTGCGCCCAAGCTGACGATCACCAGTGACCTAGAGCTGAAAACAAGTGTTTACCAGTCACCAGTGAGCTGTCTGAAAGGACACTGCGTTACCCATTGGCCGCTAAAATTGTCTGCCGCAGTTGAAAACTTAGACACAGAATGTCCGATAGACCACTGACATCCAGTCCGGGAGCCATTTTTATTGATAAACAATCAAATATTTCTTGGATACATGTGCTATTACAAGTATCAATGCACTACCTAAATTATTAGTCAAATATAAAAAACAACTAAAAATTGAACTAAAGTATACATGAAATAGTACTCAAATGAAGCTCCTCTGCAGACCTTTATAAGCCAAATACATTTTGTTTGGCATACAGAACAACTAGAATGCTATTCCCACCGTGCTAATGAAGAACTACGTGATGATCTAAATGAAATAAATAAAATTCGTTACTAAATGAAGTAAATTAACGAGGAAATTAAATAATCAAACAAGGCTGAAGGCATTAATTAGAAAAGTAGAATCAGACGAACTTTTCTCACTTGGTACATATGAAATTGAACCCAATCATAAACAGTTACATTGCAATTACAACAGTCACAAATGCAACGGTCATTAGCACTCAATGTGTAGAGTATGTTTTTTTCTTCCTGAGCTGTCAATAATCTTCTCGAGCTAAATCGTGAGATCCAGTGCCAACTTACTGTCGGCTAGCGGAGTTCTTCCCTTGAACATAGGACCTCCAGCCAGAGACACTGCAGTTTTATCAACTGATCCCCTGAACCTTTCCACCTGGTCCAATCCGCCGAGATTCACATCAAATATCACCTCACCTCCAAATATAGGCAACATTGAATTAACCAATGAAGAAGTCTGAACATCAACTGAACCAGTTTCATTCATCTACGTACAAATTGCCACATTTACCACAATGGAAGATTACTAATTTAGGGATACGCGCCACTTGCGTGCCCCCTCAACGCAAAGCGATTGAAATGATGCCGCCGAAACTAAACTACACATTTTTATATTAAACGCCCAAAACCTTGTCAGACAACCCGATCCGGTGGCATTGCACCTTTTTTCTACGTGATATACTTGATCTAGTTATTCATTCATCATCCGTCATGTCTCCTGTGGTGTACTCAATGAATACGACCACTTTCTCATCCTCTTTGCTCTCTTGCTTGGAGCCTTTCCCAAAACCTGAAATACAAATTTAGCAGAAACTAACTGGAAAACGGCTGGAGAGTACAATATAGACAAAAAATTGCATGCAACAACTGATTTCCAAACAGTCCCTTCAACTATCAAGTGATCCACGCAACTAAAATCTATGCATCTCATCATCTTCAAGTGATTGGTCAAGTCTCTCACAAAAATGTTCAAACCTTCAAAAGGCAAAAGAGCTACTTCCATACATGAAATTCGCAGATGAAGCCGCATTTCAGAATATACGACGGGAAATAAATATATTACAAAAAAATTGAATCGGAAGAGAGGAAGAAATTCATTAACCGAGCAGATGATAAGTATCTTAAGATACGAAAAATTCAGTGGCAACTAAGATATTCATTGTCACTTATCACGGTATTAAAATCATGAGGCAACCGACTGTGAATCGCAACAAAATACGGACATCTTTGCAGACCTATTTCTAATTGATTTGACGCCAACATTACCGCATGTGTATAACACAGCACCAAGACCGCTCACATAAAACATGCAGAAAATGAAACAAAAATAAGCAGATCGACAGAAGCCAATATAACCGAATATCACATCAACACAATAGCAACTAACAATAACAAAAAATCTGGCCACCTACTACAAAGTGCTCACCTAGCCTTGCTACAAATTTCCAATGCTACTTTCCTAAAACATGGAAGAATGGTGCAGCAATTCTCATACAAAATCCTAATGGAAATAGAAAACGAATAATTAAAGTTAACAATTTTTTAAAACCAAATATCAACTATTTGATTTGCTCCGGCTAAAACACAAACCTGAAACTAGGTTTGGGTTCATCAAAAGCCTCTCGTCGCCTATGTAGACATATCTCCTTGCCATAAGGGCTGCCTCTTGCTTAGAATTCTACTCTTCGTAACTTACTATTTTCAACTGGTACGCAATAGACAACGTAAACCACGAATATTCCTCGCGAAATATCAAAAGGGATTATCTCCAAATCTACACCTACATACCATTATTTAACAGCCAAAACTCTCCTAACCCCACATTTCGCAATCACGTCCCGTTGCTGTTGGAGTCCACCAAAGATACGTTGTTTCATCTTTTCCATATGGTCCTCCATGAATCGTTTTATTCTGGCATCAACGAATATCTGCACGCCAATGCCGTGGCCATGACTGCAAAAGACTAATATCTCAAGAACAGTTAGTCGCCTCCAAAAAACAAAAAAACAAAACGCAACTGCCGGAAGGAAGAATGCAATCACATAAGTACCTTGGACACCACAAACGGATTATATTAATCCAGAGTTAAGCCAAGATATTTGTTCACGTGGATGCATAAAGGCATTTCCATTTGCAAAGTTCAAGGTAACAGTAACCCGTTGAGAAGCAATATATTACATACAGGATGAGTGCAAAGGAACTAAATATGACTACAAACTTTTAAGAACTGCTATTACTACAAAGCTGTTGGGTACAAGTGTTATTTTCTTTCTTATTTACATAGTTGGTGTGGAGGCTGCGGGTTTAGCTTGAGTGATTTGGAAGAGCTGCTGAAATAGTTGGACGAAAGAAAACTGCGATACGACCTTCTAAACCCTTGAAATAAGAGAAAATTCTGAAAACGAAAAGTAATAAAGACGGTCCCATCACCGTAAGTATAATTAAGTTGAAGAATTGTGTTATCTTTATCTGGGCGTAAGGAAAGAGTTTTCCTCACAGTTTTTAATTCTCGTGTGTAATGTCTGTCACTTCACTAGTATTTGTGTTGCAGTTGAAGTGCTAGTGTCTGACAAGGAAGATTCGCATATATTTTGTGAAAAGTGTTTTAAAATGGAGGTCTTACTAGGAATGTCAAGTTTCTTTATTTCTAGTGAGACGTTTGCTCTTTGTAATGTGGTCCTTCAAGATTTCCTCAAAGTTTGAATTCCATTTATCTTCCGGAGGATCAGGAGATTTATCTGAATCCGTCAATATGTTAGGCACGCGGTCAGGCTTAAAAGGAATAAGCCCCTTTGTTCGAAAACCACTGATAATGTTTTCTGATTTGTTCGCCCCAATTTTTCCCAACGTTTTTTTTATCAAGGACGGAAAAGAAACCTTAGATATGTGGACTCTTGTGAACGTTTTCTAATCACGCAAGTCATTGCACCATGCCTTCTTCAACGCTTTAAAGAAGTCGATACCAATGAGCAAAGCTGTCATCCAATGGTATGGTATAGCACGAAGTTGATGTTATGATCTTCGCAGAGTTGTATTGCTCGCAGTGAAACAGCAAAGGTTTTCTCCAGTGATTAGTTTCCGACCAACCTGTTTTTAAACATGACAAAGCTATTGTACTGAACGAGACTTCAAATACCGATCGTCAAACCACCCACTTTTGTTGCGATTGTAATTCGCACCAGAACCCCATGCGACAATCGTTCTAGGTCCTCCTGGTCAGAGGCACTGCAGTGGCAGTTGATGCCCTGAGCCACCACTCGCGGTCATATTATTTGATGTGGTACAGCTGCACATGTGTACAGTTATTTCTAACATATCAGAGGTTTTCTCGTGATCAGTACATACTGATGAATTGTTCGTCGAAAGCTATGCGAAGAATTTCCCATAAATTGTAAATAATTTCTCACAAAACCAAAGTTGGCGTTAAACAACTTGAGCAAGCAGTTCAAATTTATTCATCTAATCATTTCACAATAAGCTTAGTTCTTACTTTACAATAAGCTTAGTGTAATCGCTTGTAATGCGACACAGTCTACTGCGTTAAGCATGCTGGATTCAGTTAAAGAAGCCTTTAGTTTTTTAAAATATTTGTTTATCTTAATGGATCCTTTGCGTGAATGGTTAAGTCATATGTAATAAAATTGGGCATGTTTGATTAATTTTATCGACTTACTATTGACAAATCGATAATCTGAAATACGAAAACTAAAATGGTGCATTAGATTTCCCTTTAGCTTTTGTTCTCTATAAAAAATGGACAGTGGAGACCACTATGAAATTTTGTTACCAGGTACACTTAAAAATCGAGAAGGGGCTTCAAATAATTTTACATTAGTTTAAACCAGAAATAATGAATCCAGAATAGTCAGGAAGCAGTTTCTGAGATAACGAATAGGTCCAAGATGTTTCTCAATGGCTTATAAAATTACGACCAAAAATTCGAACTCTAATGACTGTCTCGTTTTACTTAATGCGAGAGGTGTTGTCTAAATGAATTATTAGGGCACCGGATATAACTCTTTATATTTACGCATTTTGTGTACGCGATGAACTCTGCAAAATCTCTGCCCAATACGGGTAGAAAAATCATTTTATAAGAGCCAAACGATAAGCATTATGTTCATTGAATTAATCGAACGAATTCTTTCTTGAACAATAATGTAATAAACGGATCGAAAGCTTGTATTCACCTTGAATGTCCGATGTTCCTTGCTTTTAAAATCCATTAAAGTAGGTTGGCTAATTTAAACTGATTTTTCCATTACGCTGGACCCAAACAAAATATTTACCCAAATAATTATAATCGACGTTTCGTATTGTAAGATATAATAGGTTAATTTCATTGCTTCTGGTAATGAGGTATTGAAAAATTAAAAAGGAGCAATCTGTCGAAATTGAGGTTGCTTAATTTGGACTGTCTCCTTAAGTTGGACTTCAAAAGAAATGCACAAGTGATAATAAAAAACGGGTATGCTGATTGAAAATTACATTAATACAATAAATTAAGATTATAAAGAAAAAAATTAATTCAGTGAAAGAAATTAGTTTTATGGAGCAAATATAACCCAAAACTTTATTTTCAAACCTCCTTTTGTGAATCAAGATTATACTCAGAATCAAACATTTTACTATTTGAAAAAGAACTAGCATGCCATTTTCAAAATATTACAAATTAATAAAAATCCGATGCAGCACTGCGTACATAAATCCTCAAAGACTTCTTTTTATTCGATGGAATCCTTCCAATAAGCATACTGTACTTGAGTACACACGTACAGAAGTTAAGAACCAACATTGCGACTCCACGCGAGACGCATACTGACGCATTGCGAGACGACAACACATCATCTCGTCCACTTCTGCAGTCGAATCTCTTAATTTTTTCTGCCTTTCATTTTACCAACACATAGAACTTCTACAACAATCTAGAATACTAGGTAACTGTTAGAAGACTTGTACTCTTCCTCGTCCTGAAAAGTTTTATTGTATCATTTGGCACCCACAAATTCTTAATCTTTGGCAATATATTTTGATGTAATTTCCAAGAACTTTTCTCAAAAGAAAATGGTTTCTTCAGGATTATTTGAAATTGATAGTGATCCTTCCCTCATTGCCTGTGGCGGCCCGAGGAATTGAGAAGGCATGTGTGTCAATAGCAAATATTTTGTCTCTTCAGAATATTTATAGAACGAGGGCAAACTACAGCCCGTGTTTTACGGTCGACGAGGTTTCAGTTCTTGTCTATTCTAGCAAACACAGAAAAAATGTATTAATGGGAATGCATAACTGTTTTAATTGTTTCTGATGGAGGAGAGGTTTCGGAAACTCATTGCTATGCATACTCATGCACTTCTTTGACAGTTATGTCGCAGTCAAAAATGTTCACGGAACATATCGCTGATTTGTTTTACAGGAAGGATTATGTCTTAAGTTTTGTGATGAATGACATTTTTTCTTTAAAAGCAAACAATATTCTTGAAAGCCGAAAGAAATTATGAACACTAGTTAGAGAAGTTAACGGTTTCGCAGAACATTTCCAACCTGTTCCACCCTGGTTACATACGAATATGGAAAGTTTTGTCTCGTGTGATACAACTATTTTTTGAAATGTAACATACCTACGACATTTGTTAATGTAAAAGAGGTTTCATGAGAACTCGTAATAATTATCACCCATGTCAACCTGCACACTCGGACCATAAAGAGCAAAACAACAAAAACACTTCAGTACGTACACTGCCCTACAAGCACCTGCATACGTGAGAAGGTAGATAGGCACAAGCTGACAAAATTGCGAAAGTACTATTGCAATTTTATATTCTACGTGATACTCCAAGTAATCTAACGATACGTCAGTTTGACAACGCGAACATACACTAACAACGGCACAGGGTCTATTTTTGAATCTTCTGCATCAAGACAACTTTCATGTTGAAAATAGACAATGTAAATATGCTCTCAAAAATGTTGGTTTTGAAAAAAAACTTCAGCAAACCAAACAGAAAGAAATGAAATCGGATGAAAGAGTATGTTCGTAGCTTAGATTACAGACAAATACAAAATCTTAGAAAAACGCTTCCACCATTCAACTCTCAAAACCCCTTTGTTTCACGTGAAATTTGCGGAGAAGGGAGAGTCAGTGTCTTCTCTGCACCCCATTCTAATAACATTGATCATTTGCTAACGCGGGAGCATTAAATTATGTGCGTCTTTGAAATTGGTTTTATGCTCAAATTAAACGAGCCAATTTAATCCAAAGTTTTTAACCTTCTGGAACCTTTCCAGCAATTGATTTTTTGGGAAACAGCGCCAGCCCATAGTTATCAATGATCAGCCGCTAGTCTTCTTTGACAAACTACTTAGTTACTGCTTTGCATTGCATCTCTACCGCCCCAGACTCCTATCTCCATGCGTTTTGTTTTCCTTGCATGTACTATTAATAAAAAAAAGTGGCGTGAGTTGTGGTATGCGGCGTCTCATTTGTTTTGCTACCAGTTTACATTGTTCTGTCCATGATATTTTTTGGTCGAATGTGATGGCTACATATGTGATGTGGACCATGGTATTCTTTGCCCGTTTAATTGGTTGGTGCTCCCCGCCGACTTGCTTTTATATGCCCCGTGCGCGACGACAGTCCGCGTGGCGGCGATGTTTCTAACGTGTTCGCTGAGCGCCGTTTCTAATAGCGTTCTCCATTCGTTGCACTGAAACCCATCGTGGGGCTCGGCAAAAACGTCATCGCTTCGTAACAGTGCTGCCCCACATGCGAGAAGGGCAGTCACGTGTGAAACCGATTCCGGAACTGAGTCAGTGCCTGTGCGCTATGAAGTGAGATTACAGACAACCGTTCATCGTCTGTCACACGGATAGAACTCGAAAAATCATTTTGAATTATATGATTGTAATATATGATGTAATATATGAGTGTAATATATGATGAAATATATGATTGTTTTTTATAATTTTTATTATTAACGGAAATTGTATGAAGTATTTGGTAATTCTTACCTCCTAATTTATAGATTATTTGCGTTTGATTTCTTTATTTAAAAAGTAGCAAAAACTTCTAACTCGTAACTATCGAAATTTCATTTTTCGAGATTTGCCAGTGATCGACATATTACACTAGATTTTGAACCGAAAGGATTCTGCAGATTTGTTTGGTTCTTGAAAATCACAAAAATATTAACAAGAGCATTTCCTCTGGCGTATGTATACGCATGCGACAAACATTTCTTGGCACTTATATTTGAATGTAAGGGCATTAGTCACTATTTTTATTTTACTTTATTAGCGTTTGGAAATTGAGACGAACGTATACTTTGATTACTAAATAATACTGCATTTGTTATTCAAGGTTGAATTTTAGGAAAACACAAACCGATTTTCCGAACTTCGCGTAAGTAATTATTTTAAGACATTTCTTGTAAAATATGATATACTCCATTATTTGAATTGCCAAAAGATCCTCGATTACCTTCACAATTTCTCCACGAATTCAAATCAACATTCATAACTTCTGTACCTAACCTCAAAATGGCCAGGTGCAACGGACTGCACTGAGGAGCTTCTTAGTGGAGGTTAGAGTACCCCGAGTTCACCCTGGTTCCGTGTCATTGAGCGAATGGAACATGCGCTTTATTGCACTGATGCGCCCTAGAGGTCAATTGGAACACGAAAGCTGCACTGAGTGCTCACCAATGCAGCGAATGGAATACGCTGTAATTGAAGTGTTCATTGCGGCGCAACGCACATCGCCGTAAAGGTCCTTGGCAAGTAAGCACAGCAACTGCCATTTCAGCGCGCTGTCATCACTATTGCCAGCGCGGGAGTTTGAAAGCGGTTGCCGCATATTACAGTCATGACAAAAAAAATACCACATTCATCTTAGGACGATGTGCTGTTAGACAGAACAAGTAAATACTAATTTCAAATAATACGTTATTCTTGTTTCGAATGCAAATTCAGGGGGCCATAAACCATTACTAAAGCAAGGTTAAGTAAGAAAAATACTAAACCCCTATGATTCGCACACTTGCTACGAAAACTTCCCTCCCGGAAAAATGCCAGCCCCAAGTCGAGAGCTTGGGGCCCCTTCAAACCGAGTCGCTCTGCAATGCTTCCATAACGCATGGCAGCAGGCATAGCATTGCTTTAAACCAGGGATTTCCAACTTTCTCTCGGATCGAACTATTTAAAAGAATTGTTTGTTTCATTGACCCCCTTGTCTCTTCTTTAAAATACAGCATACGACATAATCATAACACAAAGAATTGCACACAAGTTACTTCGTAAATATCTCGATTTGTAATAATCGTTAACAATTTCCGTTCTGGGCGAGTTATTTTTTAACTTTCATTTTGATGCAATGGTTGGAAAAGGCAGTCGATATTGAGCGATTTTAAAGAAGTGGCCTTTGCATTACTGCAGTACATATTACGGATTTTTTATTGCACGATAGAGTAACACAAACGTAGTCATAATTTCGTGAGTTTTCTAATCATTCCAACGATGAACTATGAATTCGAAATAAGACGAGTTAATTTTTAATTGTTTTTGTACTTTTATATAAGAAAGAGCAACAATTTCATTATTTGTTTTTGTCATTGCTCATGATATTTTTTTCAGAATTCAGTTGCTATTTCATACTTGAGTATTGAACCCAAGTCGACCCCTTAACCTTCATTGATCCCAAGGAGTCGATTCCAACCCCGTCGAGAACCTCTTCTTTAAATGGAGGTATTCCCGCCAGTAACACTTCTGTGGCGTTAGACGCATGCTCCCGCCAGTAGAAGCGCACACGCGCTTCCGCGCCATCGCCAGCCGGAGATTTAAATGGCAGCTATCACACTAGGCCATTTAGAAGCGCTACTGAGTTTATCAGTGAATATATTGAATGACATGCGGCCACCGGAGCCCAAAGCAGTGTCTCGGAAATGCTTCCTCATGGAATTCTTCCATACTATTGCAACGCTCAGTGACCTTGTTCAGTGGCTTCTTTAGATCAATCTCAGAATCGCAAGAATAATCGACTTCCCGTCGATCGCTTCTTCTTTTCTCAAATTATAGTCTTTCTCAACAATAAAATTAAACAACTAATGTGACATACCAGAATGTCACACGAGTGTAATACAACGAAATGGTTGCATCTAGAATGATAAAATACAAGTAACACGCGTAGCATAGCAACGAACTATAAACATTTAGGCGCCATGCTGGATACTAGACGAGAATTGTATTGTCGAGGTACGGCACGGTCTGGTGCAATGCCACCTAAACACTAATATAAGGCCTGTCGACTAACGCTGTGACGTCACATGGGTAGTCATCGCGACAAACTAATATTTCGCTGGCTCCTCAGTCAGTTAACGTTTATTTACCTTCTTGACCGCCTTAGTAACGATATTTTACAGAAAGGAATTTTCTCTTTATTCTTCTTTATTGTATTTCATTCAATAAACAGTTAATTTTTAACTAAAAATAGATGAACGATTTTAAATTTAAAGTATTGCCATATTTAAGGTTATTGTGCATCTCACGTTGCGCACTAAATGTTGCATCTACATGATCCTACATCCATAACACCATTTTTCCATATTAGGAAAATTAATTCCTTGTTTATAATCATTTAACCAGTTGTTTTTAAGCACTTCAAGAGGTACACACTGTCTAAAGAAAAAAATAAATTTTCTGTGGAATCTGCATGGATATTCATAAGCTCTTTCTAATTTTGGAGGATCGGAAAACAATGACACAGCTTTTCTGTTCACATGATTGTTGTCAGAAATCACTGCAATCCCTTCAAAAACAATCTTTTCAAGCCCTACAATGATGGTTTAGCAACTCACCTGCCAATTTTCTGACCGGATATTTATAAACTACATATTTATATATGAAATCAGACTAGTTTCCATGAACACACAAGATGTTGATGAATTATCTTCTTCATTAATGGCAGTTCCGACTAACTTCCTCCTTCAGAGTATAAATTTGTCTTCAACAATATTTCATCCAATAAGTGTACCACAGTCTTGTTCTTTTCATTCGACAAACTGAATTTCTTTCCTATGCACTACAACGCATACTTTGAAATTGCTTTCGACCCCGAAAGTAAAAAAAAAATCCAAAGTAAGGACGGCAACTTCACGTAACCCGAACTTGCAACGTGTTTACAATTTGTTACAAGCACTCTGTATCAAAGTTGCTCTGCTACAAGTATGTTCTGTTCACATAAATTTAATGTATAGATATTATTACACCATAAAATTGATAAAACACTTCTCATGTAATTCTACACACGACATTAGCAGTTCACACTGATTCACACGCAGACCATACTTTTGCCCAAATGTAATGTTATGACTACAAGTGAATTAGAAGAAGCAATATGGCCGCCTGCCAATAGGCCTGAGGTGGCAATGTCTTTAACGTGGATTTTGGCGTCTTTAACATGGAACATGGTGTCTTTAACATGGATTTAGCATATTTTTAACATAAAGAAGCGAATTCTCACTCTTACGGAAGCGGTGAAGCAGTTCACATGGTATGAACATTATAGAATTATAATTTTGGGATAATAGATTTATGTTGTGGGTAAATGTTTGTTTCGTTAATCCATAAGTGTAATCTAAACGGGATTGTTTATTTGAGCTTTAAGGGAGTAAATGTTTGCATTGTTTTAATAATAGTTTCATTTGTTCTCGTGTATGAACTTTGCATTCAAAAATAATTAAACTTCGTGTTCGTGGGTTTATATGAGGTTACTTCCGTAGTGAAAATTATAAATTATTATTTTTAAGGAAATAGTAGTCGCGAATGGAGGTTTCACCCGAAGCCTAGTGAAGGAAAGTCGCGACGCGATGTTATTAAGACAGATGTAGAGATTTTCCGAATAGCGGACTGTATAATTAGCAACAGTCGGGTAACATTCAAAGTTTACACGAAAAGTGCGTTCATAAATTACACCACAGGAGGACCCAGGGCATCTACTTTTGGAGACGATCATATCAATCGAGAAGACATTCCGTAAGCGTATGAACTTTATCTAAGCCGTACGGTTGAATAATGTTTAAACTCCGTAGAATCATGAATTAATAACGAGCTCGTGACATGTTACAATAATTGTTATTTGTTTGAAAAGAAAAGGCTGATATTTCTTTGAAATGCTATCAATTCAGTAGGTAGTAAATTAAACAGAAGTTGCATTAATCGTGATTTCTGTACAGTTACACGTCACGTGCAACAGGTAAGGTGACGTATGTTGTACGTCGAACTCACGCAAGACCTTAATAGAAAAACAGCTAGACAAACGATGAGTAATTAGAACAGATGATTACGAGCTCGGGACAAATTAAATTTTAAAAATCATAAAGTGTTACAAATTGTCATACCCAACGCGGGGCAGGTTCATTTTGGTTACATTAACAATCAAGAAATTTAACAATTTCATAAAAAGACTTCCGTCTTGCAGGTTCTCAACTTACATCAAGTCCTAACAACTTCCCCCCAAAACTAAGATAATGACTTTGTTAACATCTTAAATAAATCGTGAATATTATTGCATGAAACCGTGGAATCCGCGGAATCGATAAGCTCTCGAGCTAGTCTTCACGACCTCAAGAAGCGTTCTGTTTATCTGCAAACTTCTAAGATTATACCCTTTGCTAGGAAGAGACAAGTGACAACAACAACAAAATATACGTCATTCTCCATGTGAGGGTAGCCATTTAGATTGCACCGGGGAGCAATGAGGTGATATCAGCCACGCCTGATGTACTATTTGTGCCCGTACTGGCTTGAAGGCGCGCAAGTTCAAATGTTTCCCTCGGATCTACTAGTTTAATAAATTCGAATACGTTTCTTTCCATTTGTTATATCGTCCTTTTCTGTGTTTTCTGGTGTATAATTTCATAAGCTGTTGCATTCGTGCTCTACGACCCTCCCACAAATTCAAATTACGTTAAATCTCTCTTAAATCGTGTTCCGGAAATACTGCCAGCAACTAATGCGTATTAAATCTTGAGTTATTTTTTGATGACAGATTTATGACACCCTGGTTTCATTTATTGAATAATACGCTTTGCGATAAGGGTGTTCATTTGTTTCTTAGATTTAAGTTCAATGCCATACTACTACAGATATATCACGCAATACAATTTAAAGAAAGTTTTCAGGGTTATTTAAAAAATATGTTCATTTGGCTAGGATATTTAATCTATCATTCGAATATATTGTACTTTCACGGAGGTATTTTACAATTCTCCGCTTTTTGCCTTCACAATTAAAGTTCGTAAAATAGCCGTTGCAAATCAAATGTGTATTATCATGTAAAACATGAAAATGCGCCAATTCTCCGGTAAAACGCGCATGCCTTTACCTTTACATCTTTCACAACTATATAATTCATATTGTATACGTATACATTCTCGATCTCTATATATCGAAGTGTATATTACATCTGTCTACATCCTATAACATTACATTAAACGTCAAAATGTATCCGGAGGTGGTTACATTCGTTTCGTAAAATCTTTTTAACAATCACTGGTCGGTAGCATGAATAAGCACAGGTGTGGTTTTCCTATTTTTAATACAGTCTAGTAGATGAATTTGTCAGGATTCCTGGCAGAAAATAAAATTTATTGTTTATGGTACTATGCTTTGATAGCAAAGATGGGCAAGGTCGTCTCATTCTACGTAGCCGAGAACATCAATTTATTATAATTTTATTAAATTAAATCTACCATAACAATTTGTGCACATTTTCCCCAGTAGAGAGTATACGAGGGTTGATTGAAACGTCCGTGACTTTTTAAAGAAGGAAATATATTTTTTACAAAATTCAACTTCATTTCTCAACATAGTCTCCTTTTAACTTAAACGTTTTTCTAATTTATTTAAGCCTTCCAAAAAATATGACTTTTCAAAGTCTGCGAAAATTGGACATGAATTTCTAATTCATTGGACATGAATTTCTTCCCACCGAGCCATGACTTTTCCTGCCGACGGAACTGTTTTCGCCTTCTTTGGAACACATTCGTGGGAATAAATCCACTGCTTGGATTGTTGTTTGGCCTTGGGTTGAAAATAATGGATCCACGTTTCATCAACTGTTACATAACGCCTCAAAATTCATTTGGATTACGCTTGAACATGTTCAAACACTCCTGTGAAATGGTCGCAGGATTTCGCTTATTGTCAATCGTGAGCAGTCGCACCCATCTTGCCGGCAGCTTTCTCATATCCAAATGATAGTGTAGAATGTTGCTCACGCGTACATACGAAATGTTTACAATCTCAACTATCTCCCTTACATTAATTCGGCGGTCTTCCATCACAATATCGTGAATTCTGTTCACCATTTCTTCATTTGCGACCTCAACCGGCCGTCCTGGACGGTGAACCACTTGTGGACCATACTATGTGACGGAGCAGTGTCCCCATAACTCTCTCAACTTCTCTTCCGTTTCCTTTAAAGGTTTCCCATGCAAAAAGTAGTGCTTGATTCTTGATACAACTCGAAATTCACTTTTCTCCATTTTCACAAAGCAACTCACATCTTCTGCTTTCGGACCCTCTCAACAATTATCTAACGAGCAGATGGCAACAATATCATGCAAGGTTTCCTAAAATGGATGTAAGACTTCAGTGCCAACAAAGAACCTGCTAAGTGGTTGTAAAAGTCACGGGCTTATCAATCTGCCTCCGTATGTATTCATGAATACGAGCTTGCGGCAGTAGGTCGATTCCTTTCCGAAGGGCACGATGAGGGATAATGGCCAAATTCTGTAGCGGATTTGTCTTTGCAAATAGTTTTTTCATACGCGAGAGAATATTTTCTTATCAGTTCCTACGAAAAAGGCCCGTTTTTGCCCGTATACATAATTCAACTGGTATATGAGGGTTGGGATCACAGAATTCAAGAAAATGTGCGCAGAATATACTTCTTTCCTTATTACGTCACACAGTATTTACATCTTTAATAAGGTGGCGCCAATTTGTTCCGTTCTATGGGACGTGACTTGTTCTTGGGCGATTTGAATGGCTTATTTTGCACTGCATATCTTGCCCCCACAAAGGATTTGATGTACGAACTTCAATTGTGTCTTTAAACAATTCAATCCTCTTACTGCGAATCAAGTCTGTGCCAACTTTAAGCAAGTTTATGGGTTTCGTTTGTACGAAATATAATCTTATAAAGGGTTGCGAAGTTGTGGAGAGAACTTATTGCACACTGGTTGTTGTGTCTTCAAATAAACGATTGGTCCAACACATAAAATACAAAGTTTATTTAGAAAAACAACAGTAATTATCAAGTCATATGGCGTGAAGGACGTGTACAAAAAGGGGGACCGCGTGCAGTGCAGGCGGTGCCCACTGGTTCCAACTGACCAAACTCGAAGCTATGGATAAAACCATACGAAAATGTGTATATTATTTTTTTGGAGGGCAGTTGATTACGAATTTGATGCCAAAATTGGAAAATCTAAAATGACGGAACCAATATGGTGGATCAAATATTTAAAAATAAAGCAGATTCCCGTGAAACTGTATTTAAATATCTTAGGAGTTGCTGATTATGAATTTGATGTCAAAGTTTAAAAATTCAAAATTACTTATGTAATTGTTAAAAAACTAAGCGGATTCGCGTGAAACTGTATTTAATATTTTTCAGAATTGCTGAATACAAAATTAATATCAAAATTGAAAAATTAAAAATTACTGATCCAATAAGGTGGATCGAATATCTGAAAATTAAACTCTTTTTGTTTGATAATATGTGTAGTACGGTTGTATGTGTACAAATTGGGTACAAACATTGAGTTTAAATGGTAATGTTTATTTATTGAACATCATAATTATTAATAAAAATCAGACAAAGGATGGAGAAGGGTCAAAACCTTGGGCGGCAACGGTTTGCCGTTCACTGTTTTTTGCCTCGTAAACTGGAAATTACTGGATCTGAAGAAACCAGAAGACTATAAAAGACATCTTACATGGTTGTCTTCTTTTTTTATGTAGATTGCACACCCTTTTTCTTCAAGCTTCATGCCGAGGATTCACTAGATGAATGGCTTTCATACGCGAATATTTCCTAACAATACTTTCACTATAAAGTCTAATATCTTTATTTTGTCTTCCTGGGCATCTTCCGATAATTAGATAATACCGGAGGAGATGGTAAGAAAATGTTAACTTACCCATGAATTAGAATTACATGAACTGATGTCGGCATAGAGAACCATGTATACAGTTCTACGTATTGTCTTGCAACCTTAAAAAGTAAAATCTATTTTTTTGAATATCGACGCATAGCCCACTAGACAGCTTATATCAGTATTTTGTTTTGCAATTATCTCTTCATACACTCCTACAATGCTTGCTGTTGTGGGTGCATTGTCAAAAAATCGCCTGGTGGTATTTCCGTCGTTGGTTGTATCTGGCCCAGATGTGGGCATGTCGATTCGCAAACCGTACTTAAGTTTGAAATTATCTTGAACTATTGTTTTTCGTGATGCACAATTTTGTTTCTGATCTGCGGAACGAGCTTGCTACTTTTTCTCGGTGTTATCATCACCGCATTTGTAGGACAGGTGTAGAAACTACTCCATAAATTTTATTCATTGATGTAGCAATGATATACCAAAATAAATGATATTGTCATTGATTTATTTATTCTTTGCTTGTATGTTAAAATGTATTACAATCCTTTGACGTAGACTTGCAGATATAACAACGCATAGAGGACGCAGAATCGTAACTACCAACTCGTGTTTTATTTGTATGTTATTTGTATATAATATACTACGAATATACAAACAAAAGACATTATTTTACTGATGACCTTACCATGGTGAAAAAGATAGGTGAGCTATTGCCCATCGTATCAGACTTCAGCCAATAAACTTCAGCAACCAGTTTGCGTCTCAATATTTGTGAGAATTTTAAATGCAGCCGGATACCAAAGGTATCACCTTGTTAAAAGCTATTGAAATAGATATTTGAAGCATTTATTTTAAATAACGCTTCTTGTACTCCTTCATCGCGATACTTTTGGTTTGTCACCGTTAAAAATTGTCACTTAGAAAATGATTCTCAACATTTCTCACTCTGCATGCAACATGGCGGCCTGCGACTGGTCTGGCTTTTCAAACGAAGTGCCGTGCTCGGGCCACGTGGTTCGTGACGCAAACTGGTGCTGCGAAACAGGTGCTGCACATCTTTCCACCTTGGACCTTGCACCACCAAGCTCACACTAAGAGACCGTAAGCCTCATCATGCTGCCGGTGTGAGTCTCTAGCCAATCAGCGGCCAGCTACCATTTCCGGGCTCCCGACGCACTCTGGAGTGAGTGTGGGTGTCTTAGCGCGCCACACTCAAACACCGGAGGTGGATATAACACAGGAAAAATGGAATCCAAATCAGACAAAAAATTGATGGGACTCCACAGTCAAACATTCAACTCCCAAGACCTCTTACGCCTAGTCTTTCATCACTGGCTACAAGAGACCAAGTTTGGTTTCTATCAAACTCTTAAGTCGAAACTAGACCGATAAATAAGTCTTCCGAGACCTGAGTAAGTATGTTCTTGGCTGTCCGAGAGACGCCGCGTCCAAGGCTCAGGTGCCAAAGTTGCGCATGCCATTGTGCGATCTTCCTTCCGTATTACGCCCTGAAGAAGGTCCCAGAATGGTGGCCAAAATGTCGGCGCCTGTGCCTTAGACGCAGTTTTTAGGAGTTAGCTAGCACAATCAAATTAGAAATTGTCAGAAACAAGATCGAGGGCTAAATGAAGATTTGTGCGCTTTATTAGTCGTACGTATGTCGACCGGCTAGAAAGAAAATTAAGCTTCATCTCCCAAAAATATTTCGACAAAAGTGATCACATTCACCAAATTCGTGCTACGAAACACAAAGGGTTTGAAAATTTTAATTAGTTACAGAATAATAGATTGAAGAACAGACAGTTTACCCACATCAACTAGGAAACGATTATTAGTGCGGTCAGATAGAGTTTTTTCTAACATTCGAAAAGTCCTTACACACAAAAAATACCATTTTTGTAATGCAACTAGCTTTTTTCAATTTTTTGGTTGACATTAGCTGGAGGATTCCATCTCGGTGAAAATGGCACTTCAACATTTGAATTGTTATCTACTCCCAGAATACACGCGTTCCTTCTACCATACGTACTGTTACATACAATTCTATTTAGAGTCACTGGAGAAGATATGAATGTTGAAATGAGAAACAGTCAGTCGTATATAATCATTAGAGGACTATGAAATGAATATAATTAAAATCATTCCCTAGTAAATACAAAGTAACTAATCGAATTGAAACGGATACTTTGCTTCCAAAATAACGAAATTACCTGTGGTGGGTTGAACACAAATATTTCGAAAAATTGGTTGAGCAGTTTTTAATGAAAGAACTGAGGAAAAGCCTAGACACATACGATTTGACCAATTTCATATTATTTGAATATTTTAACAATGATAAAAAAATAAAATTGGTTGATATCATCGATTTGAACTGAGCTGATGACTCATGCGTATTTTCGTGCCCCGCGGCGACTTACTGCAGTAAGTACTTTTATCTCATGAAGTTCAGATGCACTTGTTCACTTCTTTTTATCACTTGTTTTACGATGTTAAAGTGACTTTCTGGCTCAGAAAGCTCCGAAGATGTTAAGTAAGACATGAAGCATCCATAATTTTATTTACATTTATGGTACGTATATTGCTTTATGAGATGACATAAACACCATATTATTCTATTCTTTTGTTTTTCAAAACTTTCCTACTCGTCTGTCACGTGGTTAATATTTATATTTTCGGTAATTTCTTTCCAACATTGTATTTATGAGTAAATGTGATTTAAATAATACCATAAAGTTTCCCGAAAACTTAACAGTATTCTGTGAAAACCAGCTCAAAATTCCGCAGGAACGCTCAAAAGCCATTTTCGCAAAAAAGGCTCCAAATTTTTTCTTTAAATTTTCGAACGAAGAGGGCTAATTACACTCTTAATATGACGAAAAGGTCATTTCGTTCTTTTATTTTTGTTTTTCAAACACAAAAGTACTTTTTTTAAATATCTCTCACGCCGTTAATATGCACCTTTCCAGGAGTTTATAAACTCTATTGTGTTTGTGAGTTTAAGTACTTCAAATTACTTTCAATAAAGTTTTTCGAAAACTCAAATATTTTCTGTGAAAAAGACCTTCAAATTTCGCATTTACAGTTGCGCTTAAATTCCTTTTTCTTATTACGGCTCCAAATTTTTCGAAGGAAATTGCCATTTATGACGAGGTTGTACCGTTCTTTAATGTTCTTAAAATATTTCAGTTCTACGATTAAGAAACCGAAAAATTGAGAAAATTTCGAAAAAATTACTTTGGCAAGAGTATTTGGCACGTCAGAATAGCTAGCCCAGATCATAGAGTAATGAACTATAAAAGGCCTAACGAAGGAAATAGAAAACTAATACGGAAAAGTTTGTGCCATTCTGTCGCCCAATTAGTTTATTACAGTAAAACCTGACAAGGCGGAAACCTGCCTTCGTCGGAAAAATCTCAGAACGGACTATTTTTATATCCAAATACACTGAGAAGGCGGAAACCTACCAAGCGTAGAAACGGAAAGACATTTTTAGTACGATGGTGTTAAAAATTCTGGATAAGGCGTAAAAATATTGTTTTAAAATTAAACATTATCTTGTCAGTGTGACGACATCATATCGAGATACTCAAGAGCTGTATTCGTCTATTTCTCAGCTACTGTCGTCAGAACATCGCATTTCATACGCTACTCGTGTGAAAATCACTGTTTGTAATATCATTGACCTTTCCAAGCTCGGGTGAAGCACACGAGAAAAGTGATCCTTCCACAGATCTTGTAATGCGTGCTTTGGATTCCGTTCTTTTAAACGCTTACTGTTAATCATGTCAAGAAGTTGCAGGTGTTGTGTATATCAAGTGTTTATGCTATCCGTTGGCAAATTGCAAACGGTAACTCTTGGTGAAAAACTAGACTAAGTGAAGAACATGAACAAGACAACACTTCTGTCAAGGTTTTGAGAAATAAATTTGAAGTTAGAATACTCAGGTATATAACAACTTAAAACCAGACAAAATCAAGAATGAGTGGCCACAAGAAATTTTTAAAAAAATGTTTGCCACAATTTTCGGCAATTTGTAAACACTATTGTATTTGTGAGTTCAAGTGTTTCAAATGACAGTAAACGAAGTTTTCCAAAAATTAATAAATTTTCTGTAAAAAATCTTCAAATATCAAAATTACAACAGCGCTTGAACGCCATATTCTTAAAAACTGCTCCAAATTTTCTAAAGTAAATTGCAACTTATGGCGAGATTTCACTGTTCTTCAATATTAAAATAATATTTCCGTATTATTATTAGGAAACCAAACCTATTAGGAAACCAAAAAATTAAGAAAATATCAAAAAATGTGCTTCGGGCGGAGATTGACGGTAGCTAACAAGAGAATGTGGCAAGTCCGAATAGCTAGCCGAGACCAAAGGAAATAGATAACAAATACGGGGAAGTCTGTGCCATTCTGTACCATCACTAGTTTCCTTTTGCAGTTTCTCATTGTCAATGGGGCATTCCAGCAAGCGATTTTTACGAAGCGTTGCTGTTGGCCTGAAAACTATAATGGATTAGTAATGAACGATGAATTAGAAAATCTCCACTAGTGAATAGGTTGAAAATAATATGAGCTTTTGTTGTTATGAGTCGAACTCCACTGTCGAACCTAAGGTAAGTTCGTTCAAATCTCCATCCGTGGGATCCCAACCAACGTAAAGGTTCATATTGTAGCAGTATACCGATGATTCACAAAATTTCCATAGCTTATAGCCAAAGCGGATTGACTTACCGCGAATAAGACTACTTCTTCCGAAGTAGCTTAGTATTTCATGTTTTGGAAGATTTTGTTACGAAATGCCGAACTTTTAAAAATTAGCTCGAATCATATCCATAATAAGCCTCGCATTGAAACTTCGATCGTGCTGTCTTGAAAATGAGTCATACATTTTATTTTCAAGCGTTATCAATTGCAATCTTTACAATTGGACATTTTTCAACAATGAATAGGTTCCGATACATCCTCTTTAAAGGCAATTTTCTGTATCCAGACAACAAAATGCGGAGAAAAAACTTTCAATTCTGTAACGGAGCATACAAAGTTACCTTCGTAACATTCTTTTTTTTACTACATCCACTTTTATTTGACACATAGCGCACACTTTCGTTTGTAAGGATAACAACCTTTGTTCATCAAATACTTCTTCGAATAATTCTGAGAGTGAAAGAGCTTTGTAAGTTTTCTTTCAATGTCTGAATCAAATTATCATATTTCGAATCTAAATGTTTTTAAATTTACTGTAAGCTGGCACTACTCTCTTCCTCTGCGCTTCGTTGGATATGAGATTCCTTTTCTTAGCTGTTCTTGTACAGTTGGCTCTTCAGATAACTTATTTTGCTGATTCCCAACATGCTGGACCCGCTGCCAACCTACTATTGGTATTGTTTGCACTTTTGCAGCAATGAAGCTCTAAAGTACCAACGACATCCTCAACAAGAGCATCGCCATCGACACAGACATCCACGTCAATTTGTCCAAGTTCGTCTACGATAGAGGAAATGACTAACTTCTTAATCGATGTCTCACTCTTGAAGGAGCGCTCTAATTTCTTATAATTCAAGAGTCCTCTCATAGTTTCGACTAACCATATTCCGTATCCTTAAAAAGAAACATTTGTTTAATAAATTTCATGTAGATGCGTAAGTAATACCCGAAAGAAGTGAAATTATACTCAACTGATATACGTAGTAGTTCATTTTCTTTCGTAAAAATAGGGTAAGATCAGAAGACAAACAGGATTCTGCGATCAGAAGACAAACAGGGTTCTAACTAGTCGGTTGCAATCCCTGTAACTCAGAGGTGGATTAACAACATTGTAGCTTGTAGGCCCACGAAAACTTGCCACCTATTTTTTTTCAAATAACGCAGGAAAAAAGTTATGTTATAACAAGTAAAGGTTATGTTTAAAAGTGGATCACATGTTTACGACTAAATTTCACGCTAACCGCTAAAACTATTCCCCCCTCTTTGAACACACGGAAAACTGCCCAATTTTGCGGGTTTCCTCTGTCTGGTAACATCGACTACAATAGAGAATCGTATATTTTAAGAATTTCAATTAAGGCCACTGGAATAGATGTAGCATAAAGACTCTTTATCGGTAATTGTAATTAAATCTTAATTGTATGACAATTTAAACGTCTCTCATTTTGACTTATACTAACAAGTCACAAAGCACAATATATTATAAGCATTTAATAAATGAAGTTACGAGAATTTAATATTTGTTCAAAAACATATAGAATACATGTTGATGTTGAAAAAATTAGGCTCAATCTCAACTTTTACTTGTTATGAAATACACGAATTAGAAAAAAAATGTGTGCTGTCTAGTATTAAAGGGACTTGTTCCTAGTCACTGGATCTTAGTGGCGATGCGTTCAGTCTTCGATAGCTTGGGCGAAGACAAGGCTAAATTATTCAAAGATTAAATTTTAAATATTTTAGAGCAGAATTGAGTAATTAATCAAAATGTAAACATTTTTAACCAGTATATTTACGAAATATTCCTAAAACAGTGAGACGTTCGCAAAGGAATTGCTGATATTAGCGCATCAAGTTGAGAGATTCGCCACCCGCTCCCTGCCGTAGTGGTTCGTAACGTTTTTAACGGCTATAAGCGGCCTTAATCATCGTCGCTGCGTTAGGAGAATCTCTCTGTTTGGGGTTACAGGCCGACCTCGGAGAACGCGCCATTCAATATCTCAGTTTCAATTTGCGATCGAAACTGTGCGATGATTTTGAGAACGCCGCGATTCTAGGTCGCTTTTAGTGAGTTTCTGTAATGTTATGAGGGCTATATCAATTGCCTCGCATTAAGGCAAAACTCTAAGAAGATATCGCAGTTTGGTTGAATCAAAGAACATTTAATTCACGACAATTCGACAAGACGCTTCTGAAAAATGCCAACCACTCTGAGGCCAGTAATGTTCATTCTTTAATTTCGTTGTGTCTAATGATCGCCGTGCGTTCTCTTTCGTTTTAGTAATGTTTGCCCCGAAAGTTACTATGAGATCAATGACTGTGGCTAATGTAGAGTGCTCTTTTGCGGGATTCCATCTTTGCTTTCTCAATTGGGAATTCCGAACTGATCATTTGTCATTTGTAGTTGGATAAAAACTTCTAAAGGATTGAGCTTGCGAGTGGAATAAGCACCATGTTATCACGTACTCGCACGACAGGCAGGCCTCAGAAACGACAGAATCGGCAATGACAAACGAGGAACTCAATAAGAATCCATTCGCTTTAAATCCCCTAAATTCACTACTAAATATTTATTGTAAAACCTGTATTGTGAATATTTCAAAGAATACTATTATATAAATCATATTTACGTAACCTCATTATGTTATTTGAAATATCCAGAACGACCATGACACGTATCTTAAGACTAAGATATCGGTAACAAAAAATCAAACGACTGTTTATTGGCTTCATTACTTAAAATTTCAATGCTGAGTTAAGTTTTTTTTGGGGGGGGGGGTTTATAAAAGTGAATTCTCAAAATGTTATACAAACACTGTTAGTCAATACGGAATCAAAAATGCGTGCATTACTAAGTTTTGTTTACCTGAAGTAGTCACATTTCTAGAGACATTTAAAAGAAGAAGAAAAGAAAGAAGAGTAATAAAGATTATTTATTAAACATTTTTCATTTCCTCTTGTACACGAATATTGAAGAAAAAATCCGCACCACTTACAAAATCTCTCAACGTATTTTCTTTGGAAAAAATAGTGCCCCGCAATATGAACGATATATATTTAAAAAAAATATTGTTGATATTATCCAATTCAATATTGATATTAGAGCCAGATGAGGAATCCAAAAATAACATTTTTGATTTTCATATGCGAAATTTTAGTTCAAGTGAGATTTTTCTCACTTGTACACCATGCTGTCCTAATGATTCTACACTCTTTAAATGGATTTCTCACTTCGTTGTATGAGCCCGGCGTCTTCAAATACTATTTTCACGGGTTTAAAGGATTACTTACACTTGTTCTCGGTGGTCCAACGTAGACAATCTCTTGTGTCATAGTGTAGTAAGTCTTTGGCATCCATTTCCAATTAAGTTTGGGGCGGTTTATAAACCCAAAATTTTCATATGCACTCGAGGCTATAACGTGCAATCTAGTGGCGCATCCGAGAAACTCGGCAGCGAACCAACCGTCACTGGCGGACATCCTGCACATCAATCCATGTCGTAATTAAATAAATGCATTACAATAAATTTAGATATTTTAATTATTGTTTTGTTGTATTTCAAGTGATGAAAAGTGCAAGCGGAGGCATAGTCGAGCACTCGATTTTCTTCTTAAAATATTAATAAATATTATAAAAGACTGTAAAACAGAAAAAGCCCTAATCTACGAATACAAGTACCGATGCCGGTAACCGAACGTCTTAACCAGCTCAGTAAAGTCAGGAGAATTATGTAGCTAGATTTACTGCGGGTTTCCGGTCGGTTAACCGTCTGGGAACCCCGAATTCTGGAGGGTTTTTGCTCATCGACGCTTAAACAAAAGCGTCACGTGACGTCGGGAACACCAATCATGAACCCTGTAACAAACAGCGTTAATCGGCCCGGTTCGCTACGCGAAGTTTCATAACCTGCACGGTCCGCTTAAGAATTGGTCGACTGTTATACTCAGTAGTTTTATATACCCTAGTATATATTCTGCTTTGGGTTCTTGGTACACTAAGAACGTGGTGAAAGGCCGAATGCGGTTTTCTGCAAAATACTATGTATGCCATTGAAGGAAGTGTTGGCTTTCACTCTGAACGAGAATGGAAATCTGCGAGGAAAAGTGTTGAAATTCTTGTGGATTCGCAAAAGGGGAAGCCCTTTAAAATAAGAAGCAATTTAACGTTCTGAATTTTACAGACACTATATTTCCCGATTTGGTTTTAAATGCAGAGCAGAATTGAATTTTTCTATATCGTGAGTATTAATATTCTCAAGTATACATGCTTCAATAAATTCTTCCGTAGCAGAGCAACACAACCAGGGAGTAAAAACAAGTGAACACCTAGCCACACTTTTCAGTCGCTTCTCAGTATTGTTTTCCCGGAAACAAATGATTACGATTCAAATAATCGAAGAACGTAATAGAGAGTTTGTGCACGCCATATCGGGCAACACTATCGATCTTCTGCTCATGTGCAGATGCACCAAAGTGATACGAAACTTAAACTGCAAATGCGTAGTAGATAGATAGTGATTTACTTTCGAGGGAGCATTAACTCCCTAGTGAATTGTGGTGAAGTGGAATGCTATGAAATATTGCACGTTGAAATGTTCACGTGGATTTGTAAAGTTGTTAAGTTAGTGTATTCTGCCACCAAGTTCTCAAACTTAATTGCAGAATTATTAATAAATCTAATTTTGTTGCACGTCGTACATGTGTGCCGAAGGAGCCTTAAGGCTAAATGTACCGACAGTAGTACAATTTGTGGCCACCACGTGGCAGCACCAAAATAAGTAAAATTTACTTCATAGATAACGTCTGCACCTATGGTCCGATTTTCGATCTGTAAACGGCATTTGACGCCTTTTTAATATAGAATTGACGCTACGGTGCCCTTTTTCCAAAAATTTAGCAAAAATTCGAATTTGAAATTAGTTCTCGAACTTCCGAGAAAAAATTCAAAAATGTGGGCTTATAGCGCGATGGCGACATGCTTGCTGAATCCAACGCCGTAACAATCACGCAAATCGAACAAATAGGAGCGTCGTAAAGTGAAATTTACGAAAACGCCTCGCCCCCCCTTCCCCTTCTGCGCCATTGCGTCACCCGCCCGTTTGTTGTTGGCCCTCTGTCAGCGCGGCGGCGCGGCCAGGCCCGACGGAGGAGGCGAGACTTGCGGGACACGCAAGCCACACACTCGGTTTATGCGTTCGTCACTTTGCATCTCAATCCATTTTTCCACGGATATCAAACTAGAGTTTTTAGACTATCTTTTTCACATATTTCTGTCTTCCTTCGAATACCATCTTAAAATTGTTTGAGGCATTACTCAAAATATCGATTCCGAATTGGAACTATTTTTTTAAAAAAAGGAACTAATTGTGTATATATCAGAATTATTTCATCTCCTCACATCTTATATTAGATATATTTTACTTCTAAAGTCTTCTGTTATCACACAACCTTGCTCTAAGATCTTCCGTTGTCAAATACCGAAAAAATGAGCGGAGCACGAGCTCTTTTATCCTACAACTCGATTTTTGATCTTAAAACGACGTTTATCTGCTTTAAAGAGTTCATCTGGTGAATCTCTTTTCCCAAGTAAAATAGCCGAAGCTAATTTTAAAAATGTTTTCGTACTTTCGGACAGATTTTAAAAAATGCATGATCTTGGCTGTCCGGGTGACGTCGCGTCGAAGGCTGCCTTGCCGACGTTTCGACCATTTTGTCGTGGTGTTCCTCATGGCTGGTATGCCCATGCATACCATGGCTGGTATGCCCATGGCTGCGGAAGCCTACGACTTCCAAATTTAAAAAAGGTGGTAAAATAGCAGTCTGGCGAGCTGTATCCTGACTCCAACGCCGTAACAAGCATTGAAATAAAATAGTATGAATCATGACTTATCCAAGCTTACTTGGTAAGTTATTTTGATATAAAATAAATATGTTATATTTGTATAATTTTGAAGGGAATAAATAATTCCGGTGAGTCATTTCATACAGACTACGTAAGTGAATAAAGGGTAATGATGCAATTGGATAACTCCTAGATGTTTGCTTACATTTGGAGCGTGTTTTCCCTTCCATTTTCTTTGTTTTATAAAATGTGGATTTTCTAGAAAAAGTTATCTGTAGAAATTGCAGCATGCAAAACCAGTTAGACGTGACTCTTTCGTGACATATCGGACACAATGATATACATAATATGGAACATTCAAACGAGTTTAAAAACGAAGGAAATCTTTTTCTGTGAGTATGATCTTAGAATATGCTTTACACTAACGCTTACGTGACGTAATGTAATCTACATAACTTTCCAGAGGAGATAGAAAATGAGGTTTCTTTCAATGTGAATTGTTTTTGAAAATCTTAAGAAAGTATATGCTTACATCAACAACATTTTTAAAATCTTATTTTTTTCCTTTTCCGAAGGATGACTTTTTGCCGATTGACTAAATCACTCGGTATTCATGCAATTGTGTTTTTTTTCTTCTTTTTTTTCCTTTTGAACAATCTCGACTGTCTCCTTTCTTCTGTAATAGAAAAAGTATAGTGCCTTGCAGATCTGTTGGTCACTCTTCTCTTTTCCAGATCACATTGCATAATTGTGTCAGTTTCGCCAAGATTTCTTCTCCTGTATCTTTGAATAGTTCGATTGGAATATTATCTACAGCCGGGAACTTCCCATTTTTCAGTTGTTTTGTCGCCCAATTCATTTCTTCCATCTCAGGTTCTTATTCGTAATCATCTATATTTATACACTAATCTAATTGTAAGTCCTTATCATATAACTTCTTCGTATTCTTCCCATCTTTTCGTGATCTCTTCTTTTGTTGTATTTATTTTGTCGTTCTCGTTCTTAACATTCGCCATTGTTGGTTTAAACTCCGTGGTCATATTTCGGATGACCTGGAAAATACCTTAAGATCACTATTTGTTGTTATTTTCTTCCACTTCTTCGCTTTTTTCTTGAATAAACTTTTCTTTATCTTGTCTTGGTCTGGGCTGGAATCCCCTTAGAGTTTTCTGACTTTCGTCTGGTCATTTGCTTTCTTTGTAGAGAAATATAATGTTTGAAAAGAAAGAAATATAAGGACTCCGTTGCTTATATCGTACTATAATCCATCGAATCTTTACTTCGATGTCTGTGTTTCCAAGATTTTGTGGAACTTCTTTATATTTCACGGAGAAAATCTTGAATTTTCTCTGAGGGTCTGATTCACTCTGTCGATTGTCGAATGCATCGGGCGGTTGGTCTTTCATCGCCACCTGCCGCAAAGGACTAGGGCACGAACGAGCCTGGACTCTGGTAAAGTGGTCGTGGGGGAGGGGGCCAGGGATTTCCAAGTCCGATATTGCACTGGGACAGTGGTTCGCAAACAGACAACGTGGTGAATGCTCACACCAAGTTCACAGATTGGCTCGCTTACTTGGTGCCCTTCTCCGCTCTACACTTCCTCGTGTCTCCACGTCCACGTGTCTACTGCGTTCATTCACGAGCCACCTCATTCTTATAGTCGGGAGCTGGCTTGATTGAGAGGCTGAGGAATGCGCTCTGTGTTCTTGGAATCTGCCCTCCCTCCCCCCGCCTAATCTGCAACTGCTAGCTGTCCCAAATATATTACGCCAAGTATCCATAGACAAAAATGAAAACATCATACGAAAATAAGGAAAACAAATAAGCAATACCATCAATGTGGAATTTTTTTATCTTCACAATATGGCCTTTTCTTACGGGAGTACTCAAGGCTGCCCCGCCTGCTTCAAATCCTTTTTTAATAAATATCACAGTTCGAAAAGACACTTCAGTATAGTTTACTACCCGAAAATTGCTGTTATGCAGTGTGTGATGAAGAACGCCCGAATTATTTTCTTCGTCACATTTCTTAATAACTAAGACTATAATTTCCCCAGCTTAACTGTGTATTGTTTGGCCTTCACTACGAACATAAGCTATACCGTCTCACCAAAAGTCAGAAACCAAATTAAAATGAATACGCTATACACTTGTGTTACGAACAAGAAGCAAACAACATGTCACTCAGTGAGTTCATGTCTTCTCAGAACAAGAAACATTCTATATCAGATGAAGTGATATTGAACCTCATACAATGTTGTCAAAGCAGATATACTATTTCCTCGACTGCTCGCATAGGCGGCAAATTGCAAAACACGTCAATATGCCGAATACTTACACTGTAGGTCTTCGCGAATTCTTTAGTTCAACCTCTTATGTACGACAGATGACAGTAATATTTATATATGTCGTTTATTAAAGTTTTGGAACCATATTTATTTGTGCAATGTATTGAATTTCCCTCACTATTCAAGAGAGATTGTCAAATTGCCGACTTGCGAAAGATAAGGCGTCAAAAATCGTTACACTAGTGGGAACACTTTTCAGGTTTTCAACGTCAGAAGTAATTTGTTGAGATCGCAAAGTGTGAAAGTGGCTTTTAGATTGTACTATCTCAGGTACTAAAAACTTCGATTTATAGAGGAGTATACTCCATTATAATTAATGTACAAAATGGCTAATAAATTGAGTGTTTGTAAACATTTTTTTCAATAATATTTTAGATCCTCCAATAATAACTACGAAAATCAGAATTCCAACGTTGCTTTTGCATCAGAATCGCTTACAAAACCACCAACAAAAAAATCTCTGCCGTCATCTCGAAAAACGAAAAGGAGATTGTTGCCTTCTAATCTCATGACTTGGAAAATGGAAAACAAGAGACGGTGAGTGATCCATCAAAAACAAAATTCGAAAACTGCAGAAGACGTCAGTGCAGTAAGTCGCAGAGACAACCACTCATTTTTCATAATTTACTTTTATCATAAGATGTAAAAACTTTTAGAATTTCGTTGGTCAGTCACAAAAGTTTTGTGTTCTCTCTCTTGTATCTGCCTGTTAATCTGTACAACAGAGATTGTGAAAGTATTGCATGTCTGTCCTACCGACTCCGATCTCACAGGTCTACCCTTGCTTTCGGTACTTTTGAATAAATGTAAATAGAAATAATAATAATAATTATTATAATAATAATTACACTGTAGATAACTGCGGCTACATGCTTAAAAAGTACCAAGAAAGTCAAAATTATAATTTACTTTTAGTTAACGAGATAAAACTTTCCCCAATGTTACCAGTAATTGTACCTCGCGGCATGAAATTTCGTCTCCCTCTCATCGTTTCGCGTCTCTCCCTGAATCGTTACCGTGGGAGACGCCAGACGTGTGCTGGATCTGCGGTCGCTTTCGATGACTTACGTGGGTCTATGTTATTGCCTTCCGCTTACGGAGTTAGGAGAAGTGTCACAGCAGGAGCGGATCCAGCCGATTATTTTTCGGGAGGTGGGGGTATTTTTTGTATACGTGTACTTTTGTAAATAATAAATGAATTTGTTATTATATTGTATATTATTTAGAGATTCACCAGATGAACTCTTTAAAGCAGATAAACGTCGTTTTAAGATCAAAAATCGAGTTGTAGGATAAAAGAGCTCGTGCTCCGCTCATTTTTTCGGTATTTGACAACGGAAGATCTTAGAGCAAGGTTGTGTGATAACAGAAGACTTTAGAAGTAAAATATATCTAATATAAGATGTGAGGAGATGAAATAATTCTGATATATACACAATTAGTTCCTTTTTTTAAAAAAATAGTTCCAATTCGGAATCGATATTTTGAGTAATGCCTCAAACAATTTTAAGATGGTATTCGAAGGAAGACAGAAATATGTGAAAAAGATAGTCTAAAAACTCTAGTTTGATATCCGTGGAAAAATGGATTGAGATGCAAAGTGACGAACGCATAAACCGAGTGTGTGGCTTGCGTGTCCCGCAAGTCTCGCCTCCTCCGTCGGGCCTGGCCGCGCCGCCGCGCTGACAGAGGGCCAACAACAAACGGGCGGGTGACGCAATGGCGCAGAAGGGGAAGGGGGGCGAGGTGTTTTCGTAAATTTCACTTTACGACGCTCCTATTTGTTCGATTTGCGTGATTGTCACGGCGTTGGATTCAGCAAGCATGTCGCCATCGCGCTATAAGCCCACATTTTTGAATTTTTTCTCGGAAGTTCGAGAACTAATTTCAAATTCGAATTTTTGCTAAATTTTTGGAAAAAGGGCATCGTAGCGTCAATTCTATATTAAAAAGGCGTCAAATGCCGTTTACAGATCGAAAATCGGACCATTGGTTCAGACGTTATCTATGAAGTAAATTCGCCTGTGATAGTGCTGCGATCTATTGAATTTTCCTACAAGTATTTTTCGGTGCATTTAGCCTTAACGCTACGATTGAGATATCCGTAGGCACTGAGAAAATCCGTACCTCGGGCATAAACCAACGCAGAATCCGCCAATTCAATGAGCCAAATAAAACGAGTTATAAATATTAAACTTGCGTGAATCGTTTGAAATTCAAAAGTCGTTTTTAATGAAATGGTTTTGAGCTTACATCGCACTTTCCATAAGGTGACAATATTCAGAAATGCAAGAAAAGTATCTCTCAACCAAGAGATACAGCCGAAAGCCTGATTCCCAAAATTCCACACATTGATCTCTCCATAATAGAATACAAATGGGTCTCTGAGAGAGAAATGTGTTGGACATTATGCCACCATATATTATTACTGACCCCCATATATTATTATTGGTTTTCGCAATCAATGAAAACAATGCCTAACACTGTTCATTAACTTGCAATTCTCTACCATTTGTAGGTCTTATAAAACACACATACACACACACGCTACAAATGCTTCCATGCACTTTACATGACACATAACCCAATTTGATTTACTTTTTTTTCCGTTTAGCAAATTCCTTCCTACACTGCATAATAAAAATAAATGAAAACCTTCAATAACTTGTAATGGGTTATTATTTATTAGGTTCAAGAAAATAGTTTTTATTCTTAGGTTTGTGCTAAAGTTTAGCTATCTGTGAGTATGAACGATTTGACGTTCATCAAAACGATTTTTAAAAACTTTCGGCATTGTCTTTTGTTTTACTGCATGTAGCATACGGACAAGTGGGTTTTCAAGACCTCCACAAAACGTGGAATCAAATCTTAAGTCAACACTGATTATATTGTCCCAATTCAAATATTTATCAGGTACAGTATCTTCGTTCTTACTAGTTCAGTAGAAGGTGGAACTATATAATGTTAGAACAAAGTCATTACAACAAACAAAACATGAGAAAAATAAAGTCATTATAACTGATTATCAGGGTACTGTCTTGACTTTATACAATACAAATCTGACTGAGGACTGTTTTTGGTACCTATATGTTTAATTATTCTCTTGAATTTATTTCAAAATCCACATTTCACCCGGCTGTTAACCGATTTATTCCAAGATCGCCCCATCATGGTAAAATTCTATGTGTGTGTGTTTGGGTCTGATAGGCTGTCTATACAGATGCTTGGTAACGAAATATTTACGTAAAGTAGTTATTTCCTTTTCATGTAGGATTGGGAACTCTTGTTACTCAGAAATAATCATTTCTTCGATTACAACATTTTTACCTGTATCAATCTGTAAGCATATATATTCATGCACATATTCTATTGGAAATAATAATAATAATAATAATAATAACATGAACAATTTTCATAAACACATGTCATTTCATAAATTCTCATTATCTATAATACACGCTACACATCCCCCCTTTTTGCATCTATGGCGAAATTCCCTCGTAATTATGAATTTAGAAATTTTACTTTAATACAACACTTCGCCTTCCTGGCAATGGCAAATAAAAATAAAAGTAAATGTTTCCCGTTATTTTACTTTCCTTGCGCAGATCCACCGCAATCTTGAACGTCGTCCAGTTTCCATTTAGCCTCCATTTCCAAAAGAATTCGGTCCACTCCGATGGTGTTCGCGTTCGCCACACACGTAATTATTGTACATTTACAACCTTCAAACGCCGCCTTTACAAACTAACAATTCAGTCTAATTCTTTCCTCATCCAAATAGCTTTCCCTCCTACATCTGACTCACATTATGTCCGAACATGTGCCCAGTTTTTTCATCTCACGCGCCATTCATCTGTGTCTCATTTGGGCGAAATTACACTCTTAACACGTCTCTTCGTTTCTCACGCGCCGATCCTTCTCACACGATCTACCTACTGATTGGTCACACAAATTTAAACGTATCTGTTTATTCTTTACTTTCCTGTTCGTAATAACGTATTTATTTTCTGTCCCACGGAATTTGTTCAAGTATCCTTTCACTACATTATTTGTTAACTTATTTAATTAATTTTCTCCGCTTTAAATTATGTTGTCTTTTCCTTGTATGGTTTCCAAAATAAAGCTCGTCTTGGTTTCTTTTCTATACCATTGTTTCTGTGTCCACGTTTATAATAACGTAAATTCATTATTTCTATTTAATTACCCTTGTGATAACTCATCACACAAATAACCCTTTCAAATAAATTAATATGGAGGTTGAATACACAATACCATGCACCCTTCATAATACTTCTGTAATTGTACAATGCTTAAATCAGTATACTTGCCCACCATCATGAACGCAGGAAATAGCTTACTTGAAAACATTATGTAATTTAATGTGACCCAATATGGATCTGAATTTCCAATTTGTCGCTGGACTCGTCCGAATCCCGTTTAATACTTTAATAATAATCTATGGCCTCTCACCCCCTATAGTTTACACCCAAGAAAATGTTATGAAATTCTGTTTGCATTCATTTTTTCCCCTGTAATAAATCCTCCAATTCAAAAATAATGTTCCCAGAAGAAAATACAAATCAATACTATAATTTACATACATCATAGAGACATTACTTTCTCCAGATTTACAGTGTACATTTTTCGGTTGTAATCCACATAACTTACGGCAAAATCGCTTCTCGACAGTTCGTTTAGGTTCATAAAATGATTCAGAGAACGAGATAAAAAAAATCTGTCTTATCTGTCGCCTTCGATGGTGGCGCCCTTGGGAGCCCTGTCGTGGTCGTCGGCCGCCCGTGGCGGAAAGCCCAGTTTCGCTTTCGCCAATAGCCGCGGAAACCGCCCGCGATCCTGCGCGCTGCTTTGGCCTCGATGTCAGGACCCCGACCGGCTCCCAGACGCAGTTGGGAGCACTGCCTGCCGCGCCGACGGTGGACAGCCACTCGGCTTCAACGGCCGTCACCGCCCTGTAGCATTACTTGCACGTTCCGCCCGGCCTTCCTGCACTGTCTATCCATTAGAGAACTTTTTCACGGAAACCGTCGCTCTCAGGGTTGAATGGGCGTTTTACTAACCCAGGAAGCTGGAAAACATCGATACCACTTCTACCATCTCTGTTCGATTCCTAGTTCTTTACCACTCCGTAACCGTCATTCACCACACTATCGCCGCTTGATCGACACGTACAACTGACTTCTCCGTCAAACAAATCGTTCTTCATCCCCTTCTTTCCTCTCCTACTTGATGTGAACCCCCCTGCTTACCGGAGCTCTTTGAACTCACGGAACAACAGTTCTCCTAGACGCGCGGTTTTCGAACACGTGGCCCAATGTGAGTCACATTCGAACGCCCACACATGGGCAGGGCATATTTAATTCCAACTATAAAATTTTCTAATTGGTGTCACTCGATACGGACCGCCCCCCTTCTCCACCTAACTATGCACTGACGAAGATATCCATCTTTCACAGCTACTCTCGTGCCTTTTTCTCTTTTTACACACATTACATCCGTTACCGATCATAAACGTGTGATGATCGTGGATGGGAATCAGTCCAAAAGATGAGACGGGTCTGAAGGAGACGGAGTCGTACAAAACGAAGATGAAGAAGACGGAAACAAAACAGAGAGACGGGGGAGAAGAAGAAAGAAGGAAGCAGAATGAGGAAAAGAAAAGAGATGTAGAAAGAGAAGAAAGAAAAAGAAGAATTAATGTTTATACACGTGAGGTTTAAAGTTATTATTTGAAGATTAATTTTCATTTCTTATAATTTGTTCAATAGGTTGAAATTAGAAATTGAAATCAATATCAGCTGTACAAACTAACATTAAATAACTAATTTAAAGACAATAATAGGAGAGTTGCCTTTCATATTTCAGGATTAGAGAACAAAAACAAATATTAATCACCGAAAAACACTTGATAGTTTTTCAAAATATTCTCCATGAAGATCTATACACTGTTGCATGCGATTGAACCAATTGTGGAAGCACTTTTGCCACTCTGATTGAGGTATCTCCAAAACATGTATTCTGAATGCAGCAACCGCTTTTTCAGGTGTCGAAAAACGTTGACCTCTTAGTTTGTTTCTTGCGAACGGGAATAAAAAGAAGTCATTCGGTGCAAAGTCAGGCCTATATCATCAAATCAATGTGTTGGGTGCTCAAAAGTGCAGTTGTTTGAGCCGATGTGTGAGAGCTCGCATTGTTGTGGTGAAGAGAGATCCGTCTTCGGCGGTTGGTATTCCTGATTTCTTGGAAGACAACTGGCAAACAAATCCTTGTGTATCACTCAAAACTGACTGTTCTGCGTTGTTCTAGTGATACGGTTGCGACATGTCCAGTTTTTCCGAAAAAAAAAAAAAAAAAAAAAAAAAAACAGGCGACCATCTGTTTGGAAGTGCTTCGTGCGCGAACAATTTTTATTGGATTTTGCTCATCTTGAAACACCCATACAGTCGACTGCAGTTTACTTTCAGGCTCATACGCGTCAATCCACGATTCATCACCTGTCACGATGTCATAGACGTGTTTCGAAGCACCGCAATCGTATTCTGGAGCATTTCTTTCAACCAATCGACAGGAGCTTTTTTTTTTTCTTTTTTCTTTTTTTTTTGATCGATTAACAAATTGTGAGGGATCCAACGCGAACAAATTTTTTTGACTGTCAAATGTTCATGCAATATTGAATGTATGCTGATCCCACTAATGGCTAAGATTGTCTCAATCTCACGATAGGTCACATGACGATCTTGCAATATCAGTTCACGCATAGCATCAATGGTTTTCGGAACAACAACTGATTTTGGACGACCTTCGCGAAATTCGTCTTGGAGTGAACTACGACCACGATTGAATTCACCATACCATCGATAAACACTGGTTCTTGATGGAGCTTCATCGCCAAAAATTGAATGAAGCTCATCCATGCACTGTTGCTAAGTTAATCCACGTCGAAAGTTGTAAAAAATAATCGCTCGAAAATGTTCACGATTTAATTCCATTTTTGGACCAAGATGAATCTTTTAAAACATCCCACTTTACGATAGAGCTGTCAGTTGCAAGATTGCAACTCCAGGGTTGCCAAATCCCAGCATGTGAAAATATGAAACAGGAGACTCAAAAGCTTGCAAATATCAATAAAAACTATCTTACAAAAATATATGTTAAATTTATGACGTAACATCTGACCAGAAACGATGCTATGCTCCAACAAAAAGTTTCAACGCATTAAAATTAAGCCTGGAATACAGAAAATCTGCTATGAATTACATAGCTACATGTCTTACGACAATCCATACTGTCGCAATTAATGTTTAGTTGTATTGCAACTAGATCGAACAAGAAATGCATTATAATGCTTTACGAACGTGGAACACATCCACACACTTCGGACAAAAAAGGCTGAATCGCAGGAGCTACCTTTAGCTTTTCATTAAATGCAAGCCGATACATAAATGCTGAGCAAACGATATTTTTTCTCACATTTAATTTAAACGTAATTGAAAACATTGTACGATTTTTTCAATCACTATGCATAACACTCGTATTATTTCATTAAAAGCAATCAACATTTACAATTTTTAAAACTTCAGAGTGTTTAACGAAAATGAGACCTGCACCGTTATTTTAAGCGCCCCTTCTATCCGTAACAGAAAAAAATGAAAATTGTAGCAGTGTTTGATACTTTATAATTTGAATTAATTTCTAGCAGAAATTATGCAAAAAAATTCTCACTCCTTAAAAAAATCACCTTTTTTTAACCTGATTTTTAGAACATATTTCATTTAAAATAAACATCACCATATTCAATATTATACTTTTGCAACGTTAACTTTTTGCAATTTTCAAAAACACAGAATTCGCAAAATATCAGACTAACATCAACTTTGTACCGCCCTTTAATACATACGAGGAGAAAATTTGAAGAAAAAGTTTTTGGCCATTTTAGAAGAAAAAAGTTTAAAAACTCCATGTAAAAAATAACTCTACCACCTCAAGTTATTTTACATGTTTTTCATTATACGAAATATCTGCGCTATTGAGGCTGTAAAATGAAACAGTTTTATTGATTGTTGTTCGATTTCACGGTATTCTGAAAGATAAGAACAAAAAACGTACATTTTTTAAAAAAAGATTTGGTTAAGAATAATTGCATTTTGATCAATAAATACAAGAATAGGCAATTTGTAGACATTTAAAGACAAGATAGGCATTTAAAGGCACTATAGAATTCGCGTATAATGCTCCTAATACCGTAAAATGAAGAGGTAATTCAAAAGATTGCGTTACCATTGAAGAACTGGCAAAGAGGCAACAATCCCCAGCTTAATGATTACCAACAATTACAACTTCTGAATAGTTAATATTTTAATTTAGCTTGTGGTCACAACTGTTTCCATCTCAGTAACTCCTAATTTCAGTTTGTTTAGTATAAAACAGGGAAGTATATTTCATTTCATGTTTCCTGCAGGCTTACTTGTACAGGTTTTTTCCTGATATCGGTATTTTTGTATCATCTGCATGTGTGTTAGAACGAGAGGCACCAGAACACACGTTTTTCATCATGGTACTAAGAGTGCGTATGGAATTATCAAGGAGGTGCTCACTCAAGGTATCATTCATAAGTTTCACATTTAAATTAATTACAAAAGAATATCAGAAAAACAATTTTATTTTTACAAATTTTATTCAAAATTTAATTTTAGCTGATTTTTAATAAACAAACAAGTAAAAATAATAAAATGTTCAGTGTAGGAGAAGGATGGGTAAAGTTTGATGAATTTTAAGACACCATTTTAAGAAGAACAATTATGAAACGTACTACCAATAGTAAGTATAATCCCTTAAATAGCAATTTCTTCTCAAAAATAAGTATTTAAAGTAATATTGTTTCTTAAATAAAACATCAAGTGGCCACTTTGCCTGCCTAGGTCGGGTAAAATGGTCAGGGCCTGGACCCATACGTAAATGAAGATTGACCATAGATTAAGAGTGTGTATTTAGTATGCACAATCTAAAGTAACAAAAATTCAGAATAATAAGTGTATAATATTTTAACAACTCATATAAAATTATGTAAATGGTAATTTGTTATCAAGAGTCTATCAATAGAGAATTTGAAGAAAAACTTATTGGCAAAATTCACACACAAGTTCATCTTCATCACAGTCTGCGCACTCTTCATGTGACCATTTTGTACGTACCACCGAAGCCACCCTAAAGGGAAAATAATTTTTCTTTTGATTTTGAGTAAGCTTCGTTTCAGTACAAAACCCTGCGCCATCATACGCTTCATCTATTCCAAAACTATGCTGTCTTTTTGTTTGATCTCCCTTTTTACTGTGAGTTTTCTTCTGATTCATAAGCTTGTTATGTTTATTGTTAGGTCGAATGCTTCTTTTCTCCATTCCCTCATCTTTGCCTCCTATTACTTTTTGCTCATATGTAGTAATTCGTTCATTTTTATATGTACCTAATGATATAACGGCTCCTTCCCTGTTGTGATTTTTTTGCTTGTAAGATGATTGTTTTGGTTGAGTAATAAACTCTTTTGGGCTTAATATGCAAGTATCAGGAAACACATCTGGATCCAAAGGAAATATTTCGCACTTGCAAAACCTGTTGATATCTGTGGCACCAACAACTGCTCGCAAGAATGTCTCTCCAAGAATTTTGCTAATTGGAATTGTGTTATGGTTGTTCTAGACGCTTGAATGAAATACGCCTTGAGGGTACCATAAAGGACACATCTAGTGATTGTAGCTTATGGCTATAGCGAGGAGGCCAACATACCACTGTTATATGATTTTCTCAGGCCTTTCGAATGAATGTCGCATTCTTAATACTCATATGGGTGGCATGACCATCCAAAATTAGAAGGGCTGAAAGCTCGCTATGATTTCAGAAAAAGTCAAACCATTTCATAGAGAGATGTTTGCATCCATCCACTGGGGGTGCAGGCACGCCCAGGGGAGCTAAATCTTTTAGGTCTGCTTTCATTTTTTGTCCTGAGAATACGACAAATGGAGGAAGAAACGTGACCCCCGCAGACACGCAGGCTGCAAATGTCGAGACGCCATTACAAAAAAAGTTGCCTTACATTAACCTAAAGTTTTTAAAGGAATGTAATTTTAAAGATTATTTCACCCCGATCAAACCACACAAGATTAAATATTCATAACGGTAATTATTATTGATATATAAACAATAATTTAAACAACCTACCTCAAATCAGACATGAAAAAACGAAAAACTTTAGCGGTATTTCTTATGTTATTGGTCCCACTTGAAGTATTCATTTTCTCCGTCACAAAGAAACTTGCCTCATAAAATTGTATCAATCTTTGTGGATATAAGTTGCTTAACACTTGAGCTACAAGGAATCTCGATCGGTGTGTTGTAGAGTTTCTCACAAGAAACTTCAGTGATATTTCTTGTATAGTTGGTTCCACTTTGATCTTGCGGTCTTAATTTTCTTCCAGTCACAAACAAAGTAGTATATCTTCATAAAATTGCATCAATGTTTGTGGATATAAGTTGCTTAACACTTGAGCTAGAAGGAACACGTAATACGTGACGCCATAACCAAAGTGATTAATGTACTCACCCAAAATTCGTTTGCAAAGCTAATGCGTTTCCAGGAACACACTGACAGTGCGGCACGTGCTACCGCCAGTTCCCTGTGCCATAAACTACGTTTGTCCGATATGACTTGACCTTTTCCTATATGGCTGTAGCTGGTGCAGCGTCAGTCAATGTTCGCGCTGAAAAAACTGATAACCCAGGCATTAACAGCTCATGAACGTCTCATCTGCAGGGTTCAGATAGTTGAAAAACGATTGGCCTCCTCCGTGTGGAACCCATTAGCCTAACTAATAACATTAGAATAGAAACCGAAATAGAACACTACCTCACTCATTAAAGAAACATCACACCCAAAATCAGGTTTGAAGAACCTGAGTATCCCAAATAAACTTTTGAAAACGATTGCCACCAAACGCCAATTAAGACGTAAATGGCAGAGACTCAGGGCCTCTCACTTAAAAAAAAACAAATAAACAACTTCGGCCCTCAAATAAACAATAAACTGGAAAAAGTTAGATTCACATTTCAGATATCTGTTAGTCAAATTACCTCTGCTTTGCATGATCTGGGGTCAATAATTAGGCATTTAAATAAAGAAGAAACTAACATCCAAACAGTAAAATTGGGAAATAACGAAGCCATAACTGACAGAAAAAAAACATGCATTTGCAAACCACTTCATCTCGACATTCAGACCCAACATATTTCTTGATTCGAAGTTTACAGATACAGTCGAAAACGAAATTAACCCAGATTGGAACACAGCAGAGCTACCAACCAAATTTATTTCACCGAAAGAAGTTAAAAAGCAAATAAAATGGTTACGTCTTGAGAAATCATCAGGTCATAACCAATTACCAAACTTTATAATAAAAGAACTCCCACAACAAACTATTAGTGTTGTAATCGCTTTTAAACGTATGCTTAATGCTAGGCTATTTCCCACAGCAATGGAAGCATGTTGAAATAATTTCAGTCCCCAAACTAGAAAAGAACATTCAATGAAACTCAAATTTTATTATGTAAAACTCATGCTCCAACCCATAGGTAAGGCAGCAAAAACGAAAGTAGATGTGTTGCAGATGACCCTAAGGGATGGTTTAAATTTGTTCGAAGCCAGTATGTGATACAATCCACCCCTTAAATCCAACTTTAGGTGAGACGGTTGGCCTATCCAATCAATGTTAAAACAAGCGACTTTGTGACCCATTTTCTCATGAACTACTGAATACATTATAATAAGTTTTGCACTACTGCAAGTGATACATGAGATTACGGATCATCAATTAAGTTTTTATCCCTATTCTGAAGTGATTTATAAGTTGTTTTTTTTTCTCTCCAAAAAATGTGCAAAGAAATTCCTAACACACGGACTAGAGAAGTAATAATCATGATTGAAGATCCAGGTCCTTAGTATACCATGTTTTATCATCACTGAGAATTTCATTCATTTGAAAATTTTAACTTATGAGAAAATGGCACTCGGAAGTTTTCAGAATAGCAAATGTTTGAAAAATGTAGATTTTTTTCAGTAGAAAGTAATTAAATCCAACATCCATCGTAATAACAGGTTTTACTATCTTTTAGACCAGCCTGAGTTTTTTCTTCCTTCTTGCCTCCTTTGACATGCGCGAATCCTCATATTCTACCTTTGCTAAGCCTATTCTGTCAAGTTCTCAACAAATATCAACATGGTTTTTTCCAGGTGACATTCGTAATTTTTTCAGCTCTTCTCATCTAGCACAATTTTCATCGTTCTACAACAGCTTCATATACTTCTAATTGTAAGGTTTTGAGACCAACGAATTTTTTTGGTATTCTTGTACAAGTGGTGTTCTTGAATACCTCATAATTTGTATTTCAATATGGAGACTCCTTCTGAGAAGTTGTTTTCTCTTAGTATTCACATAATTCTCAATGTCTGTATTTGCACTGTCTGTATGTTTCTTCCTTTTAGATGCATTAGGAAAAGTTTCACATGCATTCGACTCATATTTTCATCAGTTTCTCGACACAAAGAATACAAGTACATTAACAAAAATTGATCTGAACAGGCTGCATCTGCAAACAAAATTCCTTTATAAAAGAAAACTAGCCTTCTGACCAAATTGCAAACTGAAATATTAGACGTATGAGAGGGCGTATTATATTGCAGTCTGACAGTTGGCACTGGAATATTTAAAAATACATTTAATACACTTATAGATGGAATATGTCAGAAATGTTCATTAAGAAACATTATTTAATTATGCAAAAAAGAAAATTCAATTTTTTAAAAAAAATCGGCCTACCGCCTCACCTTAATAGCAAATGAGTTGTTTTGAAGCACCTCTTTCGGCGACAGGAGGAACACTTTTGGCGGGGTGTAATAGGAGGTCCAAGCGCCAAGGTCCACGTCAAAACACCCAAGACGGCCAACACAATCAAGGCAGTCAAAACAGCCTGGCCGAACGGTTAGGCTTGGCACAAGGTGTGCCGGAGAGGCATTGCACACCCGACATCAGGAAACACTTTGTACAATTCCTGCCATGAGAATTTTTTCTCAAAGGTTTCCCTAAGCCGGAAAGCTATCGACTGGAGTGTGATGTCTGCTAGCGCTACATGTTGCACGCCTTGACGAAACAACAAAAAACTTATGGAGTGTTAAACGTGGCAAAGTGCAAAGGAGCTACGTCTTCGCCGAGACACAGCGAGCAACACCCGACCACATGGAGGTGGTGGCGACCTCTCGGTCTCCTTCAGCGGCTTCCAGATCTTCTCCGCCCGGAGTGTTGTCGCCGCGCAGTATATTGTATTTCTCCGCGATTGTACTGCCTTGGCAACAGGCGCGTCTTCGGCCCGGACCGGAGGCTGTTGAAGAGCGTCATGTTCCGCGAAGTCAAGGTCTCCGTCGGGGGCGGTGACGACAGCGCCCACGCACGTCGCGTGGGGGGCGGCCAATGGGGCCGTCGCAGCCATACGCGTAGGCGCGTTCAGATTCGCGCCGTACCGTGAGAGCGTAGGCTTCCGCGGCCGGAGTCAGTATTTACTAGGCTGTCCGGGTGACGCCGCGTCCATGGCGAAGGTGCCGACGTTTCGGTCGCCATTCTGCGACCTTCCTCAGGGCGTATTCACTACGCGTAGGGATTCTGCGACCTTCCTCAGGGCGTATTCACTACGCGTAGTGAATACGCCCTGAAGAAGGTCGCAGAATGGCGACCGAAACGTCGGCACCTTCGCCATGGACGCGGCGTCACCCGGACAGCCTAGTAAATTCGCACCGTAGCGTTAGAAGAGGTCTGAGTCGACAAGACCGCGCGTATCGGCTCGCGTCACGTGGCCTCGTGGCGGCGGGAAGGTTGACTGATGTGCAAGCTATATTCTGCTCAGCTATGTTGTACAAGCTATACTGAAATCCGAACACTCATCCTCAGCATTTGCCGCTACTACGCGCCTTCCATGTTTTATCAGCTAGGCATTAACAGCTCATGAACGTCTCGTCTGCAGCGTTCAGATAGTTGAGATAAAGATTGACCGCCTCCGGGTGGAAGATATTAGCCTAACTAACAACATTAGAATAGAAACCGAAATAGAACACTACCTCACTCATCCACAACGCAATTAAAGAAACATCAGGCCCAAAATCAGGTTTGAAGAACCTTTATCATTATCGAAATTTTATTTTTTAATGAACCGCTAACAGTCGTCATCTTGGTCAGCGTATGTGAGCGAAGAGAGAGGAGTCGAATTTCCACCCGATACACGTACACTTGAGGTGACCAATCATCCTCGTTTAGGGAGGACAGACCTCCTTTTGTAGGTTCTGTCCTTCCGCGAATAGTGTCCTTCAACCTGTCCTCCTTTTTGACATTTTGAAACCAACAGGTTAATGTCTATTGAGAGATCCACGCTGAAATGCTACGCTTCTTGTGACGGTACAGTTCGGAAAGATGCGACTAGTGTTGCTACATCGACGGAGTGCTCAGTAGTTTCAGTTTCAGGATTTCAAATTTTTGAACAAGCGAGAAAACAATATCGTATACTAACATTAGTTACATTTCATTACATTACACTAGCTGCAGTACTTTCTGTAAAAATCAAGATGAAGAATATTGTACTGAAATTTTCAATATATTATTAGAAAATGATATATTCTCAAAATATATTTATGCAATGGAAACGTGCTCCTTTAATCAAATAATTAAAAGGGACGTAAACATAATTAGCGTATTTTTGTTTGAATTAATAAAATATTTAATTTATTTACGTTGTACTTTTTCGTCTTCCTTTTCATTGTAAAAAAATTAGTCACCTTACCGTACACTCAAAGCTGTTTAATCCAATTGTTGATTCGGCCAGTTCCCCGAGGCCACCAAATCGAATTCAGGAGTAGGCTGAGGAACAATAAGTTGCTGAAACTCACTGGCTGAAGTCGGATATACGAAGCGCAGGCACCCACCCATTCCTTTCCACGCGTTATTCCACTATTTGGCGCGTGGTAGAAAGAGACGGGTGTGCGCGTCGTATCCCAAGTATCTCATCTTTGGTTTATCTTTGGTTGGATCCAGTTTTGCATTACTAATTTGTTCTGCGTGTTTAAGGGTTGCTCAAACATTTCGCTCTCCATGCACATGACGGCATAATATACATGACAAATATCATTAGTATATTTTTCAAATGAAGTGTCCTTGTTGTGATCACGTGGCTCGTGACACGAACTGGCTTTGCGCAGAATGAGCGGCACTTGGTGCTCTGGACTAGCTCACCTATAGCTTTCAACCATGATTCAGCGGGCGACATATGACAATCGATGTCTCGCGTATTCTATATGGAGTAATGCTAAAAATGCCTGCTAAATTATATAAAATATTATTTCAATACAAATTGGTCTTATTATCATACATGTTTGCACATTAATCATAAATCGTTTATCACAACGAATTATCGTAACTGTACAATAATTATCATTCACCTAGTAACACGGACGGAGGGAAAAAGACATTTTGTAGAACGACGCGACCTTCAGCTACGTTCAACGTCTTGTGGTCTGGATAGACCACACAAATCACAGTTCCGTCTGTAGCACCCAATGTATCACTTAAACTATTTTTTAAAATAATATGATTACATTACCTTTCTTTACTGCGTCTTATGAAGTCTATATCCACTGACATATTTCTGAAATGCTACATCCTTTCAGGCTCCTGGAGTCCATGTTCTAGTACTGTGTAATATCATTAAGTAAATTCAATTTTCCGCACACACAGAGTTGAGAATACAAATGCTGGAAGTCAGAACGACATAATTTTTCCATTTTTCTAATGTATTTGGCTAGGATATTATTACCATTTCTGTTATCAGGAATTATATTATTCTGTTGTGTTCAATGTCATAACAATAGTTCAACAATTTTTTTAAATGTTTTCCTAAAAAAATTAAGTTTGGTCTCTCTACAACGGTTTGGAATCATTCAAGAAGGGGAAAGAGTGCGCAAAGACGTATGTAAGCAGCAAAGAACTATATAACAATCAAATTGTGAAAGATTATTTAATTAGTAATGATTTAATTAAAATTGCATAAAAGAACCGACATTGGACATTAAAATATTTTATATGCTCTCCATTAAAATAAATTTAATCTTAATAGTTCGGCCTAGAGAACGTAATTTTGAAAAATCTCCTTAGTAGCGCAAATGGACAGGCATCGCTGTGAATCTCGCGGGGCAAGACATTTTCGACGCGTAATATTACGTTTCCATGGCAGTACGTTTATGACATAAACTCACTTCATATAATTTTATACGACGTCGATAGTTGTTCATTTATGTCCAAGGTCTTCGTGGGAATTATTTCACCCTTGTTGCCATTTTGAGAGCATATTATTGTTCTATTAACTTAAATTTCCTGGTATTTCCATTTACATGTTGGTTCCTACATGTTTCTTTTTAATATATTTTACCTATTACATCCTTTTAATGACAAAAACTAATGACTTTATGACTTTATATTCTCACTACTGCTTAATCTGTACAGAGAAATAATTGTAATGCTGCGAAAAAGTCGGGGAATTTTCAACACAAAACTTTTTGCCGGGCTCTTGTAACGAAAAAGTACATTAATCTTGCTTTCTTTTATATCGTTTCATTAGTAACATTCCTTTTCAATAGATTTAATAAAAAAAATAATATCCCTTTGGTGCTTGTATGGAAGCAGTAAAATTTGTTTTACAAATGTATTAATAACAACATAAATGTATTAATATTACAATTTTTTTCCATATGAATATTTCCTTAATACCGTTTTATTTTTAAATTACATTTTTCTTGATATAGTTCTTTAAAATGGGACAAGAAAATTATAATTTCAATGTCGGAATTAAATTACTAACAATCATTGTTACAAAATGAAAATAAAACATGGTGCGAGTGTATCAACTCGTAAGGGAACGAACCCTTTAGTGATGGGTTGCTTTGGAGGAAAGTTTGTTTCGGGAGATGCTAGCTACAATTCGAAAGAAATGGACCTGAAACAATTAAGCCGAGACATTTTAAGTGAAATACTTGTTGAAATACCCTATTACTAGTGTCTTCAAGTGATTAGATTGGCGAAATCTTGGGGATGGTGTTGGATATAATTAATAGGTGATTCAAGAATACAGATATCCGCGAAAGCGGAGCAGGTAACAGTTTGCTGATTGATTAGCCATCCAGAACTTTCTAACTATTCATTTTCTTCTTGATGAAAGTTTAAGTGTTTTATTTGACATTGCTCAAGAGTGAAGAGAATGGACTTGAGAAAAGCAGCGGCTGCTGAAGTATATTGGAAATACCCCCGATTGCGGCGCCTACGGGAGCATAAACTGTTGTGGGAAGTAAGTCACTGGATACGTCACGATCATGTTTTACTAATATCCAAATACATCGATTTGCACCGTCTGTAATAATGTGGGGCTTGTGATTTTACTTTGTCTTCTCTCGAAATTTATGGTTTTGTTAGGCGACGCACGCACTACAAAGCCACGTGCTAGTCACAAGTGTCGCCGCGAGACAGAGTTTAGAAAACTACCCGCTTCGAAATGCAAAATGTTCGTTCTTTGATGAACAGGCGTCGTCACACGGGATAGCACAAGTTTGCAAATTTACAATGTGCAATATTTACAAATGGCACAAGCTTTAGCTTGTGCCATTTCACGATTTAAGAGTGTCAGTAGTTCAATTTGGTCACATTCTTAGTGTTTTGTTTAATTTAGTGTGGTCCTAAACTAAAGATTTTTAAAAAAATATATAAATTCGGCATAGTTTCATGTATTATAAAATGTAATGTTTTTACCGTTTTACACTCAATAAATTTCAAATCTGAGACGATATTTGAAATTGGAATTTACTCTATTTAGAACGTGAAAATATACGTGAAAAACGTATCGTGAAATAAAATGTATGCTGTTTTGAGACCTGGAATGACATTCCGTCTCTCAAAAAAATATTTTGAATATTTTTGGAAGTCCGCACTCTCACTAACAGCACCAAACTTTATATTCCACAGAACTTACAAAATGGAAGGCATTGAATTTTGGAATTGACGTTTTACTTTACCCAATGCTATCTTAATCTCTTTTCGCCCCTGATCCCCATGTTTTGTAAATAAATACTTCGTTATTCTCGAAATGAATTACCATGACATCATTTTTATTCCTACTTGAGTAGATTATTATCAGCCGGGTAAAATTATTGGTTGTTTTTCATGTTTATTGATGTTGACTTACCTCAGTAATTTATTTAATTAACCTATAGAAAGCCAAGCCGGGTTCAACCCAATTACGGTCGATCGAAATATTTACGTGCAAATTTTTATTGTACAAGTTTGCGATGAAGAATTTGTTTAATAATTATAAAACGCACAGATGAATTAATCTGTTGAATTTTGAGATACAACCGAGAGGATAAGAAAGAGATGTGAATGAAATAGTGTTCCGCGATGACCAGAGGTATACGGTGTAAGATATTTTGTTTTCGCGTTCTTGCGAGTCTTTTGTCAAATAACACTAGTAAATACTTCAATACGAGTAACGCTAAGTTCGTATAATGATTTGGTATAATCCATTGGTATTTGTATAACAGTACGGAAGAAATAATTTCGGAAAATTTGGGGTTTTAGAATATTGAATTTGCTATCCGAGCCCGTGTAAGAGAAGATATCATTGATTGGTAGGGGTGAATTGAAACACGCGAAACGTTTTTATATGCACCTCTTTGATATCGTTATTTAATAAAACATTAACAAGCCCTTTGAAAATTATTCTTACTTATGTTTGACTTTACACATTTTAATTTTTATGAATGCCCGACTCCAAAGTTCTTATATGGTTGAGTAATATGTGAGTCGTCCATCCATTCCGTATGGACTGGCTATCCTCTGAAAACGTATTCTTTTAAAAATATAAAATAGTTTGTCTGCAGAATCTAACTATTAAATGAATCAGCCTTCTTTTTCCAATAACATATTTACATATTTTATTGATTTAACATTAATTTAATCTAATTTGTTATTTTTTTATAAATTTTACTTACAGCTACTACGTACTTCTATTGGCATGCAATTAAATTGAAATAATTATTTATTTGTTCTACCAAGGTCTTTGAAATGTTTATAAGATCTTCTCTTTGCAAAGATTTTTTGATTTACATGTGCGGCACTTTCCGCGACACTTGTAGGCGTCGCGATTCGTGTAGGCGTTGAAGCTACGACGACTTTGAAGTGAAGTTTTCCCACAGAGAGGCTTGAATTTCTCCGGAAATCTTCTGTTCTTGTGTCTTCCAGTTAAGATTATAAATTGTTGCCCATTAATCCGAATATTGAATTTTCGAAATAGTAACAAAATTATTAAATAAAGTTGACGTTCTAAGCATAATAATACTACTTCAATAATAAGAAATAAAAAATATTTACACTAAATCACTTACCGAGTATTTCGGATGGAAATTTCTATTTCGAGTTATATTCACAATGATGTTGGCTAAACGTTCTTGCAATACGAACTTTTTTAACTCCTAATAAGTATATTACATACTTAAATATTCCATACGAGCTTCGTCTACCGAATAAAGTCTACAAATGTTTACTAACACGTCTGAATAGCTTGTCAAGAGCTCGTCTTCGCATTTCAATAGCTTCAACCAAAATTGGTCGTGATAAAAAATGTTATCTCCGTTTTCAAATGTCTTACACCTTTCTACCGACAGTTACTTATTACATCCTGACGCCTACCCCGGCACTAAAAAGTGCCACTTTTGTTTGTACATTCCTTCCGCATTCCATTATACTACGCTACCTATATATATATATATATATATATATATATATATATATATATATATATATATATATATATATTCAAATCGGCCACGTCCCAAAACGTGACTGTGTTTACTATACATCATGAATATCCAATGTCAAATATGAAACCTGTGTAACACAGCCTCAAACACTTATGCGTCTTTTAACTCTCGTTGAAATATTTACGTTTCCTTTTCATCATGTCCAATATGGCTCCCATATGTCTCTTTTGCAAATGTATATACAACTTTGATAGTTAATGTATTTCTAATTCAAAACGCAATTGATCACATCTACAATGAAGCACGTAGCAAGAAGCTTCTTCTGTTTCCGCGTCTAGTCCTCTCCCCTCGTGAATTAGATAAAGATAGATAAATGTATTTTAACTGCAATGGGTGTAACCTGCTAGCAGTAATTACATAAATACATTAATACAATTTCATGCAAAAAGTAAGTATAATAATGCGTAAAGTAATAACAATAATATAAAACGAATATTTCATAAAACATTAAATTACACGCAGAGATTACATGAATTTCGGGTACCAATGTCCAAAACAAGATTATTCGATTAAATTTGAATCAAATTTTCCTTGATAATCATTACATCGCACATGTAATAGGAGGGGTGGTGTTTATGGTAGGATGTAATGATTCGACGGGTGACCAGGCTTATATGGTTATGCTTCCAGCAAGTCTTTTGTCAAATAATACTCTTGGATACTTTCCAGACGTGTTGGATTAGAACCAAATAATTTGTCTCAAAATTCAAATAAAATGACAAAATCGGTCGAAAGAAGAATCAAACTGGCTTAAATATTAATTTAATTAACTAAAGTTAAATAAAAGGAAGGAGAGTGATAGCACCTCTTGGAACTAATGAAACAAACTTTACTAAGCAAGACAAAATAAAATAAACAATTATAAATCTGATTCTATTTACGATTTGAATGCCGGGCCCATGCAGTGACCCACTAATAAAAAATGTATGTCTTAAATCAATAGGATTATTATTATTATTATTATTATTATTAATATTATTATTATTATTATTATTATTATCATTATCATTATTACTAGCGGACCCGACAGACTTCGTTCTGTCCAAAAGATTTGTAATGTGACAGTTTTTTTGTTCCTACATATTTTATAGTCTGGGCAAAAAATCTCCTGAACAGAACCGTCACCCTGGTGATAGGGCGTTATGAATAAGAAATATAATTAAATAAAACATATATAAGCATTTAAAAGTAAGTAATCGCTTTATTGTTAATCATGTGAATCATAATTATTAACAAAAAACAGTTTTATTTTCATTGTAGTGCTTTGTGATATACATTGATTTTTGTTTGATTACCTGGCGCATAGACAAACAAATCTGATGGTTTTCCAACACGGGAACAGACAACATACAATTGACCATGTGAGAAACATGGGTTTTCCAGATTAATACCACAAACACTTAATGATTGCCCCTGGGACTTGTTTATGGTCATAGCAAAAGCAAGCCGAACTGGAAACTGTAGTCGTTTAATGTTAAACGGCACATCAGTGGGAATCATTGGGATGCGCGGTATGAGAACGTCTTCTCCTTTATACTTTCCTTTCAGTAAAGTTGCTTCTATTACGTTGTTTAGTAATTTTTTTATCGCTAACCGTGTGCCGTTGCAAAGACGTGGTTGGTTGATATTTAGCAACATTATAACTACCGATCCAACCTTTAATTGAAGATTGTGAGGTGGCAATCCTGGTAAATCCAGCGAGTTTAAAAATTCTGGTGGATAGTTCACTACATCATCTTGGTTAGTAGCCAAATCAAATGATTTATATATCCTCGATTCGCCTGTAATTTGTTCTTGAATTTTTAAATTTAATTCATTTACATCTATGTTTTTTGCAGCCAATATAGCTCGTTCGCTCAACCAATCATGGTTTCTGTAATTTTGAGAAACATCTGGAAACACCTTCTGAATAAGTTCATCTTTTGATTGAGTTAACTGACAAAAACTTTGAGGAAAGTTAATGCAGCCAGTCAACATGTCTATAGGAAATTTGCCATTACCAATGTCAATGAGTTGTTTAGAGAATATGTTTCCAGATTGGTCATTTTGCAACTCGACACGCATATTCTTGCTTAAATAAAGTACTCTGACATGTTTCCACAAATTGGAGGACTTTAGACATGCATTGAGTTCATCAGCTGGTGTTGATCGTGGAATCACTGGCAATGTTTGACGAAAATCTCCTGCTAATAAAATCATTGCACCACCAAATTGGTTATGATTGCTCCGTAGATCTTTTAAGGTTCTGTCTAAAGCCTCCAAAGATTTTTTATGTGCCATCGTGCATTCATCCCAAACAATTAATTTACATTGCTGCAAGACCTTTGCCATTGCAGAGTTCTTCGAAATGTTGCAGGTTGGAGTTTCACTGCTTTGCATATTTAATGGCAATTTTAATGCTGAATGTGCTGTTCGACCACCGTCAAGCAAAGTTGCTGCGATTCCCGACGAAGCGAGTGCAAGTGCAATTTTATTTTGTGAGCGAATCGTTGCTAATATTAATGAAATCAAGAAAGTTTTTCCTGTACCACCAGGTGCATCTAAGAAGTAAATCCCTCCAGTTTCATCATTTGTTACTTTCATAAGAGTATCAAATACGTACTTCTGTTGTTCATTCAACAGTGCAAGATTTGTTTGAATTAATTCTTTCAAAGTGTTGAGATCATACAGTTTTTCTCGATTCAACTCTTGGTTAAAAGCATCATGCATTGGACGATTGGGCGCGGCCAGGCCTAATTGAATTAATAGTTTGTTTGACATCATCAAGCACATGTCCTCAATTGAAATCAATGCTTCATTGTAAATTTCTTCACTGATTTGTATATTTGGATTTCCCATTCTATTTCGTATTTGATACAAAACATCATCACACATATAATCTTTGTACTTGATCCACAAATCAATTGGGTTTGATGGGAAGCATGTAGATATGATTATAGAAAACAATGTTCGTATTTGATGAGCGTTTGATGATATTACAGCATCACTGAGAGTTTCATCCCAATGAGCGTCATTTTCTAGCAATTGCAAACGTTGACAGGCTTCTCTGTAAGATCCACACAATTCACCATCAACAGTTCGTAAATGTTGGAATGATGTTGGGACACGTACATTGACTAATAGCAGTCGTAAATAAAAACATTCATCATTGCTTGGATGTACTGAATAAATTCGACCAATGGCATCGGTGGAATACACATCTGGGTATCCTGGAACTTGTTTTCCTTGTTTCCGTCGTATAAATCTCCTTGAGGATTGATTCCAAGTATAATATTTTGGCATTTCAGAATATAGCAATGTTTGTGCAAAGTCATCGTTTTGGCATGTCTCAAAAAAACTGGTTAATGTAGTAGATGGTGGCTGAGCAGCTCTTTGTACTGCGTTCTGTGCTGTAAAATACACTCTTTGTTCATTTTCTAAATGCACAGCTAGGGTGTCTCTCATGAATAGGAAAAGAAAATATTCGCCATACTGCTTCATTACTACTAACATAGCGGCCCATTTGGTATTGGGTAACTTCATCATTGGAATTCTCTGCACCAATTCCAATCACAGCCATGTCACTCCCTTTGGTTACATATTTGCAAATGTATTTAATAGGTTTCACTGAATGGCAAGATTCAACGTTGATGTGTGCTTTGAAGGTCTTTGATAAAATGGGTGAATATGGAACAATCCAACGATTATCTATTTCAATATCTTGTTGATTTAATTTGACAATTGTGGATCTTCCATTGTCTGCTGTCGATCGTCGACGATACAGTGGATAACCGTCATTACCAGTAATTGTTTCCGATATTAATGTCCGTGGATATCGTTTTGAACATTTACCATCCATCATACATGGTGAATTTTGATTAAGAGTTCCACAGGGACCATGTATCATATTTTTGATAACTACCTCATGCAATTCAGGATCTACTTGTACATCAGGGATTTCAGCTGATATCACTACATCAACTTCATTTGGCCTTATCTTTTCAACCAACCAAATCAAAATGTGTGCATGTGGCAATCCTCGTTTCTGCCACTCCACAGAATACATCCAGCAGCGTGTCTCACCAAGCACATAATGTTTTACTATGAAATCCATTAAAGATTTCAATTTTTGTCTAAAGACTCTGGCTGTAATGTCATGACGATCAATGGGTGATTGCCCAGGGAATAACTCCTGCTTGATTTCTATCCAGTGTGGATTGCATGTAAATGTGATGAACAAATCTGCTGTACCGTAATGACGAACATACGACATGGCATCTTGAGCATATTCGTGCATATGTCGAGGGCTTCCGATGTATGTTGCTGGAAGAATAGTCATACGACCAACATTCTGTGCATTTCCATCAGTATTAATCGCATCTCGAAGGTGAATATACTCTTCAGATCGGAGTTTGGTCTGATTCAACCTGATGAATGTTAATCTCTCCGTTTCAATTTTAACATACATGTCAACAATATATTTGTGATATAATCGCCGACATTTCAATATGTGATTGTCTTCATTTTCCCGAATCATTAGGCGGTATGAATAATAGTTCATTGAACTGACTTTTTTGTTAGTTTCAGAACCTGTAAATAGACTTTGTTTTAATAACATTAAAATATAAAATTAAAATACATAATATAGTGACTGAGATATTAACTAATATTTTAATTACCTGTAATGGGATTTATCATTTTTATTGAGAAATCATAGCCATCTTCACCTTGCCAAAATATAATGGGATATTGCAGTGCATCATAAGAGCGGTGTGTTTCCTTTATACGTTGTAATTGATCATTCCGACAATGTAAAACAATATCACGGGATTCCAAGTTTTCTCCAACTACAACGATAGCAACTTCATCAATAGTTGGTGCATTAAAACGTCTTGCATGTTGACCCGCAGGTGTTTTATCAGCTCTGATTACAATTTTGTGATTATCTGATGGCATCAGATCCAGGGCAGTTTTAAACAATATAATCAATTGATTGTGTTCATGAAATAAAGTTTGTAATTGTTCTACAATAGACCTCTTTACTAAATTGTTATGTGCACAACGCAGATTAGTTTCTTGTGATGAATTGCCCATAAAATAAATTTGCAGGAATTTGTAGTTGCTATCTGACACTGGTAACAGTGAACCTGCTCTGTGATATATTTGACCTTGTATCGGTAAATTTTAAAAAAATGTTATGTTTGTACCAAACACTATAAAATATAATAAAATAAAATAAAATAAATAAGCAATGTGGGGTATAAATTTATGGATTGTCAGTGATCAAAATTAAATAATATTTGTTCTTTAAAATTATATCTGTCTCCTAATTAGTTGTAACTAATATCTATCATCAAATATATTGGGTTTCAAAATAATAAAAGTGTCGCTAAAACTGAATCACCAAATAATATGGGGACTAAGTGATGATTATGATCTTAATGATTAAGACATTGAAGATTAGTAACACATCTTAACTTAGGTGACAGAACATAAAATAATTATCTTTAACTTCTATAATACATACCTTGAAAGTTGGCATAAAATTTTCCCGAACTACGTTTGTTGACCCAAATGAAGTCATTTGAAAGCAATTGTTATATTGTTGGATATTTGTCAAAAAGTGTATGGAATCTGTTCCTATTCCTGAAACCAATGAGTACAATGGCTCTGGTGGTGGTTCCAATGGTATCAATTTCACTTTACCATTTGCGCAACACAATCCATTAGCTTCGTTTTTAAATTTCAATGCCTTACAATATGAGCAAACCGAGTTCATAGAACCAATAACAACACATTGGTAGTTACTGTAGTCAATTGACACATCGTAACTGAAAGCAGCTCGATTCAAACTTGCGCGATTATTAGTTGAATGTAGCGCTCGCGCTTCACGCGTTCGTGATATCCGAATTCTTTCACGTTCATTTCGGTCGTCACGTTCTTGTGCAGCATGATTAGATCGGTAATTAGCTTGCTTTGTAGCATTTCGGGTTCTTCTACCTAAATTGCTTCGTCTAATAGGAGGCATATCTATATTATAATAGTTTCGGAACGCGACATTAAATCCTCCATGTATTCTGTGCTCCAACGCACACACGCACACTGTTTTGATAGATATGATTGAATTTGAACTTTGTATAACGGTAATAAAGTGCACATTGACTTTTTGACGTTACGAACATGCCTACAACAATGAGTGCTTTAGCTGAGTGATAGATAGCTAGTGTGAGATAGTGAGAGATAGATAGAGATAGCTAGAGTGATAAAGCTCAAATTGACTCTACGTTTTAGTTAGAAAACGTTTGTATGGGAAAAAGAAAAAGGCTGTTTTTAGGGTTTTTCCGGCAAATATTCGAATTTTTCTCGACGTATAACCATCCTTGGACTTCAACGAACATTTTAAAAAAAGAATTGCCCAAATTGGTCCAGGCGTTGTTGAGTTATGCGGTTACCAACACATTTTGCGATTCATTTTTATATTATAGATTATTATTATTATTATTATTATTATTATTATTATTACCCTATACAATGACATGTAGGGCTGAGGCCTCCTGATTTCTCAGGGAAGATTTATGTTATGTCGCCTTGTAACATGGCTAGTTCGCTGCCTGGTACTACCCTTGTGGTTATGTTCAACGTCACTAGTTCACAAGTTCACAATCTGACTACGCTTGATATTTTTTTTATTTCTTCTCGTTCGACCTGAAGGTCTTTCGAGGGTTTTCGGTTTTACATACTGACATTTTCGGATTTGGGCATTCCTGACAAATTGAGATTAGATTTCTCTGGCTCGTTTAATTCCTTGTTTGCTTCTAGGAGCTGCTGGGATTTATTTTTTTGGGGGGGAGGGGGAAGCTGTTTATGGATAGCCCTAGCGGGCAATAGGAAGGGAACGTGCTAGGTTATATTTAGATGCGGGATGATATTATTTGTTTAGGGGGGTTTAAGCATGTCTTTGGGAAATTTGGATTTGATTCGGCTTGGGATATTTGCTGTTCGACCTAATTGGAATATCAGAGTGGCATGAGATGAGTGAAGGGAAGAATAGAAGTTATTTGCTAATTTTTTAATGTGTTCGAGCACAGTTTCCATTTGGAGTTCTCTATGAATTTGGTGGTTAGGTATAAACCATGGAGCTTTAATTGACTTTCTGAGGACTTTATTTTGGACAATTTGCATTTTTTGTATGGTGGTGGAAGCAGCGTTTCCCCAAACCGGGCATGCGTACGTTAGCGTGGGTAGGATAATAGATTTATATAATAGAATCTGGAATTTGGTATTGAGTGTTGAATGTTGATTTAAGAGAGGGTATAGTTTTAAAATTTTGGCATTGGATTTGTTGATAGCTGCGTGAATATGAGGTTTCCAGGTGAGTTTTTTGTCTAACAATACTCCTAGGTATTTTATTGTTTCGCTTTTCCAAGGTATTTCGTTGTCATCTATTTTCAGATTGGGAGGGATTTGAGGTCTCCTAAGGGTAAATATCTTAGTCTGACATTTTTGAGAATTGATTGCTATTCTCCATTTTTTTGTCTATTGTATTAGGGTGTTAAGGTTATTCTGAACTCTATTAAATGCTAGGTTAATATCTGAGCTTGCTGAAAACAGTGCCGTATCGTCGGCAAAGAGAGCAGTTTCCACGTTGGAATACTTAGGTATGTCACTCATGAAAATATTAAATAAAATAGGTGAGAGAACTGAGTCCTGTGGAACTCCGGCTGTGATATTACGTAGAGTAGAAAAGGAGTGATTAATTTTGACCGTAAATTTTCTATCAGAGATAAAACCTTTAATAATATTCTGTATGTACTCAGGGACTCCAAGTTGTCTTATTTTAAATAGCAGACCGGTATGCCAGACTCTGTCATACGCTTGAGCTATATCCAAAAATTCAGCCAGAGTATGTTTTTTTTCTTGGAAGCTCTGTGCAATGTACTCAGTAAGCCTTAGTATCTGGTGAGTGCAGGAGTGGTTTGCTCTGAAACCAAATTGAATATCTGGTATTGCATCCGTGTCTTTCAGGTACTTGTTAAGTCTCTTTAGTAGAAGTCTTTCAAAAATCTTGGAAATTGAGGGAAGGAGGCTTATTGGTCTGTAGTGTTCAGGGCGACGAGGGTCTTTTCCTGGCTTGCGAAAAGGTAGAACAATTGCATTCTTCCAGGCAGTTGGGAAATAATTAAAGCGTAAGATAGCATTAAATATTGCACTTAGTCCTGCTACAGAGTTTTTATTAAGATTTTTGAGCATATTATTACTGATTCCATCTATACCGGGTGTTTTTCGTTGTTTTAGATGTTTAATGATGTTAGTTGTTTCAGACGGTGAAATAAACTTTATTTTGGTTTCAGCTGTAGTTAGTGGTTGTTTCATAAAATTTTCAATTTCATTGTTGTGTTGTATCATTGTTGGCGGGTGTGGTCTAAATACATTTTGTAAATGATCTGCAATCGCTTTGACCTTTTCGTCATCTGAAAGCAGTAGCTTATTGTTTACTTTTAATTCGGATATTTCGTTTTTATCTCTGGTGATTCTTTTTGTTGTTGTCCAAAGATGAGCTGAATTTGGATCAATCTGGTTTATAAACTGACGGAATGAAGTGTAGCGGTGATTATCTAAACTATTTTTGACTATTCTAGATAGTTTATTTAGTTTTGCTTTAATATCTGGCCTTCGAGTTATTTGCCAGAGTCTTCTTAAGTTATGTTTTGATTTAATTAAATTAATAATTTTCCATGGAATTTGGGAGGAAAATAGTTTATTTTTTGTATTATACATATGGGGGGATATCTTTGTTGTTGTTGTTGAATGATCTAGAGAATTAAGAATAGCTGCATTAAACTTTTCTAGTTCGGAATCGATATTTGCAATCGACCTAATAGGGAGTGGATATTTATAGTTATTTTTCATTAGGTAAGCGAATTTAGTCCAATTAATATGTTTTCCTAATGGGTTATTTCCAGATGTAATTTCTTTAAAATTTCCTTTGTGTGATATTAGGATCGGATTATGATCTGAATCTAGTTCAGCTACAACTTTTTGAAGCAGAGGGAAGTTAATATTTTTGGTTATGACTATGTCGAGAATGTCTGGGATTATATTACAATTATAGGGAACATGTGTAAGTTCAGTTGGTGCATGAATATTAAGGTTATTATTATTTGCAAATTCCAGTAATTTTTTGCCTTGTAAAGTTATTGAGTTGCAGCCCCAAGCTCTGTGTTTACTATTTAAATCTCCTAGGAGAATTATACGATTATATGTGTTAAATATTTTTCTATAAGCCTTTTCAGGGACGCTTTTATTGGGAGGTTTATAGGCTGCAATAATTATTACTTGTTTGTCATTGTTAGGGTTATTATTAATATTATTACTATTAGTATTACCGTCACTATTTCCACCACTACCAATGTCCGTTCTAGCATTAGCAACAATACCAGCGTTATCATCAGCTGTAGTAGCAATAGCTGCTGCTGAGGTACCAATAGTGTTAGTGATATTATTACTGATAATACTACTCTTCACTGCTATTCCTATTGACTCGAGGTTTGGGGAAGAGGGCGTAGTTACTTGGCTGCACTCGACGTTTTTAGTTACTATTATTGCTACGCCACCTGACGCTTTGTGGGCGATTCTGTCCTCTAAAAATTTTAAACCCTGGAATGTGGAATTTTTCACCCGGAATTAAATGGGTTTCGGTTACGCAAGCTATTTCAATTTCATTTTTCTTTAGAAAATATCTGAATTCATTTTCCTGGCGTTTTAATCCGTTGGCGTTCCAGTTTAAAAGTTTAATATTGGCTATTTTATTTGTCATAATTTAAATTTGTCAGAACAGATTTAACTGTGTTTTCAATTAAGGGAGTAAGCGCTATCATGACTTGTTGTACGATGTTTGAGATTAAATTTGATTGCTCCTGTTTAAATAATGAAGAATATGACCTCGATTGGTTACTAAGGTATGGATTAGGATGGTGGGTAGGATGTGGTGGTGCCTGTCTAGTGGTAACAAGGTTAGGGTGACTAGTGGTTAGGTGGGGCATGTTAGAAGGTGGGTGCATGTTTTTCGAGTTTTTCATTGACTCTGCTGCCTTTTTGTATATGCTGCAGCCTTTATAATTAGCTGTGTGGTCGAGACCACAGTTAATGCACTTAGGGGGGGGGGTAGATTTAATTTTGGTACACTCAGAGTAGTGATGTTGGCCAGTACATTTGACGCAGCGAGGCTGCAGGCCACAATTTGCCTGGGAATGCCCAAATCTCTGACAACGTTTGCATTGGATTACATGAGACTTGAATCTTTTTTGAATTCTAATTACACTGTACAAAAATCGGTTTAGTTTAAATATTTCTTTACTTTGATATGTGTTTTCTAGATCTATTGCACAAACAGGTATGGGGCATTTGTCTTTATTATATAGTCTTGCGACTTTAATTGCTGGGAATTTTAGCCTTATCAGTTCCTGCAGTATTTCACTTTCCGTGTAGGTAGTAGGAATGTCCTTCATAACTATAGCTAAAGTTTTTACAGTTGGGTCTTTGAAAGAATGGAACTCAATTTTTTCAGATTCACAGAATTTCCTAAAGCTTCTATAATCACTTATTGAAGTGAATGAAATTTTAATGGCGTCTTTTTCTTGTTTAGTTGTGAAGTCGTCCTTAACGTTCTTTTTAATATCATCTAACAAAAGTTGAAAATTGCTTGCATTGTGCACTATGATTGGGGGGATTTTAATAATTGGATCGATTTCGGGTTCTTCATTAGTTTCTAATGTTCCAAGAAGCTTATACCTATTAGAAACAGGAATATTGTACCTGGATATATCCTCTTCTGGCGAGCGTGACCTCTTACGTTTAAGTTCATTACCATGTTCCTGCGTGCCTTGCAGCTGCGGTTGCTGTGAATATGATTGCTGTGGCAGAGGCGGTTGTGGCGGCACGTGATAATGATTTTGAAGCTGGGAAAGTTGCAGTTCTATCATTTGTTGCTGATGTTGGAGATGTTGCAGTTGTTGTTGAAGAATTTCTTGGTGTTGTAGTATTGTTTGGTCGGGGGGGGGGGGGCTGAACAGGTTCACTGGTATGCAGGTTTTCACCATCACTTTCACTGAATGTGGCGTCCATTGCGCGTCGAATTAGTTGCCCCGTAACGGAGCAACTATTTGTGGCCATTCACTGGTTTTAAAGATTTGTTGGCTTTAACTAAAACTAAAATCACACTTTTCTAAGCGAGGCACTGTTCACACCGTTCACGCGAAAGACGACTCGCTTTCTGACCGACCGTATTCACGGCCCCGCTGGGGCACTTCTTATCACTGGTCACAGTCGAGGTACTGCGGAGCGATAAGCATCGGACGAGGTGTGAACCGTTCGGTAGCCAAGCGCAGACTGCGCTTGATGTTGACCTTGTCATTTGTAAAAGCTACTTTAACTGATCGTACATTGATACCTATAGTTCGTTTTGTTTGCTATTAACGCTATTGTTAATTACTTATTGTTTTTTTACCGTTTCTGACACATTCTTCGCCTGTTTAGTTATACACTTTCCTCTTCGCTATTCTTTGTCTATTTTGGTTTTCAGGAACAGGAAGATGTTCATGTTAGGTATGACCTCCAGGTCGACTTGGCCTGGGCCAGCCTCGTCCACTTGTTGCTATTTCCCTGAACGTGTCCGGCAATCGTTTTTGTCGCCTTCTAGGTTGTCGCCAGCCAATTTTTGCTTCTCAACTAGTTGTATACGACCATATTTGGTCATTGTCTTAAAATATGTGCACCCCATTTCCACTTCAGCATTTCAGCTTCTTCTGATGCATCTTTTATTTTGGTTTTGCCCCTTATTTCTGCGCATGTTATGTAGTCTTTCAGGGAGATATTGAGAATTGTTATTTCTGTCTTCCTTTGGCATCTTGATATTTTCGTATGTTAGTGTTGGTAATAGACAAGTCTATTACTCCTCTATTTATTTTGAAGCCTGTGTTGGTCTAGTAGGATGAAGGATAGACTCCAGAATTTTTGCCAATTGTGGGTAATTGTTCTGTCAATTTTTTGTTTGAACGATATCAGTTGTCCCAGGTAAATATATTCTTGTCCGTATTCTACCCGGTTGTCATCAATTTTTATAGGAATTCCCTTGTGGTTTGTCATTAATTTTGTTTTACTTAAGTTTAGATGATGTCCTACTTTTCGACTTTCTTTATTTAATTCTTCTAACATTCTTTATAGTTTTTGTTGAGGGGTCGCTAGTATAATGATGTCGGCAAATTTGAGTTCGCTTAGTCTTCTTCCGTTTATTCGTGGTCTTTCGTTCTCCCATTTCAGTCTCCTAAAACATCTTCGAGTAAACTGGTGAAATTTTTGGGTAATAGAGGGTCTTCTTGTTTTACTTCCATTTTTATGTGGAATGCTTCGCCTTCAATGTCAGCCTTGATTTTAGCTGTTCTGTTTTTGCACAGTGCCTTCAAAATTTGGCTGTATTTGGAAGGAAAACCCCTGAGTTTCCAATGTCTTAAATAATGGTCAACACTGACAAATACTTTGTAAAAATCTATTAGAGCTATGCATAGGTTCAGGTTGTATTCTTTGTTATTAAGTGGTACATTGTACTGTATTCTTTCCTGAATCCATCTTGCTTGGGTGACAATAGTTCGTCTAATAAATTTGCTATTTTCCGTTTTTTTCTTTTTTTTTCGTTAATCGGCCGACTAGGACCACGCAAGCAAGCATCCTGCATTTACCGTGGCTCAGTTTTTATTTATTATCGCGGTAGCAGGTGCTTGCAACAATTCTTTGGGGGACCAGCATTTAGCTGGATCCGATTTTTATCCCCCATGGTTGTTAGCCCGGGGGTATTTTTCTGTTTATTGTTTTTAAAAAGACTGTGCAGATTTGACATCAAGTTTATCGGTCTATAATTACCGAGTTGGTTCCTTAGGCCGGTTTTGTTTCAGGGTTATTGTACTTTCTAGACCATTGGTCTGCAATTTCTTCAAACGTGAGTATCTCATTGAAGGCTTCAGTTATTATCTTGAGGATTTCCGAAGAGTCGAGGTTCAGGATATCATTTGAGATATCGTTTGGGCCAGAGAATTTGCCCAATCTCAAATTTGTAATTTCCGTTCTAACTTCTCTTATAATGATTTCAGGTACATCATCTTCTTCTTCTTCTTCTTCTTCAGCTTTTCCCTTTTAGTGGTAAGGGGTCGCTGTTCCTTACTCTTCTCCTCCACTCAATCCTGTCCAACACATCTTCCTCGATTAACTCTTTCTCTCGCAGGTCTTCCACGACACAGTCCTTCCACCTTCTCTTTGGTCTCCCTCTCCTTCTTTTCCCCTCCAGTTGCATACTACTCACTTTCCTTCCCACATATTCCTCTTCCCTTCTCATGACATGTCCAAACCACTGCAATCTTCGTTCCTGAATCTTCTTTGAAACCTCGATCACTCCTCCCATCTTCCGTATTACTTCATTCCGGATCCTGTCTTTCCGGGTCTTTCCCATTGACCATCTCAGCATTCTCATCTCTACCACTTCCAACTTCTTTTCCTGAGCCTTCTTCACCGGCCAGGTTTCACTACCATATATCATTGCCGGCCTCACAACAGCTTTGAAGACCTTTCCCTTCATTTTCCTCTGAATCCTTCTGTCGCACAGCACCCCTGACATTCTCTTCCAATTTATCCAGGCAGCTTGTATCCTGTGGTTAACTTCCCTGTCTAGCTCCCCTTTCTCGTTGACATAGGAGCCGAGGTATTTGAACTCTCCCGTTCTAGTCAGTAATTGCCCCTGTAGTGTGATGCTTCCGGGCCTGCCATCTCCTCCAAACCACATGTATTCAGTTTTTGCTCTGCTTATCCTGAGTCCTCCTTCCTCGACTGCCTGTCTCCATCTCTCCAGTTTATCCTCCAATCCATCTTTACTCTCATCTACCACCACTATGTCATCTGCAAAGAGCATAGTCCACGGGGCCTGTTCTCTCACTCCTTCCGTCAACACATCCATTATTATATTAAATAAATATGGGCTCAGGGCGGATCCCTGGTGTACTCCCACTCTCACGGAAAATCTTTCCGTCAGTCCCACACTTGATCTTACTCTGGTGTGTGCTCTATCATACGTGTCCTTCACCAGCCGCACATACTTTTCCGGCACTCCTTTCACTCTCATGCACCTCCACATCTCCTCTCTAGGTACTGTGTCATATGCTTTCTCCAGATCTATGAAGGCTAGATGTAGTTCCTTCAGCTTTTCACCGTGCTTCTCCAGTAACTGTCTCAGGGCGAACAAAGCATCCGTTGTACCCTTTCCTGGCATGAAGCCGAACTGTTCCTCTGATATTGATGTTTCCTTCCTCAGTCTTTGCTCTATCACTCGTTCCCAAATCTTCAATGTGTGCGAGACCAGTTTTATTCCTCTGTAGTTTTTACAGTCCTGGATGTCGCCTTTCTCCTTATATAGTGGCACCAACACACTATCCCTCCAAACATCGGGCATTTTTTCCTCTTTATATATTTTAAGAAACAGATCTAGCAGCAGGTACATCATCTTCTGTGGTGGCAAATTCCGTGGCGGTAGCAGGTATCATGTGGTAATCCATAATGAGAGAAAGGACATAATCGTTCGCAACTAATGTTATAATAATTTCTGAATTATCACATTTCAGAGTCAACTTTCGAGAAAAACACTTTTTCCATCTTCGTTGGGTCTCTAGCAAGGAGAAAAAAAATTGAAAAATGAACGTGAAGGGAACAAAAAGAAATACAGTAAAATTATGTGGAAAACTTTAACAAACAAAATGAAATAAAGAATTAAAATTAAAAATACTTACCCAAGCAACGTGGATCACCTACAACGTTCACAAGAAGGTCGGATAAATGCACAAAACAGAAAAACGTGGCAACCATCTTGTGGAATGGGGAGAAGATAACGCCTACCAAGGTGTGAGAGGGGGGGACAGGAAGAGTAGAAGGGGTAGTAGTAAACAGATATAAAATTGACTGCTTTTCATTCAGGAATGTTAATACAGGACAGAAAGTTAAGAATTTGAAAAGTTCTAGAATTTTTAATTTATAAAAATACGTAAAGTACGTATTTTAAATTAGTTGACTAGGTGAAAACAATGAAATGGACGTGGATCTTATATGTAAATACTAATCTACATGGAATATTTTAATTTATTTATTTTTTGAATGCAGATAGCTGTATTTAAAATTGCAATAACTTATGAACCGATCAAAAAATGTAGATAGAATCACCAAACGGTCTATTTTCTGCAAGGCCGGACTATTCCTGGATGATACTTTGAAAATGATACTTCACTTATCCTCACATTCTCACTAACTCATGTGTAATTTACATGCAGTAAAGTTGTGTGCAAATTAATATGGAGATTATTGGATCATTTTACCTTTTAATTGAAAAAAAAATCAAAGTAGGTGATTGCCCCGAAAAAAAATACAAGCCAATGAAATTCTTCCCCGAAGACACATTCGCAGCTAATTTTCGTTGAACTCTTAATTTTTTAACATTGCAAAAAAGAGTAATAAAGCGAGAAAGTATGGGCTATTTAGTACCACTAGTCTTTTAACGTCGGGAAGGTCGAGTATATCTGTGTGGCTGGTAATGTGGGATAACGTAATTGACGTGTTAACGCGAAGGACCAGATAGCGAATCTCAAACACGAAGAGAAAATTTTTGCTGGTTAAAAACCCTTTTTAATGTTCTTGTAATTGTATACGATGTCGCACGAAATAAGATCCCATATTGTTAAATCGAAACTTGATTGTTAATGACGTGATGATATATATTTATCGTAATAAAATTTTACGATGAAACAATTAGCAACCAGATGTTCTGCTGATTGTTGCATTGTAAAAGTGTTACTGCCGAAGTTAATACTTAATATTTAAAAAGAAAGAACAAGTAACTCGAAGGGGCTGAAACGGTCACCTTTCTTTAAGCGTGTCCAATTCGAGCGGGTGGGTTCGCGAAAACGACAAAAAGGGGTTTTATACACCCAGGAGGGGGGAGGGGAACAAAACAGCTGCGGAGAGCCTGGCGGTTCACGAAGCATGGGTATCCGTATTCATTCAAACAGAAGTAAAAAAGACGTAACAAGATGGATTTTCCCATGGAGGCATTTTTCGCGGCTACACGTATGCGCTTGTATTCAAAGCCTTCTAGGGTGGTGTTACGAAATGAAGGTAGAACTTGGTTCGAGTGTATCAACTCGGAAATGCAACGAACAATTGAGTAATGAAATGGGTTGCTATGTAGGTTAGTTAGTATACGAAAGAGATGGACACAGGCCGATAATTCGTGATATTTTAAATGAAAACCTGTTTCAATATACCCAGTTAGTAGTGTCTTCAAATGATTAGAAGATAGTGGAAACCACGAGGAAGGTATTAGATATAATTAATCAGTGGTTCAAGAATACAGAACGAAGACATCGCGAACGCGTAGAAGGTAACAGTTTACCGATTGAATAGCCATCCAGAAATTTCGAACAATATATTTTGTTTTGGTTGGAACTGGTCTACTTTGAGCGCCACATACACCAACATTCAAATAAAACATTTACGTAGTAAAACGTCAAAGCGTGCGACAGCGTCATAATGCCGAGCTCAAACTAGAAGTTGCTATCTCGCTTAAGCTACTGTGGGAGCTCCTCTGACGTTATCCCTCTTCCAGCGCCCTTGGACAATATTTTAAAGCAGTGACATTTTAAAAAATATCTTATTTAATTCTAACTACCAATTATTTACAAAATAATAATTGGTTTTTGCCAGGAAAGCTGAGCTCAAACAGAAAAATGAAGGAAATTAGGTCTTCCTAACGAAAATGCCTCGTGTACTGGGTATTGTTCAACTGTAATGTAGGAGTTATTTATATAGATTTAAGTTTACGCCAGAGAAGATGAATTGATATTTTAAGGGGCATCATCATACTTATAAAATTCAGGTAATATATTTTAAATATATCAGCGTCTTAAACGATTATGAATAATGTTCATTGATATAATAATACAAATATAAAATGTACTCTTGTCAAAATTAAGAGCACAAAGAAATAGTGATTTTTTAAGATTCTTTGCTTTGATATAACTGTCTTCAATTAAAATAATTATTGAAACACAGTTTATTACAGTCATTCTCAAACGATTCAAAATTACAATTTTGGGTTTAGCACTACACGTAATTTGTGGCATCGTAAAAAATTAGACTACAGTATCGGCCCTCAAACGATTATAATACTGGGTGTTCAAACCAAATATATAGGTATGTTTAATTCGCTTTAGGTTCATATATCGTATTGTCATCTATAAACAACTAAACATTTTAATATAACACAAAATGCAATATTACATTGACTGCACGTAACAGTCCGTCATGTTCTCGCCGATTGCTTTTTCAATTTACGCGCTTAGCGTGGAATTGCGCATTCTCATACGGGGGTCTCCACTCCTAGAGTGGGTCTCACCGTCACCCTTCTTAGCTTCCTGGATTTGCACTCGAGTATGCGCGCGACTTCCGAGTTCGGCGAAATTGACCACCACAACTCAACAGTAATATTTTCTTAAATAAACGATTCTCTGAATTTATGAAACGCAACTTACACCGTTATGGTTTTCACCCATTCATACGAGCACAATTCGTTTCTGATGTCAGCCTTGTGGATGCCATCGCAATTTACACAAAATGGTTTATATTTGTTAGCGGACATCACTGAATAAATGGTTTTAAGAACAGTATGTCCTGTTTATAACATGATTGCAGTTGTTTTTCCTGTGCCCGTAGTCTAAACATCGTTAGCATGGATATACCCTTGAGATTTCCTACATTTTTCTGCAGTCCCACGATAATTTGGGTGATTATGAGAATTATGCCGATAGGTTTATTACCACTAAAGTCTTCCACAACTACCGAAATCAAGATGTTTTCTTTTTTCAGTCTCGTGATTTTTAATAATAGATGGGTGACGTTATATCAGCTTTGCAAATATATCAAATTATGTTATGAAATTATGCAGATTTTTTAATACCAATGATTTTTTTTATTTCCTTCAATGAGTGAAAATCCTTCCACAAATCCTTCAATGAGTGAAAGCTTTTGTTTGCCTCAATGAGGTATTTAATTCGTTTACGTGAATCTGTAATTGAATTGGCACTTATTGTTATTTTATTGTTTTAAAAGTCTGCTACAAAATCAATGGTCACCTTGTTTTTAAGTTCCTTTATAAAAATTGTTTGCGTTGGAAATGTTAGATACGAAAATTGGTCGGATTCAGTTTGTTCAAATTGGATATTCACTAAGGTATTGAATTTCACAGTTATATTGACAAGGGATATAACGATTCATCGGAATTTTTTTTCGTTTCAGGAACTTTTCTTTTTATGTCAACAAAACCACTTTCTGACCCCTTCCGCATTTCCTGAAGACGATGATGACTGATCGCTCTGGGAACCCGATGTGAAGCTCGCATTCATGCTGCCGTCGGCGGTGTTCGGGTTTATTGTTACGTGACCACTTGTATCCTTTTATCCACTGATAGTTATATTTTGAGAAACTTGATGTACTGCACTACACTGCTGGAGATATTATTGTCTACATTCTTTAGGTAGATCCACTACAAACCCTCTAGATGGATCAGCTTTATTTTGCATAAACTACATAAAAATGAAAAACTACCGCTTTACTAAGTGAAACGCTGGTAATAAGTTAATAATGACAAAACAACTGCGTTTTCAACACCACTTACCCTGCTGCACGTTATCTCAAGTACGTAATTTCAATAGCTGCGTGCGCATGCAATTGTTCCTGCTTGTTGCGCGGAGCGCTTTGCAATGTTACACAAGCAAGAGTCGAGCACAAACTTGGATCACGAAACGTAGTCTCTAAAAGTTTGTAATTGAATACGTACCTCAAGTCTCTTCAACACAGACAAATCCTCATTTTGTTGAACGTAATTGCTATTTCTGTTGTTGCTATTGCTGTTGCTATTTTAATTCTTTTTTATTTCTAAATCGGATGTTCATGGCTCATTTACAATTTTTCCCAAATATTTGTACGGAGAAACCTGTTCGTTGATCGTCATGAACAGCTGAAATGGCCTTCCACCTTTCTTCCTAATTAGCATGGACTTTGTATTATGTACATTTATTTCTAATTCATAATCTTTGCAACTTCGATTTATTCTGTTTAGTATTTTGTGCAGATCCGCAGCAGTGTCTGACAAGATTAGTGTATTGTTTGACGTACGTAGAAATAGGAATACCATAAACGTTTACTCCCAGATTACAATCCTCTATGGTGTCTTTAAAAACATGTTCTGAATAGCAACGGAGGCAGAATACATTCCTGTCTAACATCCATTTCCTCAGACAGGTGCTGTTCAATTCCCACTTCAGCAGTTTTTCCCGATATAAGTTCATGATACGTATATCTTTTAAATCTAAGTTAATATGCTCTAAACTATGCTTATGCCTATCGTGTTTCGCATTATCAAACGCTTTTTTAAAAAGCTATAAAACATAAAAATACTTCTCCCAATTCCAATCCTTTCTGTACAAAAACTTGAGTGGCAAACAGGACTTCCCGTGTCCCAAAAGCATTTCTAAAACCAAATTGTGTACTTCCTATTCCAACTTCTATATATTTTTCAAATAAGAGCTCATCAAACTTATCACTTGTTAATCGTCATAATTTCTTGTCCTAGGTGTCTTGGAAACCGTGACAAACACATATTTTAGCCAGTCAGTAGGAAGATACCTATTGTCATATATATTGTTAAAAATATTTATAATTTTAGCAATACTCGAATCGTTCAAAAGTTTTAAAATTTCTACTTTTATGCAGCACTTGACAGTTCTGCGTAAATTGTGACTAGGGGTTGTGCCCAGAACTTTTCAAGAAAACCTTTGAGAGATGTTCATCTGATGCTGTCATTGAAATGAATGCAGAATAGAGGCTCCAGATGTTTAAAAAATTTTGTCATATTGCTTTTTTAATAATCGTAATACAAAGTATATTAAGTGCACAAATCATAGACGGTGTTTCAAAACAAACATCTATTCGATATATTTGAGTAGACTTATTTAAATGCATAATACATGCAAATTTGTGTCCATTTCATAAAATTTGTTATATATCAACGTTCTAATAAATTTACTAGTATATTGTAACCGGCCAGGGTTGTAAATACCACCACTTGTCCATAATTGTGCCAAAATACTATCTGTTCCTAAAATATTACTAATAATATTTTTTTGAATAATCTACAATTGTACGAGTAATCCACACAACTCGCATTCCAAGTCTGAGCGTCACCCCTGAAGGGTTAAAACTTGGCGAGGTACGTGATTCGTAATTTTTGCGGTTAAACATTTCTCTTCCGTTCAATAGGATCTTTCTAATCAGTTAAACAACAAATCTTCATTTCCTACCTGTCCCCGCAGAGGTGATCGTGGCTGCAAAGGAGAACAAGATCTCTGGTGAAGAGTGTTAGAGGACTACTCGGCGTCACTCGCGTCGTTAGCTTGAAAGTGCAGGCAGTGGGTGGGCGATGCTAGGTTCTTGGTCGCCGGGCTTGCCCGGTGACACACCAATTGTGACTATGTCGCGCTGACCTTGAGGTGGGATCGGGTGAAGGAGCTTGTTCTGGAATCCTCTTTAAAGTCCGACGGGGAAAACCCCACCCGCCATGTCACCTCTGTTCGGCGAAACTCACATCGGCAACGTAATGTGTAGGACCTTAGTTTGGGTGACCCCAAGCTTGGCTTTCGGATTCGTCGTGGCAGTGGACCAATACACTAGGTAAAAGAGTAGGGACTTGGTGCCTCAGAGCAAGTAAGTGGTGTCTTGTCACACGGCAATATTGACTCCAGTACTGAATAGCTCGCTACCCTGAACTTGCAGAGTGGCCCGACCCCAGCCTTGATTGGGCAGGTTGGCAAGAGGTTGGCACAATTAACTCGGTTCCGGCCGGATCCGGATTTCGGCGGGGGGGGGGTGCGAATTAAAATCGAAAAGCTCAGGTGCCTACCCCGGGGACATGTGCCCCCCGAGAGATCATGTGTTGTGGAGTAGTGCCCACACTAGGTCTACATTTCCTACCTTTTCTGATTCCTTTCTATACAAGTACAAAACAACCCTATTAATCTAAGCGATATAAAGCTTTCCGGCTACTTAATTTTTTAAAAGACCAACGCAAATCATTGCAACAAATCGACGTTAAATCCGCAACATGGCTTCGAGACTGCTGTTTTCTCCACGTTTGTATTTTGCCTGCTTAAACTAGTAGAAATAGTCACGGACCCCTCACTGCAAACTGAATGCGTGAAATGTACTATGTGTTATTCAAATGTTGGTCACAGTGGAGTCCATAATTGCGGATAGCGACAGTAACGGTCACAGACTAAAATTTTTGACGTAGTAGCCTTATGGGAATTTATATCGAAGGCCGATCAATGGGTGTAAATAATTGTGGTAAAAATGTTTGTTGTGTCAATTATTGTGCAAAAGTGTTATGAAAGTACATATGATTTCTAATTTCCTATTCTCTGTTTCAGTATAAAAGTTCCTAATTTTAATACAGCAACAAGAACCTTCCAAGGACAAAATAATTGATAGTAAACGAGCTGGCGAGATTTCATTATAATAATGTTTGAAGTGATTCGAATTATGACGGAAAAGTAACGCTTATCGCAGACTCAATAGTCAAAATTGCTGTCAAATTAACATTGTAAATTTCTTATCCAATGAAAAATAATTACATATTCGCTGTTGGCCATTCGTATTTCAATGAAGTTCTCTAAAATAAGAGACTTGAAGAGTTTACATAATGGTACCCTTGATTCTCAAGAACATGATGCCACTATGTAAGTATTTGTACAAAAATGTTTGTTTATTATAAATTAGATTTTTATACGATTTGTTTGGAAAATAGATACTGAATTTAAAATATAGTAAATCTTGAAAAACTATTAAAATTTCCTTCAAGATTGAAATGTATTGCTTCTGACTTCGCTTTCCTAAGAGCATCGCAATACCTATCTGCAAAACATTATGTTCCAGATTGGTACCACAATGCTCGTGGTAACGCTCTGCCACAAACATAACATTTATTAGTAACATCTATTATTTTGATCTTAGGTTCACAAAATAAGGTCTACATAAAAGGAACAAAATCCAAGAAATTGTGAAGCTTTTTAGTTACAGAAAGTGAAGGAAGGCGTCCAGTCTTAATAAAAAATGAAAAGGACAGCAGTTCACATTTCGCCATGGTATCACGCGCCAGTGCCTGGAGCAGGGCCGGCCTACAAGCAAAACAAGCAGTTGCTTGGGGCCCCCCATTCACCAGGGGCCCCGCGTTTCGGAAAAATTCGCATACCATATCTTTTTGTCTGTGAAATAATTGTTAATCAAGTAGTCTACTGTGTAACAAAATGTACAATTTCAAAACATTTAAAAAAATATTTATTACATGTTACATTAGTCTAATATTAACTATACTTTATTTCCTTTACTTATAACTGAATATGTAAATTCTTTTATAATTATGTAAAATGTATTTAATGTAAAAAAATGTAACGCAAGTAAAAATTTCTATAAAAAATTATCAGTTTTCATTTGTATCTGTACAGAAAGTACTTGTACTATAATACATTTTTTATTTAATAAAGATGGAGCTATATTTTCGGGGGGGCGCAACACAATTTTGTGCTTGGGGCCCCGCACTACTTAAATCCGGCCCTGGCCTGGTGGTGCTGAAAACAACACGATTAGAGCCTAGAGGCAGCGAGAACAGAGGTCAGTGGTCAGTGGAGAATTTTGGTGGTGAGAGACGTAGCGGAGGGTTAAACTATAGAACACGAAGCACGATATTAGAAACGTGCGCAACTGCGGAAGAAAACGTCACCTTTTAAATAAGTTTACGATATCCTATTTGTTTCTCTAATCCGGAATCTAGTATTGTAAAGTATGTTTCTGTAGCTCAACTAGTTCCTTACGCAAACGTTTGATTAGATAGCGTGGCATGAACATTTTTCTATGTAAGCAAAATAGATTATCTCTAAACGGAAGAAAAATTCAAATGTTGTCAAGTACCATCTTGAGATTGATTTCACGCAATTCATGTAACGTGTAAATAAACAAATGTCGAATTACAAATGATGGTAAACGAAGTACAAAATAATCGCAAATAAAAGTATCTCAGCGTATACCTCATTAATTTCATGAGAAGATATGATAATTTCGTCGTGATGGCCTTGATTTATTCAGTTTTCTGTACTCTGCTCTAGGTATGATATTCGATTTCTTTCTTCCGAATCGCTACGTATTATGTTACTTGTATCTGAGGAAGCGGACGTATTGAATTTTTTTTCATGTTAGTAATTCTCAACTGAATTTTGTAATCAGGGAAAGGACCGACAGTGTTCCACTTGTACTACCAGTGCGTACTACCAATGAATCGTTTAGTGGCCGCAGAAGAATCAGCTGTAAAGAAAGACTCGAAGCGAGCAGTTAGCGTATACTAGTGACCTTGGGTGTTCAGGGATCTCTCGACTTTCAGCAAAAGTGCACTGCTCGCCATCTCGCAATATTCCCTTTCACCTCCTTCGATTTACTCTCCTACTGGGAGGAGTAGTCGGAAGTTTCGGAATCGTCGTCATACTTTGACTTTTTTAACGTGGCGTCTCAAGATCACCCACGAAAAAAAGGGAACGCAGACCCCAAGACGCAACGTCACTACAGGTCCCACTTTTACGGCTCCCTATTGATGTCTGCCTTCCCTCTCCCTTTTTCGTGAGTGACCTTGAGCCGCCAAGTTAAAAAAAAATCGAAATATAGGTGCAAAAGCACCATCTTCAACAGGTTCGCCGCCTTGCATATGATGAAACGTCTTATGGAGTTGTTAACTCTGTTCCCAGTCTGTATAATTGTTTCTCAAGGGGCATTCGTCTGAAAGCTTGTTCCAACCCTCTTTCTCTTGTATCTCTTTCATCGCTTTATGACAGAAGTAACTGTTATAACGAAACGTTTCCTTTTTAAAGGTTTTCTTCCTTTGTTTGCTCTCATTAATTTCATTAGCAGACTGTATTTTATTTAAATTAATCACTAATTTAGTGTAGTTCATCGACTTGATTGCTTAGCTATCCAGTTTTTGATACACTGTATGATATTAGATTTCTCCTGAACCGCGATTTAATTGCAGAAAGTTTTAATTTCAATTTCCTCATCTAGACTGTACAAGTTTTGCATTGTGAACCATTTTGCCAGGGTTCTGTACTTTCTTTATTAAAAATTTGCTTGACTTTAAATAATTAATTAAAAAATCGTTTTTTAATGTATTGAAGACATTAACAATAATTTTGTTTTAAAATATACGAGTGGTTTGATCGCCTTTTTAATATCAGAGGATACCCCTGTCATAAGAAAAAATATAGTATCTGTCTTGTTGAATGTCTCTTATTACGTACTTCACTGCGTCTGAACCGTTTATAAGCGTGTGTTCCTTAAGTCAAGTACGATTCGCCTCCTGCAGACCTGCAGCACGTTATTGTCATTGTCACCGTTCGGAAGAGTTCTCTTCTCATAATTTTACGACAAAGGTGCATTGTCATTTTCTTCTACATTTTATTTAGGCTCGGGAACTTGTTGAATAATGAAATCGACCGTCTCGTTGGCTTATCTTATTATCAAATTATTTGTAATTGCGTTAAACATAAATATTCAAACTGTTTAAACACGTATTATGGAATCCATGATTTATATTGGGGAGAACAATATTTAAATTCCAAGATATTAATTGCTTATGCAATTCCACTTAGGTTTTCATCCCCTGCAATCCCACTTCCCTTCGATACACTTCAGCGATTTGGAAGAGTAAATTCAATTAGACGTTTTTGCCGAGTCGAAGTCATTTTATGAGCTACAGACGTCTTCCATTTGAAAAGCATGTTTTATTCAAAACAATCGGCATGTCACCCCCTGATGCGTATATCAATGCGTCTCGACAAACGACCAGTCACTAGTTGTATACGCCGAAGTATTCTTGACATTCTAGAGCGGGAGTGCGGGAATAGGAGGGTTCTGTCAACGTCACGCCAAACGTCAATTGGTCCACAGGTACACTCCCACTACCAGAATGTCCATTAATATAAATGTACATTTCATTATAGGTCAAATTCTGTTTCGACCACGTTATTTATATATTCATTGCAAAACTGTCCGCTATAATTAACACTCAGAAGAATGATACGGAAACTGTTTCATTGACCAAAAATGATAGCACATTCATTGACTTTTTAAATTATGACATGTGAAAACTACTAATTTAATTTCGATTTTGTTCTACCACAGGATCAGCATGCAGTTTCATATGATATGAAAGCACGTAGATCTTGCTGACATTTTGCTTTCCTTAACTCACGGGTTGTGCGTTTCAACACAATTCTTCTCTATGACAATATTGTCTAGCCCTCTTATTTGTTACACACCGGAATTTGCAGATTCCTCTTTAGGAACATTGCCAACATTTTATTTTTATTTTGACTTTGGGAATGAAAGTGGTAGATAATTGCATTACCCTCAAAAATTTTCTTCTTCGACTGCAAAAAAATGTAAGTTGCCATAACGAATTACCTTAATTTTTTTTAAATTTCTAGCGCATCATATTTCTATTAACAACAACGGCTAAAATAAAATATGAATGTTTATATTGATGAAAACAATGCATTTCGATAGTACAAAACCTGTCATTACTAATTAATACTAATAGTACTAATTATTATAGACAATATTCACTGGACTTTCTTATGGACATTCTGTTCATGAACTTTATGTACTGGACATTTGTGCTCTGGTATTTGTGTTAATTGAACAGTGTTCTGAGGACCGATTGACCTAGAACCGTATGACTCATCGTACCAAACTGCGGTACGAAAAATACTACGATTATTGTTGAAGATACGAGGTGAATGTTGCCAGAATTATGAATTGGTACCTACCGTTCCGAATTAGCCATACGACTTTGTTATTCAGCTCTAGACCTTGGGAGCTCGTGTGTCAAGTAAACTTCCGCGAGCATACGGTCGAATTGCCCTCCAGCATTTCTTTAATCGACTGCTCGACGCCTCAAGTCTCACATGACCTACTGCCGGTAGAGCATCGTTAAAGTGTGGTGCAATAACTCGTTCTCCGATTGATTTTTCAACCAATTCATTTCTCCTTCCTGGACATTGTTACCGTCAGTGTTTTGAAAAATATACTATGCTCATGAGTACTTGAACCCAATGATATATGCACATTATTGCAATCACTCATGAACAATATAAATATAAACACTAGAACTCAAAGTTACAGTTCGCTCAGAGTCGTAATATATTAATCAATGCCCTCCAGCACCCACACGGTCTCCACTTAATAACAAAGGCGCTCCGGACATTCTTCACATAAGTCTAACCACAAACATATATTGTCCTTTTTTTCACTCGGTGATACCTGATCTCGATTCGGATCATAATCCCATAATATTACCATTTCAGAGTACTGCCAAAGTAAACAATATAAGAAAATTAATAAGTGGTAAACTAGAATCTTTTTATATCCACGCAATTTTCGTTCCCAAAAGATATTAAAAACAAAACAGATATTGATCTACAAATTAATAATTTAATAGAAGCAATAACCTTCGCGGTTAAGGAATCATGTCAACCAGTGCAATCGAACCAAAATTAATCTTACTGGCTACCGAAACACATCGTGTACTTGGTAAAAGACAAAACTCAGAATTAGAAGACTCTGGCAGTTAAATAGAAGGTCACACTTAAAGAAGAAAAGAAATGGAACTCTTTATGCAAAACAAGTAAAATTTCTAATCTACGAAAACAAATATATTTCGTGTAAGCATTTTTAGCGGATATAAGCCCCGGCTTACCTTCATTATGGACTACTATCAAAAAGGTTACCAGAGAGCAATCTAGAATACCACCATGAAAATTGGGCAACTGCACCCTCTATACAGATGAAGAACAAGTGGAAGCTTTTGTTGTTTACTTCTTAAATATCTTTAAATCCAATCCCCACGTGTAAACTCTCAGTAGAGCGATCTTCTCTCCGGAGACATGACGCCACAAGAGATTTCCGAAGTCTCCACGAGAGAGCAGTGTAATGACTTGTAGTATATCGATGGGAAAGCGTATCTCCTGGGAGATAAATAGTATTCAAAGAGAATTGGAAGACTTTTGCTCTCTTGGTATATGTCCCACGTGCTCAATCAGCCCTTCTGCGTCGTTCCAGCGTGGTCCGTGGATTACTGTTCTTTGTGGGAAATGGTACACTGGGGTATTATAAATAAAAATGACAAAGATCTGTATGTGTCTCCTGTGGCCAAAACCTGTAGCGTCAAAACAAGTCTCTGTCCGCAAGAAATACTTTTCCGAATGCAGTATGTTGCTTTTCAATTGCACGATATATTTTTCCTAATAAAAAATCAAATTCTTTTAGAGTTCTACGAAGTTTTTGCCCGTAACTCCTATTCTTCTGTTACATCCTTTGTTGTTATTATTATTATGGTTATGATTAATATATCCTTTAATAAATATAAACTAAATTACGAATTAATTGTGGAATTTTGTCATATAAAACTCTCTTTAGGTCTTCTCTTGCATAAACCTGCCCAATTTCATGTAATGCCTCTACTACCAATCTAAACGAATTACATATAATGCAAAATAAATTTCTTCGCAAAATTTGATATGTTTCCTAATGTATATCAAATAAACAAATTCACAGAGAAATTAAAATTGGTTCTTTCAAATTCTTTATACTTCACCTATTTTTCAAAACTTTACATTAGGTCAAATTTTCCTCGTCTTGTATTCCGTTCCCGTTTTCCAAAATATATTTTTAATCCTCCGTAATTTAAAACTTGTTTTATTGTATTGTCCCTGATAAAATTGTTAATGCGATTGAACAAGTAGCAAATAAATATTTTATAAATCCCATTCTTGAAATCCCCCATCAAAGTTTTATTAATACTCAGCTCTTCTCTTCTCTTAAACAAAAAATTAATAAATAAAAAATCATCACCCTGACTTTTTCTTTTCCTCCGTATGATTGTAATAACTGTATATATGTTTTATTCACGAGTGTGGTATTTTTACCCAGTAACATTTTTGTATTAAATGTAAATAGGAACTGTATATAGATTAAAACATAAGCTCAAGTAAGTGTACTTGTGCCCTGATGTAACTGGAAGAGACTTGTTTTTCATGTAATGTGTATTTTGTAAATAATAACCGCCGAAAGGCCTGAAGGGCTGAACGGGAAGGAAATAAAAAACAAAACAAAAAAACTCAACGTAATAAACATAGAACATCTTAGATGACTCGAAGGCGGGTACTCTAATACATTATTGATTTTGTAATCTTGATATTTTATACTTTAATCGTAATTAAAATTCAATCAACAAATAATGGAGAATAAAATGAATAGCGGGATTTTATTCTAAGATGAGACGTCTTGCCTTTCTTCAGGTTACATCTCAACTGACAACAATGACGGCAGCGCGTGCGATAGGCAATTGTTATTGGAGCAGACGATGCTTGGACTAAGATAGTTATCCTGACCGAAGCAAATACCGAAGGCAGAGGTATTGTAAAACTTGCAAAGAAAATAGCATCAAAATACCTGCAAGCAATGGACCAAGCAGATGCGGTTCAAAATTCAATACCGGAATCTAATACCAAAAACCACTGAAACAAGCTTGGAAAAACAAACATATGCATGGTCAATTTTTAGATCGATAACGTAAATGTGAATGTTAATGATGAGCTAATTCATTCATGGAATAAAAGAGTTAGAATGAAAATAGAGACAGAAGCATTCCTAATAGTAGCACAAGATCAGGCAGTACAAACACGCCAGTACGAGAAGGTCATCTTGAAGACAACACAGGAAGACAGATGCTGACTGGGAAGGGAGCATTCTAAAACAATTGATCATATTGTTTCAAGAAGCCCTATTATGCCTTAATACGAATATAGGAAAAGACAAAATGGCCTCATATCTTCACTAGCATATAAGTAAAGCTATGAATGTCCCAGAGATAAGTAATAAATGGTACAACCACCCCCAAACCAGTTACAAGTGCGGGGCATACCACCATCTTCTATGATCAACAGATTCATACTAATCGTACTATAATAATTAACAAACCTGATACGGTGATACGAACTACAGCATATAAACATGTCTCCTCATTGATGTATCTGTCCCATGTGATGGAAATGTAACATCAAAGTCTGCTGAGAAATATCTAAAATATACAGATTTTGCAAATCGAGGTCAGTCGAATGTGAAATTTTAGAACAGAGATAGAGCCAGTAACAGACAAGTGTCCTGGGCTCTATTCCTAAAGATCTTACAAAGCACTTGACTTAAGATCCCGGGCTGCACTAAGCACTATGAAATTCAGAATATTGTCCTGTACGGCACGGCGCACATTTTGTTTACATCATTTAATTTTAAATAATAAGAATTTTACATGTGACCCAAAAATATATTTAATTACAATTTACTTCTCATACTATCTCGCAATATGACAAGTTTATTCGAAAGATTTTACTTTTTTTCACGCCGATAGGAACTTGGTGTATGTTAGAGGATACAGTTCTTAAAGAAATTTAATTCCATGTTTGAAATGGCAGTAGGTCTTCAGGATTACATTGTATTTACTTTCTACATTTCTGGCCTTTCTAGGCATAAACAGTATAAACATGTATAGTTGTAGATCTAAAACTATAATGACTTCTACAGACTATAGTTTTGGAGCACATTTTGTAGAATACTACATACATTTGATCAACATCTACTTTGTATCCTTGTGTGCGGTGCATAGCAACATTTTCCATGTGTTTAATCTCGTTGTCTTTCACAAAACTTCCTCAATATTTCCAATGTAGTATTTAAAAATATTGGCACCAAATGTTAGTGATAACCTCCCAAAAGACAATTGTTTACTGCTTTTGACAGAGTTTCATTCCATAAAATGTGTACTACATTCGAGTTTGGAATGTAAATGTCGGCCCATAAGCTATATTCCTCTGGTGCATAATACTCGTACAGTTTGTAAAAGTATTGCTTCACACTAAAACAGATGAAAGCAATGAAATTTGCGGTGTATTTCTTTCCAAACCCCTATTATTATTTAGAAAATCGTGAAACAAGACAGTGTCTAAAAATCTAAGAGTATCTGACCACACCATTGGAGTTCGAAACACTCTCCTAAACTCAAAAACTGACTTATTCTCTATTACCTCTCTTTTTCTGAAAATTTTAAAGAAATATTATTTTCATTCACACTTTGTGTGATAACAATGCTATTCCATTGCTTGTAATAATTTTCTTTTCGAAACTTAGTGATATATTTGCAACCGTCACGAAACATCTCATGAATTTCCATGTAACAAAGAAGAAAAGAATGGACGGATATTTCTTCAGAAGGTATCCGAAATACTAAGAAAGTCATTAAAAAAATAGCGTTGAAATATGAAACAGAAGCTTGAGGATGGGAACAATACGCAAGGAGTCGGAATGACGCTTTCCGGGCGTTCTAGTGTTAAAATAGCCTATAAACGCGCGTAAAACGTAGAATATGCGTTAAACAAAAATATAGTGAGCAGTAGATAACATTTATATAAATATTTATTTTCCACTGTAGTACGAAAAAACATCTTCAAATATTATAATAAACAAAAACGTGATTAAGCAACGAAAATGTCACGCAAAATGTCTCTCCTATGTACAAACGTTGAATATACGCTTTTAAATGTACCACATACATAAAAATAATCAGTTAATAAGAAATCCAGAAAAGAATTATTTTGCGTGTGTAAAATAAAAAACAGCTACTAATTTTTTTGCTGGTAGATAAAGTTAAGTTCCTTTCGATATACGCAATCAGTAAAAATATGTAATTGCATGAACTTTCGCGGTATAGAATCGAGTATGGTGTTACAATTATACTGCATATGAAAGTATGAGCCTGTACTTCCATTTGCGATGAATTTCCCAGCAGGTTCTACCTCTCAGAATACTCAGTGAGATATGTTATAAACCATTTAATATCATCTGATTCCTAAAAAAATTACTGCGTATTGAATAGAGGAAAATGGTATATTAACCGTATAACTTCTTCAATTACTGAAAGAAAACTATGGCCGCGAAAGTTTTTCCATAAGAGTCTCTACGAATTTAAACTTTTATTACAAAAAAATAGGCCGGTAAGAGCCAAATTGTTTTTGCCGCCTTAAACAACAGAGATTTTACTGTCATTTAAAGTATTATTTGGAGGTACTTCACAGTGATCGATCTAACGAACCTTAACGAACTAAACCTTAAAGTTTTATTTTTCTGCGCTTCGTTTGAGGCGGTGTCAAAAGTACATAAAAAGGCGGTAAAAAATTAACTTAATATAATTACCGGTAAAGAGGTTGTAATCTTAATACAGACGGAAATTAGCGTTTCGTTTCCTCAACCAGGTATGTCCCACCAGCTGGGCACCGCCCCAGCCGGGAGAAGTTGTTTTCTCCCGTCAGGTCTCCCGGCATGTGTGGTAGTGTAAGTGTGTGTGAGGAAGGGATGGTGCTTGGTGGTGATCGGAGAAACCCCAGAAAACTACTGATCAGAGCAGCCGGCTTTTAGAATTGTCCTCCCGACAGTGACTGAATTTGACCTATATAACTAGTGACTGCCACTGTCGAGACCCGAATCTAGGACCTCCAACCTCCCGTTCAGAGGCTCTGCAGAGGCATCAGTTGATGCCCTGAGCCATCTCTCCCGTTCCTTACATGGGCACAGACGCAAACAACTATGTTCGTGGCGGGATTCTAACTCGCGACCCTATGCGCCGGGTCAGTTATGGCATGTCCGCCCTCGCACTCTTTGTTACCCAAGTTAGCTATAACCGTTACCAATAATATACGAAGGTAAATGCTGGTGTAGCACCACTAATTTCAACTAGCAGCAGTATTATATTTTTACCCAGTTGAGTTGAAAATGTTATGTGTAACCTCGCAACTAAAATACAGTATACCAGCCCTCCAACACGTACATGCAATTTAATTTTCCATTTTTACGATAGGCAATTTTTGCTTCTCTTCTTATCAGAAGAGAGTACATTCAACAGAATATCTCTGGCAGAAAAGAGGATTGAACATACATTTCAATTTCCATTTGATAGGTTTCGCGTGACAACAGTTTAATCCGAAGTTAAGTGCCAACAAATCTTCAAATAAAATTTATTTTGGAAAATTATTTTCATCTAAATTTTTACTCATTCTTTTTTTTAAATTGAACATTATTTTTTTCATTTTGAGTATTACATTGGTCACCTAAATTGGTGAATAGAGACCCTCAAAATTCCAAATCTAATCAATACTTAGGTTAACCGATAACTTCTGAATATCTGTTTTTTGTATTTCACTGTAGTCATTTAATCGAATAATTATTAGTATGTTTTCAATTTATTCCAATTATTTATTTACAATATTTACGACATGTTAGTATTAAGTGTTCGTATATTACAAACATTATAAACATTTCGTACAAAGGACATTTCCTTGAAAGGAAAAATCATGATTGAATTTTCTTGTCTTCAACCATCGTGCAGAATAGCTCTCATTAACAAACGAGCCACATAATACTGAACTGAGATAATATTCTAAATTAGAAAATTTTCACCAATTCGTAAATTGAGCTTGTTGCAAAAAGACGTACAAACTTCCCCACACAGCGAGGTAATAAACCTGAGCCCTTCTGACCCTGAGCACTAACCCTGAGCAGTTCTGAAGTACATGATACAAGTTCATTACTAAAGGAGTAAGTAAAACAATATATAAATACTTTTTGTGAGATGTAACTATTTTAGGTAGTTAATGAATATTATTTATTCTCATCTGGACGTCGATCTCTTTAGGAGTTTAATCCTCATTCCATTGTCCGTAACCATAGTGATTCCCCAATGTAAATTTGGTTCATACGTTTCATCTGGTAGTATACGATAGTTCCAAATAACTTTACTTATTACTGTCTTCAAAACCAATATTGCGTATTTTCTTCCTGTAAAAAGAATACAAAAAATATTTAACATTTAATTCTGAGTTTGTGCTTGTACGCCCTCATATGCTTCTTTGCGTTATTATATGAAGCATAAACGATTCTCCCTTTTTACTCCTTTTAATACTAAGTTACAAAATAATTACATTAATTATGTGAAAATCTACAATTTAGAGCCCTGAGAAGCAAAATTACCTTAGAAAGATAAACATCTTTTTTAAATACCAAGTGTCAATATTAGTATAGCAAATCCATTTCAACCTGTGCTCAATTTATATTTTAATAATCTTCAATATTTCAATTTCAACTAATACTGCTACAATTCTTCTTTAACACAACCATTGTTCTGTTAATTATTATTTATATACTTCTCAACTTACTTAATTTTTGGTAAAAAAAATAATGTAACGATTTGTAAAATAATAATTCTTTGCAATCCTCGACTTTTAAAACGAGATATCAAAGGTCTAATAAATAATACCTACCCATGCAAGCTCGCATTCCAGCACCAAATGGAATGAAAGCGCTAGGGTGTCGTTTGGCAGAGTTCTCGGGAGAGAAACGTTCTGGATCAAACACGTGCGGATCAGGGTATAACTTGGGATTTATGTGCATAGTCCTTGGAGATATCAACACAATAGCTCCTGCGGGAACGACGAGATTGTCTGCAAAATGAAAGAACATCGCAGTTTAGGTCGCAAAAGAAATATAATACAATGCAAACGTTCGTTTTAAAATGTATGACGAAAACCGAATGTACAGTAGAAGAAAGATCTTTTCTCCTTATTACCGTTTTTAATTAACAGTGATTGAGAAAGAGTTCATCCCAGCGTGAACGCCAGCCCGGGTAGGCTGTGCGCTTCACATCTATGCAAATTGAACAGATTGAATGCACGCCGTTGTTGAAGGGCGGGTCAGCGAACGTACACAGCATAGGCTGGGACGTAGGCTGGCCTTGACGAGAGCGAGCTGGATTGATTGATTACACTGACCTGCATTTTTTAATAATGTTTAAATTTTCTATCGGTTTTTGTAGGAATTGACCAATCTGAACTCGAACATAATATTAGTTTTCCTCAATCACGTCACTTTTTTGTGCTATGCTATTAAGCATACTGTTTTTACCATTAGAATATATTCTCTTTATAGAGGTCAACTCGATTACAGATGTGATAACAAGAGTAGATTACATGAAGCTACGTATTGAGTGAATAAAACACAGAGTGTTTCAGCGCAATCTTTGTTAATAGAAAAGTATATTAAAAACCATAAATATTGTGGAAAAAAAAATAAATACTTTTGAACTTTCAGTATGTATCCCTCGTGAGTAATAACTGTGAATGATAAAAGTAAATTAGCTATTTTTTCTTTCCTTTATCATATTTTATGTTTTTTATATAAGAGAATACATTTTATAAAAATTATTACGTAAGCGCCTTTCGTAAATGTGCTGCTTTAGAATCATCTCTTTTCAGACACTAACAATACTCAGGCATCATGTCCCAGCGACATTGATACCTTTCTTACATCGTTCTGACGTCGTGGTGGAATCTTTATCCTTGTTCCTCACTATAATCCTCACAATTGTCTGGAAAATAATTTAGATGTGCACTCAGAAAATGCAATTTTATAGACATGGAAGGTTCCATGTTCTTGAAGCTGTTTAGGAGACTTCGAATTATAGCTTCATATTCGGAACTTCGTTGCTTTCCAAGGAATTGTTTTACATGAAGCGAAGCTTCCTTTCTATTTCTTTCATACTCTTTTCAAACTAGGTATCAATCATTAATCTTCTAATTGGGGGGGGGGCATCGAAAATACCTGCAATCAATTTTGCCTCACTGATGTGTGGAAATGTCTTCATTGTATAAAGAAAAGCTTAATTCTGTATTTTCATTGCTATAACGAGGATTTTCATTAACCCTAGATTTATGTGGCGAGGTGGGAGCAAAGTGTTTTGTGAATAAATCAATGAGTTGGCTATAATATTCTTTCTACCGGGTGTGAAACTTTCTCGAGATTGCAATTCATGTGTAAAATGACATATTATCAACGCTGATACGTTTCTTCATGAAGATCTCCGCGTCTCCTTTTACGAACCGGTTCATCTTTAGAACTCGACATGTTCTCACAAAAAAACACTTTTTCTTACTCACTAATCACAACAAAATTAAGCCACTTTCATAAGAAACTTCAAAACACCACTCTGAACAGAAGCAACTAACAAACTGAGAACAACAATCTCACTACTTTCACAATAGATAGAGTCGCGCTGATAGAGATCACGGCCACACTTCCTGTACCTTTCTTAGAAAATCTTCCTTCTCGAACGTGTAACCTAACTGACCCATGGGGTGGTGCTGATAACCCTTCAAAGTAGCTTGGATTACATGTGACATCCTGATTCTCGTGGTTGTCCTCATGCGACCACTGCAGAGTTAAAAGGAAATTTCCTTTTGTTTTAGAGCAGAAACCCGTCAAACGACTTCGCTTGACGGGTTTCCGTTCTAAACACGATGTTATAGGGTCCTTCAGAGTACATTGCAAAAGTGCCAAATAGTTGATTTCTACACAAAAGGTTGTGTTTATCCTCATATAACAATATCTTGTTGCTAACGCTTTTTTTTCTTTTTTTTCTTTCGTTTGATGGATTTCTGAAATAAACGATTCAATTGGGAAACGACTACCTTATTTATTTATTTACGTCAAAAACAGTTAAAAACTGTGTGAAGTGCTATGGGGAGAAGTTAATTAGAAGTCCATTTATGTCCAGAAGTAAAACAAGGGACAATCTCAGCATTTTCTCAAGGATCAGGGAAACTGGATCAAGATGAGATCATTAACCCAGAAGCTGAAGAACAATACTTAATTCAGGTTCTTTAGAATTATACAATCCAAATGGTAAATAATACACTGAATGCCCTCAACCCCTTTACAGGAAAAAGTGGAAGATTACAGTATTTTCGAAAAACATTTTCATATCTATCATTTTTAAAATTCTTCCCAAATTTTCAGACTTAGGACTGGCATATTTCTTTTGTTGGTTTTTATTCAATTGAATCATTCGTTGATTGAATGAATTCTGCTCATCTTGCCATTTTTACATTTCTTCGTTTTGGATTCTCTTCTAGTGCTCTCTTTGATTTTCATTTTGATATAGGAGCGAGCCGGGAAGAGTTTCAGTAAGGCAAAAGAAAAAGCTGGATAGCAGTGCGGCGGGGGCCCCCCAACGCGCTTACCTGCTCAATAAGTCCTTTTCCTTACCGGGATTGGTTTAGTTCCCATTTACAAGTAGGATTAGAAAGTAAGTTTCGCGAGAAAAGATGAAATTTAGTCCTCAATTAGCAATTTACATAACACCACTTCAATCCCTCTTCCGGCTTAGGGGCCGTCCATTAATTAGGTGATTTTGGCAATTTTTCAATTCTCCCTCCCCTCTTGGTGAGATGTGAGATTTGGCTCCCCCGTCCCCTTCTAATCTTACATGATATTTTTCAAAATGCGTATTTTTAATGTAAATACGTTAATTTAAGAATGCATTGGGATTTATTTAGAAAACATAATTTGCTTCATTATATTTAAGATCAGATATGACCAGTATTTAGAAAATAGTGACTGATTTGCAATATATATTATTGCACTTCTAAAAACAGTGCAATAATTCATTCTTGGTAATTTTTCTTTAAAATATCTGTAAAATGCAGGTAGAGAGATTCATCTTTATAATGATAAAAAATGTAATTTTTGTTAGATGTTTCTCAGTATACTACACTACTTAATGTAGCATTCATATGACTGCGATAAAAATTATTGTGTAAAATTTAGATATGATTTAGTATAGAAACGTGTTTTATTTAACTTGTCTTAGTTTGCTCAGAATTTAGCACTGTTTTTAGCGAACAAACGTGATATTTGCCGAGGCACCATTCTCCCCGTACATTAGGTAAGATTCGCCTTGACCCCTCGCCCTCAAGGCCTCATGTAATTCATGGGTGGCCCCGAAGAAATAAGGAAAATTGGCCACACAGCTGCGCCACCACCGGCGCTGTCATCAGCGCGCTCTAACATTCACTTTTCTAGGTTTAGCAAACGTCCTGATTTTCGGACCTTATCCTCAGTGTACTGATTTGTTTTCAAAAGTCCTTATATTTGACCTGTGTCATCTATTTATAGATTATTGCAATTTCCTTTCTAACACATATTCAAAAAATAAAACTGCTTTATAGAAAGGAAGATATTAGAAGTGAAACTCAGTGTTTCTAACTATAAGAACAATAAGTATGACTTATCCTTATATTGTTCGAGAAATATTGACACAGAGATAGAAAGAATTCTTAATCATAAATCTGCCGAACCATACAGCAGAATTAACAAATAAATTGATCTCTCTTCTGTAGTAGTACAAAAACTCTACCTGTATGTCATTATAAAAAAATGTCCTGATTTATTGTGAAATGTCCTTTTTTAACCCAAGGATCCATATTTTTTCAACTAGGCCTCTGCTAACGTTAACATTTCGCTACTCACTGGAAACAAGAGGAGTGTCAACACCTGCTTCTTTCACGTAAAAGAAGACTGGTGGGTGCAAACGCAGGGTCTCCTTCACAATCATATCCACATACTGCATGCGTTGCAGCGTCTTCGCTGTCACTTCCGTAGACCCGGCAGCGTCAAAAATATCCCGAAGTTCTCTCACGGCCTTTTCCTGAAAACAAAATCATTTGAGAACTTCGGAATTCATTTCTTTATTAGGATTTCGGCAGTAGAATCGAAATCTTTTGGATCTGCATACTGGTATTGAACCTTAAATCCATTTCTATGTACTTTAATTTTTCTATTGGCTGATGGCATTAGACCTCCTCCTGCTTTATAAAATGAATCTTTTTAACAATGGTAAGGCAGCGCCCTCTAGAATACAGTATTCAAGAGGGCGCTGGGTAAGCACATTTCTGAGGGCACGAGCCCCGTTGAAATGCACGTTCGCGCATTAATTAAAAATATTAATTTTATAAAGCAGGAAGTAGGAACCGTACGTGGGCAAAAGCCCACGCAAACCCTTGTTCTACCAGGGCCACAAGTACGTCGACAGGCTGGTTTCCGGATCCCGACAGAATGTACTTTGCCCTCGCCGCAACCTCCCAAATCAATGCCTGAGTTGGGGCCGCCCTACCAGCCCAGAGCTACTAGCTTTCCGAGCTAGTGTCGGAGTCTAATCGATGAACCACTGAAATGCGCTGGGATAAGTCCCTCCTCTTGGCCCAGAGCATCGGGCCACTGCCACGACGAATCCGAGCGGCCAACCGGGGGTCACCCGAACTACGGTTCGGGCGGCTTGAGTCCAATTCCCGTCTCCTCATTGCCTACACTTTTAGGCTATTGGCGTATCGCCAGAACCTAGGCCACTTAACGAGTTTCCCTCTTAGCAATTTTCATTCCATAGGCCATAATTTTCTTTTACGACATTGGATACACTGATGATGTCATATTTAAGTGAACAAAAGCATCGCGCTGTAGATTTCATTTTAATTTTCATTAGTTTTCATTAGTATTTTTTTAATTGCGAAAACCTATGAACAGTATTGTCTTGGAACATACTACATTTGAAACATTTCAAGTGAATACGGAGACAACAAAACTGTTAGTAATGCTAGCAGATGAATAAACGTTGTGGCGTTAAGACTTCTTACGTTTACGTTCCGAAGTATAAAAATACCGAGTTTCAAATGAATGTGACCCGAAACTTATTCTTATTAAACTTAACTAACACCTTATTTACATAATCATACAAAACAGTCGCCTTTTGATGTTTATACAGATTCGCATACACACCTATTTATAGGGCAATTGCAGAAGTAGAAGCACAAAAGAAGTATACACAGAATAGACTGGGTTTGTGGTGATTTAATCTCTTCAAAATTAGGGGATAAAAATATGGTAGTGTTAAGCAAATCCGGGGAAGAATCAAATGTAGTTGTAAAAGATATTGCGAGAAACTTTTCGGAATGATCTGCATTTTGGCATTTAATATTTATGTTAATCACATACTGCGTGCATTTCAGCAAAACGGAGTAAAAATGTAGCTGTACTAAAATCTAAGTATTCGCATTGTCAATACCTCCGTCGTTTACAAAACTATTTATACAGCACTTGCAGAAGTAGAAGCACAAAACAAGTGTACACAAATTAGCCTGAGTTTGTGGAGTTTTAATCTCTTCAAAAATTAGGGGATAAAAATATGGAAGTGCTAAACAAATCCGGGGAAGAGTCAAATGTAAAATTTGTAAAAGATTTGCGAGAAAATTTTCGGAATAGGGGAATGATCTGCATTTTGGCATTTAGCATTTGTATTAATGCACATACTGTGTGCATTTTAGCAAAACAGAGTAAAAATGTAGCTGTACTAAAATCTAAGTATTCGCATCGTCAATACCTGCAAGTATTTGTTACGTCGATTATAATTTTGAAATGCAATATTACTAGTACATATTCTGTATGGAGGTAACATGCAAGGCCAAAGTGGTGTTGGGAACTTTTGAAGTGGAACATAACATTATCAGCTACTTCTATTCATTGGCTAGTCCAATACCAGATACAGAAAGAACATGTTTGTAAAATGATAGGTGTGAAATAAATGTTCAACACTTGAAACTATTTTTAAAACATCTTACACCGTCAGCGACTCCTCATTTGATTACAATGTTATTAGGCAGCATTAATGCGGGGCTGAAACGAAGCTCTGTCTCATTCATTGATACATTCCGAGTTTGTTGCATCAAAGGAAGATTACGTCACCGGATAAGCTGCTGCTATTGTGTGCCACTCTCAAAGAGGTCACTCTCTGACACGCTGATGTATTTACTTTGTATTAGTCGCGCAACATTTCTTGAACAATGACCTTGCTTCCTCCTCTCTGGTACAATTAACAAATGAAGGCAAAAGATTGCAGGGAGCACTGATGACAACATTCAAAACACTTCTTCACTGGCGTGAATAGAAACTATTTTCTGTTGAAGACTAGAACTTCGGTACGTGATTTTCTCCAAAAGATCTAAAGAAATGACCGAAGCAGGTGAAGATTCATCACAGGAGATGCCTTGGACTCTTAAGAAAGTTAGAACGCAAGAAAGTTGTGAAGACATGACTGATTCTCCGGAGATTGGCATTGCTTCATAAAGTCTAGTGGCCGATTTCGTAATTAATACCCACATTTCATCAATCGATCGTTCAAGAAAAGTTGCGCGAGTAATACTAAGATTGTCTTCGCATCAGTAAAATCACTTTCACAATCTTCGCTATCGCATTCACTAATCTACAGATCGCTCTACTTCTTAAATATAGACGCATTCGCATTTACTTTTCTCTTTGTCATCGTAGAAGTCATAACTTAATAAGCATACTGGGGTTACTAGCCGCCTCAAACAAACTACGAGCAAGACTATATGAACATTGAAACTATTCAAGAAACTGTAAAGTGAACTTCTCATTTTTAAAGAATACTCTACGTTTGCTATTTAGCAAGGTAATATATTAACAGTTCCACATAGTTGAAGTTATGTTGGGATGACGCGTAACCCCAGTACTCATATTAGTGTTATGTTGTCTCATGCCTGATTATTATTATAACTAAAATTAATTAATTAATTTAAATTAATGTAAAAAAGTAGAGTAAAATGTAAACATTGCACATTTCAGAAGAACTTATAATTTGTCTCCAGCAATATCCTTCCGCTCCAAATTCAAAGACTCATCTCTTTTGTGTTTACTCTTTTTTGTTTCGTGATTTAATTCTGCCTCACGACAGAAATATTAGAAAACCAAGAGTGTGTAACAGGTGAGATTCCTCGAACTCTTTTAATAGTTTCGCCAAAGATTCCATTAATCTATTTTTGAGCTTACAATGTTACGCGCTTAATGTCAACAATAATCACATTTTCAAATCAGTAAACTTAAACTTACCTGAACATGTGGATTTTTGGCAAGAAAGTAAAATGCGAACTGGATAGCAATGGCAGTTGTGTCAAAACCCTGCAAAACATTAAAATTGCAAAAGAATAAGAAAATTCTTGATTTTTTGGTGATAGTCTACACAATATTGTAGGGTAGCGTGTTGCACATAATCACATCACAAAATTAACATTATGAATAAAACATAAAAGCAAAAAGTGGGAAGGACATACTTTTTAAAGAGGGAAAGGAGTTAATGTCATACAATGTCAGTCAGCTGGATAAAAGAAATGAGTGAAGATTCTTTTGTGCACGTCAGCTGACATGCTCGTTAGTGGTATGACTGTTCTATCTAGGGAGGTGACGGTTTTCCACTTGGGGTTGGTGAAATTCCGTGTCGACCTACACGTCGGCTTGCGGAAAAATTCCCCTCCGCGGATAGACCCACCAACAAGGTACCGCCCCAGCCGAGACAAGATCTTCGATTTCGGCTAGTCTGTCTCTGCTTCCGGCTAGACTTTGCCTGCGAGAAGCATTCAAGAAATAATATTTTCTCAAAATGGATATTCCGCAGTTGACAGACTTCACGAGTTTAGAGGATAATTAAATTATCTCCATAGCCCATTTTCAAGATTACTCCAAAAAAGCTATTTTCTTCTGATTAATTATATGGGAATAGGAAAACGTACGCTATCGTAAGATTTGCATTTTCAATAAAAATTTTGAATTTTTGAAATTAAAAACTTGGCTTGACCCATCTAAGATATCTTCAGTTTTAGAATTTTTAATATACCATAGTCACATTTTCATCTGCAATAATCTTAAAAAAGTGTCCAGTAATAGTATTTAAGATTATAACAGTTTTCACATCAATTTAAATGAAGTTATTAGAGATTCGTATTCTTTTCAAAACAGGGATTTCATTTTTTATACTTAACACAGTTTATATGAACAGTGAGCATTAATCATCTGTTTTAAATACTTCGTTTCATTTTTAAAGTTTTGAAATTTTAAATGTTTTCGAACATCCCAACCAGACTGCCATAGTATTAATTTACGGTTCTATTTAATGATTAAATAAGTTCATAGAAAGATGTTATACAAATGATCTCTGTTGAATGTAGTTTCTACATTTGTTAATTGTGACCATTAACTTAGTAACATGTGGCTAGACAGTCGGTAAATTAATATTTTTCATGTAAGTATATTTTTTAAAGGAAATTTACTTTTGGTTTGAGCCGAAACCCGTTAGTCGTCCCTTTGTAGGTTTGTCTTCTAAACACGATTTCTTAGGGTCTTTCAGACTCTATTGCGAAAGTTGCATAAAAATAATTTCTACATTAAACGATATGTCTACCTTCATGAATAACTTAGTTATAATATAAGCACCTCTTTTGAAGTAAAAATGTGAGAATACATGCCAAGATTTTGGTAATTTAAAACATTTGTTATATCTGATAAGCGTTATTAGTTATTTGCTCATCCAGGTTAAGTAGTTTTTCCCATTTTGCAGAGTCAGTAAGAGAGTTTTTATTATTCTGTACATTCGTATAGCAAGTTAATGTGTTGCTTTTCAGACGAAAAGTCTTGTGGTTTTAAATTTTAAAAATAAAATATCAAATTGTTTTGATATTTTTTGTCGTCAGTCTTCCACGTATGAAAAATAAACATTTAAAATCACATCTTTGAATCTGTTTCAACGTTCCTATTTTATAGTTTCGCATGTAGTTAATTATAATGAAAACCATTTTGTGGCATTTTGTGATTCTGGTTTGCATCGAACTATTGTAACAAATCTATGCTTTTCTTGATATTGAGACTGTTTGGTAAGTAACTTACGGCCAGAGTGAGTGTCAGATTTTCATCTAAAACACTTTCATGAGAAATAGACCTTCCTCTTTCTTGAAGCAAAGCGTCTATTAGTATGTTGAACTCCTTTTTGTTTGAATTTACGTTCGGGTCATCTGTAGGAACAATATTTGGAGTTTCTGATGTGTCCTCGTCCTTCTTTAGACTCTTCTTCATCATTAAACTCTCAGCTTTTGAGCGGAGTATTGCCTGCCGCTGCTCAAGGACCTGCAAATAAATAAACGTGAAGGAATGTGATGTGATGGCTCATGTATGCGAGGTAACAAAGAAATATTTATAGATCTATGTATTCATCATAATAACATTGAGCATTTTTATGACAGCTTTAGCCCTTTGGCTGTTAGCAGACCTTCGTTTATACTACTGTATTTACCACCTAGCTTACCATTACACTAGCCTCCACCTCACCTTACCACTGTAGCTCACAAGATCATTGCGGTGGAGTACTTCCTAAAGATGCGACATCGACAACATAACATCGATATTCAAAATGTTAATACTACATCGACCAAACACCATCGATGTGTTAAAGCTATTTTAACATAACTACCATTAAAGTCGTTCGCAACAATATTTAATTTGACAGTGGAAGTGTATACAGGTATTAATGTATAAAATTTCACTGAAAACAAAGTTTGAAAAAGCCCCTTAATCTGCGAAATACGGAGGAAATTACAGGGTATCAGGATCATCTCGGGCGAATGCTAGCTCGATGAAGTTAGTACAAACAGCGCTTGTTTATTTTTACTTGGCTATCCAGAAGACGCCGCGTCCAGAGCACAGGTGCCAACGTTTCGGTCGCAATTTTACGTCCTTCCTCAGGTCGTACTATTGCCCTGTGCCCTAGACGCGGCGTCTCCCGGATAGCCAAATAAACACAGACTCCGGCCGCGGAAGCCTACGCTCTCACCAGGATTCGTTTGGTTGGAACACATGTATGTATGTATGTATGTAAACTGTTACACAATTATGATTATGGGATTCCATCCACCAACAAAACATCGAAAACCTAAAAATATTGAGCCCAAACATGTGTTTCAAAACTGATATATGAATAAAACTGATATCTTATAGAAACCTTGATATTTTGAAAATATTGACATCAATATAGCGTTCCTGGTAGTCTCCTGCTGCTACTGACTACGCTTAGATCCTTTTTCTATATTGGTAGGGAGGTTCGATGATGTAGTGCATTATCTCTTGAGCGAAGCCCAGTTACTAGAGCTGATCTCCACAGGTCGAAATACTCGAACATCATATCGTGTAAGAAAAATAAGATCTCTTATTAATTATTGTTAATTATACATTTCTGTTTTCATGGATTTACACGTGTTTGCACTTTGATATGCCATTAGACTGTAACATTTATGTTTTAAAACGTGTTATACATTTTCTAACTTTTAAAACATTTTACACGATTGTGAAAATTCAATAAAACTCGGAACATGTGGGAGGAAAGGTTAACCAAGGCATTCCAATTTCCCCCTATTGTCATCATGGTTGGGAATTTTCGTCTACCAGTGCTTTAATTTAGTTCCATATAGAAATATTTCGTATTTTGAAGTATGTTCATGTTGTTGAAAAACACGGCAAATGTTCTGTATTTTATTTCTTTAACTTCATAAAACCTGTGACATTAGAAAGAATTTTTACCTTGTTATGAAAGTTGCGTCCCCATTTTAGACTTTCCTTCGCTTTGCGTCCTGATGAGGATAACTGATAAATTGCATCAATGCACAACAGCGGACTTCTTAAGCGATGAGATATCTCTTTCTGCCCTCTGTAAAAGAAATTTTCGGAATTAGGATGCGAAACTTCACTACACGTGCGCACTTATACACACTACCGATGGCACGTACACATACACAAAAAAATATGTCCAGGGTGACAGACTGGGTAGAATGCCAATTTTTTATCTTAATATCTTATATTATTAAATCTTACTATCTTAATATTATATCTTTATCTATTATATATTATCTCAGTTCGCACCGAGCAGCCGTGCCGTTAACATCGAACGCCACAGCTCTCTCACTGCGTAGTGTGTTTAGATTGAGTGTCAAACTAGTTTCGCTTGCACAGCAATCTACGTGTCTTTTTTTAAATATTATACATCTTTACATCAAAAACAGTTTAATTTCGCAAATAGTATTAAAAAATATTTACCACAAGTGTGTGAAAACCAACCCGTGACCGCGAGTGGCGAAATGAACGTACAAAGTAGCCCCGAGTCGGGGCTACACGGTACATCACAAGTGTTTGTGAACGCTATGGATACCTTATATGCAAGCAACAACGATCAGTGCATTCTCCCAACAGCACAATTTCAACTTTTACAACAACAGCAGCAACATCTGCAACTCCTTCATCAGCAACAACAGCAGCAACTACTGCTACTTCAACAGAATCAACCCACAGCGCAGCAAGGGCAACCGTTAATGCAGCAGCAACCGCCCCAAACGACCCTGCCCCAAGAACACCAAAGCGAGGAGATGCACGCAACAACTTCCAACGAAACGCTTTCAAACGTAAGTAAACGAAAGAGAAATGATGATGAAAACTCTATGCCATTATACAATGTTCAAACTTCATCGCGTTTCGAAGTGCTTCAAAATCTTAAAGACAGTGATCAAAGTACTCCAGAACAAACATTAAAAATTCCGCCCATAATTATGCACAACGTACTTGACTACAACCAAATGATTTCCGACATTAAATCAGTCGTCAAATGTGATTTCACAACCAAGACAACCAGTGATCAACTAAAAATCATGCTCACTACAATAGAAGATTACCGTAATTTTAGACAACACTGTGTTGAGAAGAACAGACAATTCTATTCTTTCCGCGACCCTTCTATTAAAACCTTTAATGCTGTGATGAAGGGCATCCCCACATGTTACTCGGAAGCTGACATTTTAAAAGAACTTGAACTCAAATACCCTGTTACCAAAGTGACTAGATTATATGACAAAAAGAAAAATCCAATTGAAATTTGTGCTCTAGAAATAAAAGACAATAGAGACGGGAAGTCAATATTAACTTTAAATCGCCTGATGCATTGCGTCATACAAGTTCAACCTAGAACAAATCGAAACCACCCAATACAATGTAAACGTTGTCAAAGGTATGGACACTCGCAAGCAAACTGCCGACTCACTCCGAGGTGCGTTAGATGTAAAGAATCACACCACTATTCTCAATGCACAAAACCAAAAAGTGAGAAACCGAATTGCGTTAACTGTGGCTTGGAGCACACGGCTAATTACAAAGGCTGTCGCATTTTCAAAGAAACTCAGCAAGCACGTTCAAACCTAAATGAACGCAGGTCAGGGTCAGAGCAACAACCGCCGCCGCGCAACAATCCCTCTCGTAGCCCTCCAACATTTAGCCCTCGCGAATTTCCTCCCCTTCCCAAAACCAATACCCCGTGGTCACCGGCTCAATCTTTGCAAACCCAAATGCCAACTGATGTATCCCAACTAATAACCACAATAGTATCACAAGTAATCTCAGCTATAATCCCGCAAATTCAAAATATTGTACAGTCAGTGCTAATAAATTTCCATAATGGCAAATAAAATCACTTTATTGAATTGGAATGCAAACGGAATTAAAAGACAACAATCAGAAATAGAAATTTTTCTTCACGAACACAAAATCGATATTGCATGCATAACCGAAACCCACTTGGTTCTAAATGAAAAATTCAAAATTTCCGGTTATAAAATATATAGAAGTGACAGAATTTCAAATGTTGCAGCAGGGGGTGTTTTGATTGCTCTCTCAACCCGAGTCAAATATCAACGGTCACTTAGCCCCAACACTTCTAACCTGGAAACTGTGTCAGTCACCGTAACCATAGATAATAAAGATTACACAATAATAACAGCATATAAACCTCCGAATAAACAATTTCCAGTAAAAGAATACAAGGAAATATTTAATAACAACGCCAACGTTATTCTACTAGGAGACCTAAACAGTAAAAACCAAGCCTGGGGATGCAATTGCACAACCCAGCAAGGCATTAAATTGCAATCTTTTGCAGTAAACAATAACTTAGATGTAATAGCACCTTGGCAGCCAACACACTACCCGTACAATAGTAATATTATCCCAGATATTTTAGACATAATGGTGTCTAAAAACTTCCACTTACCTACATCTCAAACCGTACTTCCTGAATTAGATTCAGATCATTGCCCAGTCATCATTGAACTAAAATCTTTAAACCTCTTGCAGTCTAATAATCCCTTCACAGTTTTGGGCACGAAAGGGCACGTCAACTGGAATAAATTTAGAGACCTATTAGAAGTAAACCTTCACTACCCGGAACAGATACTAACAACAAATGAAATAGACAATCAGGTAACTGATATCACTCAGAAAATCTACGTTGCATTGCTACAATCAACAACTCCTTTCGCAAGACCTTTCACTAACAATAGAAATCCGATCCCAAGGAATATTCTAAACCTAATTAAAAGTAAACGTAACCTTCGACGGCTCTGGCAAATCAACCGCAGACATGACCTTAAAGCAAAAATCAACAAATTAGGGAGAACAATCAAAAACAAATTAAATCAAATTCGAATAAACAATTTTCAAAGATCCATAGCTCAAATACACCCTAATAGTAGACCACTCTGGTCAACCATAAAAAGACTATGTAAAGAAACTACTGACATTCCTATCCTGAAACACAACTCAAATGTAGCTTATACGGATCATATGAAAGCCAATATGTTAGGTAAATATCTGCAAAATAGTTTTACTCCAAACCCAAATACAAATTCTTCCTTTACTAATTATATTACAAAAAACGTCCTGTTACCAGACTATAATGTCCCAGATAAAATAAAATTTATATCCCCATCCGAAACATCTAAAATTATTAAGCAATTGAAAACCCGAAAATCAGCAGGTCACGACCATATTAACAACAGAGCTCTTAAAGAATTACCCAAAAGAGCTATAACTATTTTAACCGCCTTATTTAATTCCTGTCTAAGACTGGGCTACTTTCCAAAAGATTGGAAATTATCTATAATCTTACCCTTCTGTAAACCAGGCAAAGATCCTCGCTTTCCTACAAGCTACAGACCAATAAGCCTCCTACCCTCAATCGCAAAGATATTTGAAAAATTAATTCACAGCAGATTATCTACTTACCTAACAAAAATTAGCGCTATCCCTGACTTTCAGTTCGGATTCAGATCTCAACATAGCACCACCCACCAATTGCTCCGTTTAACTGAATATATCGCAAATTCATTTCACAGCAAAAAATACACAATTGCAGTGTTCCTAGACATTGAGAAAGCCTTTGATAAACTCTGGCATGAAGGTCTTTTATACAAACTGCGCCAACTAGGAACTCCCAAATATCTACTCCATCTAATCAGAAGTTTTCTAAAAGATAGATATTTTTTCGTCCGTATTAACTCAAGTCTCTCAAACAAATTTGAAATTAATGCAGGAGTCCCTCAAGGTTCTTGCCTCTCTCCACTTCTCTTTACTGTTTACATGTCGGATTTACCACAGTCAGACTATACAGAAATTGCCCTTTACGCAGATGACACAGCACTTTTTACCTCTCATTCAGACATTAGCTGCGCCTTCGACAATATACAGATTGACCTAAATAACTACATTAAATCGGCTTCAAACTGGAAAATAAAGATTAACGCATCTAAAACTCAAGCAAAAATTTTCACACTCCGCAAACTTCCTCAACCACCCCTCCTCAGCCTCCAAAACACAAATATAGAATGGATGAGTGGAAATACACCAGCAAAATACTTAGGAGTACTACTTGACACCAAACTAAACTGGAAACAACATATCAAATCTATAGCAGATAAAACTTATGCAAAAATATCCAAACTATACCCAATAATAAATAGAAATTCCGGACTTAGCACTGACTGCGGCTTAACCATCTATAAAACAATAATAAGACCAACGCTCACATATGCCTGCCCGATCTGGAATAACGCCGCAAAAACAAACCTAAACAAAATAGAAATAATACAAAATAAATTTCTCAGAAAGATCATTAAAGCTCCTTGGTTCATAAGCAACATACAAATCCAAAATGAACTAAATATATCATCCATTAACGAATATATAAATCTTATGACTCATAAATTCTTCTCATCCATTCCCCAATTGCGCAGTACAACAATATTCAAGCTAGGTAAAACGTATGGTTCATCAAAAAGAATAAGATCACGATTCCCTAAAGACTCCCTTCGTCCACCTTAAATCACCTACCCATCTTCCACTTTCCAAAATTCCACCCACTGACACCCTCTCTTCAAAATAAACCCATATAACTCCAAAAACTGTTATCCACAGTTTCTTCTCAAAGAACAAGGTTTTATCAGACCCCTGAGAGAGGAGGTAACGCATGCGGATGTCCATCCCTAAAAGTTAATGTGTATAATATTGTACAATGAACACCCCTGAAAGGCAGAAATGCCGAGCAGGTAGAAATAAATTAAAAAAAATATATATATATTATCTCTACAATCTTAATATTATATTTTTCAATGTACCGTTAAAGAAAACTGCGTAGGAGTAGTTAAGAACTTTTTGCTCGTGTTACTTTCTTCCGTATTACATTCATACGATATGCTGCAGAGAAAAAGAGGGATTTTTCGGCAGAAATAAATCGTATTTTAGGCAGCTGATACCGAAAAATGGGGCAAATCTTATACTTACATGTAGTTTAGTAGTCAGAAGGAGGGAGGAAATTGCAAAAACTGTTGCTGAAAGAAAGAGCATTCTCCGTAAAAACCTTTGAAGAACATGTTCAGCATTCCTCTAATTATGGAGCAAAAATGACAAAAGCAATCGAAAAAAAAACTAAGCGTGTGTGATCGTATTATATTATATTTTTTATTATTTGCGCCGTGCCCTGGCTAGTTTGTGTGTTTCAGAAGTTGGAATCTCGTTTTATATTTACTTAAGAAAATAATAACTTCAATTTAATCATACATTCATATATACATTCTTTTGAATGTTTCGCGAATAATTATCTCCACCAAGGTTAAAGAAAACTACTCTCTTACGAAATTTACATCTATCATTCAATTATTTTCAGAAATGCGTGGATTTGGAATATGTAATAAAAATTATATTTTTTTAAACAAATGATTGTTCTATGAACTTCAATAAATTGATCAGAATTCCTTGAATTAATGATGATATATTCTTGTGCAGCAAAGTTCTGAAGTAAACATAATATAGTTACATTCAAGGAATGTTGGCTTTCATCATTGTTCTGGCAAATCCTCGTAGAAATCCTGTCTTTCATTGTTGGGCAATTCGGACAAAAAAAGTGTGAAAGGCAGCGCTACCTTTTTGGTTTTCATTAAAAGCAAGATACTCTGATACGGCACAGTATGCTTTTTTTCCCACTTTCAATTTAAACACAAGTGAAAATATTTTATGGTTTCTTTTAATCGTCATGAATAACACAAATGTAACTATTGGTGTTACAACAGCACATATTTTCTCGTATTACATCTAAATATATATTTCAAATTGGCAGTTTTCAAAAATGTAGAGAGTTGAAAATGAAACCGCGCCATTCGTTTAAATGCCTCTTATTATAACCGAGAAAAAATAAAGTAAACATTTGAATATTTTAAAATTTGTATGAAATTTAAGCAGAAAGTCCGCAAATATCACTCGTTAAAAAAATCATACAAGTTTTTTATTTAAGATATGATTTTTGGAAGTATATCATTTAAGACAAATATCTCTGTAATCAATATTGTACCTTTGCAATTTTTGAAAATACAGTGATTACGAAAATGGAATCGGTTATAATTTTTACACCGTCCTTTGATACATATGAAGAACAAAATTTGAAGACCTTCTTTGAGTGAAAATTTGTTCAAAAATTAGAAGTAAAAAACCATCGCTATTTTGGATGTTTCATAACAAGAAATTTGTAACATTGTAAAATTTGAAAAAAGGACATGTTTAATACATTTGGAACCTAAGGGTATGGTTTTCGAATGTACTATTTACCTGTTTTTTTTATAAACCGCTAATTTAATATCTTACAATTAATAGAATGAAATCATATCGCCGTCATTTGTCATGATGTCATTTCCAAGACCAAGCCCCTTTTGTGTTTATTATTCAACTTTGGAAGAAGTGTCCGATTTGACAGACTCAAAACTCGACAACGGTAAGGTACATTCATACCCAGTCAAAGCATTTAATATGAATGTAAGCATTAATAAGAACAAAATCGACACCTATATGCTCTAGAAAGATGAAGCATTTTTTAATAATGTTGAAACGTAGAAAAAACAAATTACCTACGATTTTTCAGTAAATCTATCTCTTTGTTACTCAAACGAGACGAGACTAGAGTGGTGCTACTGATCTACTAATTGATTGATGCTAATCTGATAGCAGAGAAGCGAAAAATAAAGAACAAAGTTAGCGTAGCTTGAGCAAAACTTGTTGCCGGTAGCCGAACGCCACCCAAAGCGTAGGCTTCAAAACCAACGCATGGACTACATCAACACTCCACTACCACCTGCCGACGATGAGGAGCATAATGAAGACCTCTGAAAAGAACTATTGGAAAAGGCGCGTCTGCAATATCAGCAACAAAAGCAGAACAAGAGAGGAACTGCAAGCGACGGCTCAGCCCCGCCAAAAAAGCCCACTTTGGACACAGCACACCAACCGATTCGGGTGAGTGACTCTGGCGTGCCAGGCGCTCCTTCACCCTCCTCCCAACTTCCTCAAGCATCTTATCTCGCCCTTCCCAAACCAACAGACCCAGCAACCTCTCAGCAACACCTAACCCAACATACGACCCTACCTTCCAACAAGCTACAGGAAAATACGTCTGTAAATCACCCGGCCAGTACACCCCCTCCCATCACCACTGGTAACTGGTTGATATTCCCCTCTCAGCACCTCCGACAAACCTGCATAATCGACTACACTGCCCACACCATCAGACGAGACCCACAACCACCCACCTTCGACACAACAAACAGCACGACCCAAAATAGGAACCATTGACATTGACAACACTGGACTGACTAACGCCACGCTACTTCTGACAGACCTCCACCTCATGACTCCTAATAGCTTTCACGCGAGAAGCACGCGGAAAGAACTTATTTTACAACCCAGGACGCAACAAGCCCACAAAACTCTACTAGACACAATTGAAATGACCCCAGAGACCAGAGCTAAATATTTTACGACAAACATTTTCTATCATCACAACAAGACCGTTGACATTCCACCCAGATATAAGATATCTCTTTCTCCTTCTCCCTCAATGCACTCAAGTTGTAACGAATGCACGTAAGCGAATAAATTTACAATATGGAACATGAGCAGTTTGTACAGTATTAAAAATATAACTTACATTGATATACATTCCAACATGTCGTGGTCTGGAGTCGTCTGTTGGTTAGATGGGAGGCCTAAGAGCGTTTCTGTTGGGAGACAAAACTCATTGCATTCTTCCATTTACTTAGTACAGTAGTGAAATTTTCTATGGAAAATGTCTACTCACCGATTACTATATCAAGTTGAAGTGTTTCTGTCATTATTTGCACATCAAAAGCAGAGCCATTCGCATATTCAGATAGTTTCTCAACAAAAACGTCACTCTTTCGATCAAACATTGTCACATACGTTTTGAGGAGATTTTGATGAAAAGATGGCGTTATAATTTTGTGATGTCGGCTCCATTCCTTTCCTGAAAAAATATTTTTGCTTATACTTTAGTAGAGGTGTATAACCTTATGAAGTTTGCGAACCCAAAATTTAAGAAGGGTCACAGCCACGATACATCATTTTTCACAATGCCAGAATCAAGCGGGTGGTGCAGAATAGCACCGATTTTTTTTGCTTTATTTAGTTTCCTAATTGTTTAGTCTGGGCTAATGTTTCGGTTTTGCTTCCCCCTCTTCCTAGCTGCTATCAATCGGCACCTAAAATATTTTTTCGCCTTACTACTTCTTACTCGTAAGAAGAAAAGGTAGTGTAACCGTGCGCCGGAAAAGGGCAATTTTTCTACGGAAAACCTTATTGACAAATTGTATTCCTGTACGTCGAAAATTACTACTTCCTCTAACACGAATAGTCAGAATCCATATTTTGTAGGTCTTGAGAATTGATTGACGGCTCTCTGTCGGTCCGTCTGTGAGATCAACACCAGCGCTTAAACGATTCAGCCAATTTTCTAGAACTCTGCTAAAAGACAAAGAACTTATGATTCTCGTGATATGTTTATCGTACCAGTTTCTAATAGATATGAAATATTTACAGAAGATGAAACTTCAAATGAACCAGTCAATACTACTCCACTAGTGAAAATCCCTCCCATACAAGTACTAGGTAAAAACTACAAAATAATATTAGATGATATCAAATCAGTAACCAAAAACGATTTTTCCACTAGAACATGTCAGAATGGAATCAAGGTTTTCTTTACCGATATAGAGAACATTAGAACCTATAAGAAATTTTGTGAAGGTAAATCAGTGTCGTTTTATACGTACACGGACCCTTCGATGAAAATCTTTTCAATTATGCTTAAGGGAATACAGGAATCTCTTACAGAAAGTGAAATATTCGAAGAATTCAAACGGCTAAATTACCCAGTAATTAAAATATGTAGGTTATATAATAAACAAAGACAGCCACTACAAACTTGTGCCATGGAATTGTAAAGGAAATAATCTCCACAAAATTTTAATAATTTTATTAACAATTTTCCAGAGTTAACTTTCGGGAAACACTTTTCCCATCCTCAGTGGATCTCTAGCAAAATAGAGAAATGAAACAGACATAAGTTGAACACAAAACGGGGGGGGGTATAGTGAATATAGTGGAAAAATAAATAATATCATATAAATACAAAAAGAAAAGAAAATAACTTACTGCTCAAGCAACGTGGATCTCCCATGAATGTTCACAAATGGTCAAAAATATAAAACATGCTGGTTACAGCGAGGTGGCAGCCATCTTTTCGAATGGGAGAAGAGGAATCCTAACAATGAAGGGAAAGGGAGTGGGGGAAGAAGAGAAGAAAGGGTAGTCATAAAAGGACTACTCAAAAGAATGATTAGGAGATAGTTAATAAAATATTTAGAATGGGTCTGCTTTTAATCAAGGAATGTTCATTCAAGACAGACAAATTAGTGTTTTTGAAAAGTTTTAGAATTTCCAAGTTCTCTAAAATGTTCATTTTTGTGCCTTTGTTGACTAGGTGAAGAATTTTAAAATTATAAATGGGGTCAAAAGAATGGTTAAATTGAATCAAATGATTGGCAAAAGTAGAAGTGTCTAAATTTTGTTTCCAACATCTAATATGCTCATTAATTCTAACTGAAAATTTTCTGCCTGTTTGGCCTACATATGCTGAATTACAGTTATTACAAGTTAATTGATAAATTCCACTTCTTTCAATGGAGGGGATAGGTGATTTGGAACTAGGAAACAAAGATTGGAGAGAGTTTAGGGTTTTGTAGGCTACTGAGATATTGTATTTAGTGATTGAACGTGAACGTATTGTCCTATACGTTTGGATACAGGACCTATACAGGGGATGCAAATAAATTTCTTTGGTTCTATAGAGCCGTGTTGAGGAAAAACCTTATTTAAAATAATTTTAACACTTTTTTGGTGGATAAGTTTGTTGATTGTCAGGGGATCATATCCATTATTTTAGGCAATGGTTAGAATGGTATTGACTTCATTACTAAAATCTATATCAGTCATGGGAACCTGGAATAATCTGTTGATCCAGGAGTGGAAAACAGCAAATTTATGATTGTGAATATGATTAGAATGGGAAGGTATGACTGTATCAGTATGGGTAGGTTTTCTGAATATTTTAAAATTGTGTCTTGAGTTTATTATAGTGATTGTTAAATCAAGGAAATTCAGAGAATGGTTCTGTTCAATTTCCATTGAGAATTTTATTTTGGAGTGAAAAGAATTGAGAAAATCAAAGAACTGGCTCAATTGCCTAGAAGTTCCTGACCAAAGACATATAATGTCATCAACATACCTGTAAAAATAAATAATGTTTTTGAGGAGAGGATTCGAGCTACTAAATATGTTTTTCTCAAAGTTATCCATAAACAGTTCAGCGAAAAGAGGGGAACCGTTGGAGCCCATAGCTAATCCTTCTGTTTGAGAATAGAACTTGTTGTTGAAAGTGAAAAAAATATTTGTTATACATACATCTAGTAGTTTGATAAAGTCGATTTTTTCTAAGTGTGATAGATTTGATTTCATTATATGATAAACATAAATGCCTTGCACTTCATTAGGGGGAATGCTGGTAAATAAATTTTTCACATCAAAAGAAACTAATTTTGCATTGGGGGAACATCAATATCTTTAATTTTATTAATGAGATCTAAAGAATTATTCAATTTAATTCTAGAGTTAAAATGGGTGGTAGAATTAAAAAGAGGGATAATAAATTTAAAAAGAGGTGAAATGCTAGAATTGAAAAAACTAACCACAGGTCTAATAGGAAGATTTTCTTTATGTAGTTTAATAAGGCCATACAACCTAGGACATTGGGGGTTCATGACCTGAAGGGATTTCTTTTTATACTGTGGGATAAGTGAATTGGTTAATATGGTGTTCCTAACCTTTTGGTGAAAAGATGGAGAAGGGTCTTTGTCAAGGCAACTAAATTCATTTTCATCTAAACATCTTTGCAATTTATCAATGTAGTCATTTCTGTGTATAATGACAATAGAATTGCCTTTATCAGCTTTGTTAATGAGTAAGTTGTTGAGTTTCACTTTTTCAATTAATTTATGTGTAGATTTTATAAGTAAAGGGGGAGATGGTGGTGGAAGTCTATTAACTTCATCAGATAGGATTTTAGAACAATTAATCATGATAGAATTGGAATTAATATTAACTTTAATAATATTTAGGGCTTCTTCAGTGCTCACTGCTAGATTAGTTAATTCTTTAGTAGAAGGGTGATGTTTAGGTGCAAACTTTAAGCCATAGGGTAACAACTTAATTTCATCATTGTTGAAATTACCATCAGATAAGTTCATAATTCTGGGGTAGAAGGTTTGATTACTGGAGTTCGAATCAGGGGTCTGTGAAGATACGTTTTTACTGTCTAGTTGTTTACTTTTTAGTTTGTCTAACTTGTTTTTTAATTTAGTCATTTTAGACAATTTTCATTAAATTTGATGAACCTTATTTTTCTGTCAAGAAGAAGAAACTCAAGGGGGGAGCATAATAGAGCAAGACGGGTGTGAGAAATAAAAAGGTAATAGGAAAGAGAATCTCTTATACAGTACCATTTGTAAAGTTCATGCTTAATCCACGTTACCTGGGCAGTGTTCACAGCTTTTCTTGCGGAAGAAGTCTTGGAATTGGTCTTGAGGTTCACATACACAGGCACTATCTTAAAAAATAAGCACGTTTTGTTGAACCAAATGTTTCTGTTAGCAGAAACAAATTTTCCTTTCAAGTTGCTAAAGAGTTTTGCTACAGACGCTCGATCTGCGTGTTGAATAAATTCCGTGGTGGTAGCAGATATCTTGTGGTAATCCATGGTATTGTAAAGGAAATAATCTCCACAAAAGTTTTAATAATTTTATTAACAAAATTAACAAAATTTCTCCATTTTGCTAGAGTTCCACTGAGGATGGGAAAAGCGTTTCCCGAAAGTTAACTCTGGAAAATTGTTAATAAAATTATTAAAACTTTTGTGGAGATTATTTCCTTTACAATACCATGGATTACCACAAGATATCCGCTACCACCACGGAATTTATTTGTGCCATGGACTTAACAGACTGAAGAAGCAAAATCTATATACAATGTAAACAAATTCTTGAATTGTATAATTCAAATTCAACCTAGAATCAAACGTAATGCACCTGTACAATGCAAAAATTGTCAAACATTCGGTCATTCTCAAGCTAATTGTCATGTTAAGCCCAGGTGTATTCGCTGTGATGGTCACCATCACTATTTAAAATGTACTGTTCCTAAAAATTCCAAACCGATTTGTGTTAATTGCGGCGAGGGTCACACATCAAATTACCGAGGCTGCCGTGTATACCAAGAAGCTCGTAGGTCACGGGCAAATTTCCGTTCAGCGAAAAACTAACAAATCGCATCAGGTAACCAAAACACAAGAGTAATCTTCTATTAATTTAAACAATGAAAATATTCCCGGTCTAACCGCAAACTAAAAGCCTGGCAAACGCAAACTAACATTTGAAGGTAGGGGCCCTTCAAATCCTTCAAATCCACAGCCTCAAGTAGACATAACTCAACTCGTAAACACAATAGTAAATCAAATAATCTCAGCTATAATACCACTAATCCAAAACATAGTACAGTCGTTAATGCCAGTTTTTCAAAATGGCAAATAAAATACAAAAAATAAAAATATTAAATTGGAACGCTAATGTATTAAAAGACAGCAGATAATAGTTTAACAATTTTTGCATCACCACAAAATACATATTGCGTGTGTTACAGAAACACACAGGTTACAAAATAGATAGAAACGATAGAACCTCAGAAGTATCTTCAGGAGGTGTAGCCATACTAGTATCTAACAACTTTAAGCATCAAGCGATTCGCAGTCCAAATACACCAGAACTTGAAACAATAGCAATGAAAATAAATATAGGTAGCAATAATTACAAAATATTTGCGGCATATAAACCACCAAATAAAAAATTGCTATTAAAAGCTTATAATGAAATTTTTAAAAATAATACCAATAGTATTCTATTAGCTGGCGATTTAAACAGTAAAAATAAAATATGAGGATGCAATATCACTTGCAACCACGGCACAAAATTATTTTCTTACGCAGTATCCAAGGATATTCATATTCTGGTCCCCCAATCTCCAACACACTATTCATACAGTAACGTGATTCCCGATATACTAGATATAGTATTGACCAAAATTTTCAATTTGCCCTTGATTCAAACAGTAGTGCCGAAATTAGACTCGGATCACTCCCCAGTAATTATCAAAATAAACTGCTCCAATTCACCGTTAGCTAAAATATTACAACGTAACGAAACCTTGGGACGAATTAATTGGAATAATTTTAAGGAGCAAATAGACAACACTATAATATACCCTAGTAAAATTCACACCAACGACGAATTAGATATGCAAATGCTGCATATAACTCAATCGATACAGAAAACAATTGAACAGTCAACATCACAATGTTCCGCAAGTATTAAAACTAGAAAACCAGTTCCATTGAAAACAGTAAACCTAATCAAAACAAAACATAACCTTAGACGATATTGGCAAACAACCAGGAGACCAGACCTTAAAGTAAAATTGAATAAAATTTCCAGAATAATTAAATACAAACTAGAACAATTTCGTTATTCTGAATATCAGAATATAATAAAACAAATTCACCCCAATAGCAGACCAATGTGGACTACGATCAGACGAATCACCAAAGAAAACGCAGAAATCCCAATTTTAAAAAGCGATACAGAAATCGCGTACTCACAAAAAACAAGGCTAATTTACTAGCCAAACATTTTCAGAAAACTTCACTCCTAATCCCATTAACAACAACTAGTTCAACAACTACATTTTACATGAATCAGCGAAACAAGTTGCAACTGTCCCAAGAAAAATCAAATTTATGAAGTTAGAAAAACAATTAATCAATTAAAATCTAGAAAGGCAACAGGATAAGATAATATTAGCAATAAAGCACTCAAAGCACTGACGACAAAGGCAATCGCGGCTTTAACCGCCATTTTCAATTCGGCATTAAGATGAGGCCATTTTCCTAAAAATTGGAAAACTGCTATTATCTTCCCGTTCAACAAACCAGGGAAAGACCCCCAAAATCCATCCAATTATAGACCGATAAGTTTACTTCCAACTCTTGCCAAATTATTCGAGAAGCTAATATATACACGCATAAATAAATATGTTACAGAAATAAAGGCTATACCTTATACTCAATTCGGATTTAGAAATAAATACTCAACAACGCACCAACTCCTGAGACTTTTAGAATTCATGGCTAATGCTTTCCACCAACACAAACACACCTTAGCAATATTTCTAGACATTGAAAAGGCATTTGACAAAATGTGGCACCCCGGATTACTATTTAAACTACAACGTCTGGGTTTACCAAACTACCTCTATAAAATTATCGACAGCTTTCTAGCAGATCGTCATTTCCTGGTAAGAATCAATTCTACTTATTCTAATCAATGTCAACCTACAGCCGGTGTCCCTCAAGGATCATGCCTATCACCTTTACTTTTCAGCTTATACTTATCGGATATCCCAAAACCAGCTGACTCAGAAATCGCCCTCTTCGCTGACGATACCGCTTTATTCACAGCCCACGAGGATACACTCTGTGCTTACGACAACTTTCAGAACGACTTAACAACATATATCACCTGGTCTGAACAGTGGAGAATCAAAATAAACTCGCACAAGTCTCAAGCAAAAATATTCACACTTCGAAGACCACCGACCCTCCCCCCCCCTTAAAATTCAAAATTCAATAATAAAATGGCTTCCCAAACAACAAGCAGTTAAATATTTAGGACTAATGTTTGATGCAAAATTAACTTGGAAAGACCACATAAAAACAGTTGCAAATAAAACGTACGCAAAAATTGCTAAACTTTGTCCTCTTTTAAACTCTAAATCAGCTTTAAGTATTGAATGTGGAACTACAATTTATAAATCGATATTACGACCAACAATCTCGTATGCTAGCCCAATTTGGCGTAATGCAGCAAAAACACACATCGAAAAACTACAAATCATTCAAAATAAATGTTTAAGAAAAATAACTAAAGCTCCATGGTTTATTAGTAACAAACAACTTCACAGAGAATTACGAATTGAGTCAATACAAGAACACATCCTGAAATCCTCGAACAAGTTCTTTGACACTCTTTCAGGATCTCCAGCCACACTCAACTTACAACTCGGCAAAAACTTCCCAAAACCAAATAGAATATGCTCACGATTTCCCAAGGATAAACTCAGCCCTCCATAATACTCAACGTCATTAATTCCTAAGAGCTATTAATATAAAATAATAACATACAAATATTTTATTCAATGAATTATGAAAATTAAATTCACATCAAATCAGTTTTTTTCAAAATTATACACTGAATACAGCCTGTAATATTCAGGACAATTAGCGTGAGAACGAATGTCAAAGTATTATTTTGTAAAATGTTAACACCTCTGAAAGGGAACAATGCCGAACAGGAGGAAATAAATTTTTAAAAAAACAACCAATTTTCTCCATAATTTATATTCACTACTCGATGGAAACGACCTCGAGGCTCTGCGAGTTTGAATTGGATAATATGATTTATGTGGGTACTATACATGAAGCCTCAACATTTTCAAAATGTTCTCAAAAACGACTCCAATTTTTTTATTAACATTCGTCCTCGAAAGCTTAATAAATGATTAAAAGTATAGCGTATGTCTAATTTTCCGTGAAATCACTGTTTTCGAAAATTGCGAAAGTTAAAATTGGTTTTCGGTGTCTTCCTACATCTACAGTATTAAAGACCCATAAAGACCCATAAAAAAATAAATTTGTTCTCCAAATACACCTTGAAATAAGGTGACGTATAATTTTTCCAAAATCTACGTAGTTTTCGCGTAATTTAGCGTGACGTTTAAGTGATATTTTATTCTCAAAATATCTCCAATTTTTTCTTATATCTTTGTCGTCACATGTATGAAAGGACGATAAAAAATGGTGCTGCTCTATTTCCGGCGAACGTGCAACAGTACAATGCAAATTACAGGGATTAAAAGAAAATCGGTCTAAAAATCATTCTTTAAAAAGGTCGTGTACAATTATTTTAAAAAATGCAGTTTTGGCTTCATTTCTGCTTTAATATAATGCAAATTTTAAAAAAACGGATTTTCTAAAATACTGATATTTTTTTTCCTTTCAATATTTGTCTCAGGCGTAACAATAGACACTTAAAAGAATAGGAAACATTGAACAATGATCGGCAAACTCGAGCATGATCGGCAGACACGAGCATGTAAGGTAATGAAATTAAACAGAAAAGACATCTATATTGTAACACTCCCGGTTATTAGTGGAACCGGATAGCGGCCCTGACGTTAGCTCAGCCGGTGATGGAAGGAATTGTTACACAGTACAATGGAAACATAAAATAAACACTTGTTCACTGGTAAAATGATTAACTTTATTCCTGGGCAAGAAATAAAAAAATTGCACCAGGGAAATTACAGTTTTAAACTAAAATTGAAAAAAAAAATGAAGAGATTGATTAGAGAGAAAAGAAAATTAGAGGTTAGTAATCACAGTAAAGCTTATAATTAGGAAGAAAGCAAACTTATTACAACTAATATTACATTTGGTGACAAACTGACAATTTGACGTGCCTATGCGCGGCACTGCGCTTATATGAGTCTCGCAGGGGTGAATGCCCTGAGTTAAATTGCCTTGGTCGGTTCTGTTGTGTGGCCGGGATAGACCCGGCGCGGAGAGCAGGGGGGCGGGCGAGGCGGTTGCGACCTTGACAAGGACGCAGCCACGGCGGCGCCCTAGCACCCTCTCTGTTGCGCCCGTCAGAGGCCAATGCCTCCCCTCGCCGGCAGCTGAGCGGTGTCCCGTGACGTCATCAAAGGAACGGCGGCGTCGGCGGCGTCTGCGGCGCTGTCTGGTAGACTCGGTGGCGACCAGGATTCGCTCTCAATCTCGATAGCGTCAGCGGCGTCTGGCAGCGATGTCTGGTAGATCTTGGAGGCGATCATCGGGAATTTCTCCCGATTTCAGGAGCGGAGTAATCGGCCACGCGTCTCTTCCGATTCTTATGACAGTCGTTCTCAAGTCCGATTTCAAAAAGATTAAGAAATCCTTAACGATTAATTCAAACTCCAGAGAAGTTTCTCTGTCTACTGGTTGGCCTAATGCTCAAACCTGCACTGTAAAACTCTAAGTCCTTTATAGACGAAATTGCCTCTGACTGACTAATAGCTTCCCCCCGGAGCAGCTTCTCCCCTGACTGCCCTGCGTCTCCTCCTGCTCTGGCCCTTCTGAAATTTTCTAAGTTGAAATAGGGGCGCTCTTGCCTCTGACCGAAGAATACCCCCCCCCCCCCGCGTCTAATGATCTGGCCCCGTCTGATGCCCAAGCTCTTCTCATTTTCTCTCCGTCGAAATTGTATAAGGTTAACTTTGCCCCCCACCCTAATATTCTCGTATGCCCGAGTCCCTTGTAATAGTCGTGTAGCTATTGGCTAAAAGTAGCGGCGCAGTGAACTTTTTTCAGCCAATCGCCACGCGAGAAGCCATGGCACTTTCCGCCATCTGCGCCACTGCAAGCATACAGTATGTTCTTGTTCCTTCTCAAATACATCGGGCGTTCCCGCACGAGGGCTCTCCGGTGAAGGAATTATCGATTTGGTGTTTCCCTGGAAACGAGCGGGCGATCCAGAAATTTACCAGATGCTCGAGAGCTCGGAAGCGAGTTTCCGAGTGCTGCTCAGTTAAGCTCTTAACACTGGCCCAAATAAAAATTCCGGTAATGGGCCGGAGGCGCAAGGGACGGTCATTAAAGCGGTGGGCGGGCGTCTGACGCCGTCTGTCTATTCTTTCAGAACAAATTCCTTTGGCCTGGTTCATTTTATTTAACTTGTCTGAGGAATTCTGTACCGCTACAATACAGTGTTCTATTGTTCCATCTCGACAGGCGTCCCAAAGAGAACCCAGACGTGGCTGCGTTCGAGTGCATTACAATTAATTTTCTAACACCAGCCCTAACCTTCGTAATGGGCCGAGGGCGTGAATAGCTGCTGCGACAGCGAGGCCGCACGTGCAACGCTGTCTGCTTATTCTCCCAGTATGGCGCACTAGCCTCTGGTCCGGATTATTATATTTTAATTGCGTGATGAAATCTGTATCGCTACATTTGCCTTCCCCTCCGAATAAAAAAAATTGGAGTTCGAAAAATTAAATTTTGAAACGCGAGAATTTTTTTTTGTTTAATTAAAAATTCAAAAAAATAGCGATACCAGAAATTAATATTATTTTACCCGTAGTTCTAATAAAATCTAATCTAGCCTTGGAAATTAAGAATAAAATACTATTTCTAATTACACCTAACTAAATTTATAAAACAAATGAGAAATGTTCGGTGAGCTCGGGGTACCCGTGAATCGTGTTCAGAGTTTGACAGTTCTTTGTAGTCAGCACTTTACTCTTTAAAAGGCCGCAAATTGTAAAAGTTAAATTTTCCGGCTGGCAAGCCGTTCACATCTTTGAGAAGGCAGACATTTGGATGCGGGATGGCTTCAATTATAAATGGACCATTGAAGAGGGGAAAAAATTTGTGAAATAGGCCCGCGGGCTGATCGCTTACTCGGGGGGTTCTGACGAGTACTTTGTCGCCTACTTTGAACTGATAAGGATTTTTAACCGCGGCTTCCCTCCTTCTAGCATTCTTAATGAGATTATCCAGAATGATCCTACATCGATTTTCGTAATTTGGAACTTGCTGTCCGGATAACCGAGCTAGCAAGGGAAAAGCATGCTCCGGTTTTCTTCCAAAATGCGCCTCATAAGGTGACATGCCGATTGAATCATGTTCGACAGTATTGATCCACTCATTGATGTATTTTATTAGTAGGGGCCATTCTTTATGGTTCTGTGTCACGTAGACACGAAACAAACGGGAAATTTCCCTCATAATCCGCTCACTTGGATTGGATTGTGGGTGCCTAATAGAAGAGAAAATGGCTGAGACCCCTTCATTCTCAAGTGTCTGTTTCCAGAGTGCCCCAGTGAATTGAGAGGCATGGTCACTGAGAATTTTCTTATACGTCCCGGCGGTACGAAAGAATTCCCTGGTAAGACGATTTAAACAATTTTGTGCAGTGGGCCTAGTGATCGGATAAATTTGTGTGAATTTAGAAAAGGAATCACTTATGACCAAAACGTGTTTGTAGCCATACCTCGCCGTGGGTAACGGTCCGTACAAATCAAGGCAGGCGAGTTCATTCGGGGCTGAAGGAATTATGTGATGCATGGGTCCTTCGTAATGCCTGTTGGGGAATTTCGTTAGCTGACATGTCACACACTTAGAAACTGTAGCTCTAACATGCCTAGCCATCCCTTTCCAATACGCAAATGTCATCAAAATTTTAAGAATTTTATTCCCGCCGAAATGCCCGTGCTTTTGATGCACATGAATAATCAGTTTGTCTGTGATATCGTTCGGGATCCAGATCCGATATTCACAGGGTTGCTCTTTTATCCGAAACATCACGAGGTTACTCGAAAGTTTCACTAACCCAGGGTTCCGACTCAATTTTTCGAAGAGTGGATCAGACTGATCTAAAGAATTTTGAAGAAATAATTTTGCTTTGCCAATAATGACATCCTGCTCCTGTAATTTCTGGAGGTTTACGGGCCGCATTTCCGGAATAGGGGTCACATTTAGGTTAATCACATTCATGTGATACACTGTATCATTTTGAATCATGTGATTAGAAGCGTAAGGCAGTCTGCTAAGAAAGTCTGCGATAGGGTTATTGATTCCTGGACAATGCCTGATGTCAAAGTTAAATTGTTGTAGCCAAAGCACCCACCGTAGTAACCTGGCGTTAGTGCAGTGGCATCGTTTTAAGAAAATCAGGGCTTTGTGGTCCGTTACAATGTAAAATTTTCTACCAGCCAAATATCCCAGCATCTTTTGGAGAGCCCAAATTATGGAAAGTGCCTCCTTTTCAGTGACAGAGTATTTAAGTTCATTTGACCTGAGCACACGACTGGCGACCGCGACAATTTTATATTCGGTGTCAAGTTCACCGATTTGCGTGAGTACACACCCGATCCCAACATTTGAGCTATCAGTTTGGAGGTAGAAAGGTTCCGAAAAATCCGGGTGGTTCACCATAATTGCATTACGAAACGCCGCTTTAATCTTGTTGAACGCCTGTTCGTGTTCGTCAGTCCAGTGCCACTTAGTTCCTTTCCTTAATAAATTTACTAACGGTGCGGTGAGAATCGCATAACCTGGAATAAATCTCGATTGATACACGCACATTCCTAAAAATCCCTTCAATTGTTTTGTATTTCGTGGTCGTGATATTTGGTCAATAGCCTGAACCTTATCTGGATCAATTTTCACGCCATCCGTGTTGACACGGTATCCTAAAAAGGAAATTTCCGAAGTACAAAACTGCGATTTGTTCAAATTTAATTTCATATAATTTTCGGACAGGCATTCCAGTAGTTGTTCCAGATGACAAAGGTGTTCCTGGAAGTTTTGTGAGGAAATCACGATGTCGTCGATGTACGGCGTGACGAACTGCTTAATTTTGTCTCCTAATTTCTCGTCGAGGCAACGGATAAATGCCGCTCCACTATTCCTCAGACCAAAAGGCATTCTTTTCCAAATGTAGGTCAAGCCGTTATACAGAAATCCCGTGAATTTCCTGTCATCTGGGTGAATTGCGATCTGCCAGTAAGAACTCGAAAAATCTAGGGCCGAAAAAATCTTAGTTTTGTTAAATTTCCACAAAATTTCGTCGAGGTTTTGAGGTGCCTCGTTTTCTGGGATCGTGACTTCATTAATTCGTCGTGCGTCTAAACAAATCCTCACTTTGCCGTCCTTTTTCTTGACTACTACAATCGGGTTTAAATAAGCTGTGACAGCTCTTTCGATAATGCCCTCCTCAATCATATTTTTGATTGTTTCATCTACTTCCCCCCTCAAAGACTGCGGAATGGGATAATTTTTCACTTTGAAAGGTGAGTCGTCGGTAACATGAATCCGAAAGTTAAAATCTTTTATAGGATGCGTAGGACGATCAAAAACATTTCTAAATTTTAATAGCACTTCATTCAGTTGATGGCGCTCTTAGTCGGTTAACAATTCATTTTTCAGTGAATAACCGTTAATAATTTCACGCACATCATCTCCCAATTCCCAGGACCCGCATGAAATGCCAATGTCAATCCTGTCCTCGTCATCTCTAATATTAATTTCTCTGCCCTCACCGAAACTCACTATATTTCTGGAAAAATCTACTATCCCGTTATTTTCCCTTAAAAAATCTACCCCAAGAATTACATCGTAGCTTAAATCCTCAATGATTAAGCACGGCACATCAAATGAAACTCCCTCAAAGTTAATTGATATTAGGGCTTGCATAGAAATGGGCTTGCTTTTCTTTTTCCCAATCCCTACGACGTAGCATCTACCCGTCGGCAAAGTCGGTACCGGAATCTGTCCACTTAACAATTTTGAAAACAATTTCTTAGAAATCGCACTAACTTCGCTGCCGGTATCAATTAAAGCGTTCACATTGAAATTTCCAATAAGGAACTCGACCACTGGACATGTCCGTGCACGTTCTATGACGGGCGCGTTCGCGTCGTCGTTCAGGTCATGAAATGCATAATTGATGGATACTACATTAATGAACGGTACCTCTGACACAATTCGTTCGGAACCCCGATACCCTGAAGGTCCGAACGGTTTCAGTTTAACGGCCCCGGCCTGGCGGAGTCGCGTTGGTTATTTCCGTCATTTGCACTCCCGTTCCGATTCTCGTTTACACGTGGGGGCGGGCGCCGTTCATTAGCGTCGTTCCCACGATTTCGGTCATCCCGACGCCATGGTTGCCGGTTCTGACCATTCCCTTGATTCCGGTCATAATTTTCCTCGTAATGAATTACCCGTGTCCTGTCAAATTGAGCGAGCAATTCTTGAAAGCGGTCAAGATCTTCACATCCTACACTGCTAATCAAATTTTGCACGTAACTGGGAAAGTGCGCAGTTAGGAGCCAGATAATTTTCTTTTCATTGATAGCTGAGTCACATAATTTAATTGCGGAAATTTTTTCCATGGCGTAATCGAGGTACGACTGATTTGATCTTTTATCCCACCTTGTTTCCAAAATTTTTCTCTCTGCCTCGTATCGCCGTTGTTCATTCCAAAAACGCGCTAGAAACTTTGTACGGAATTCCTCGTATGTTTGCGGGAATGGTGAAAGTGCTGTAAGCCAATGTGCTGCATTTCCGCGTAATAGTTCCTGCATAAACTTGGGTTTCAAATCAGGCGGTACCGCCTTCGTCAAATCCATATAATTTTCTGCCCGGTCGAGGAAAACCTTTGGATTCTCATCCTGTTTACTCCAGAAGCACAGACTTTGTGGAGGAGCCCACGAGAATCTCAAACTTGACCCACCTAATGAATTTACTGTCGGATTATTTCCCTTCTCCTTCTCTATTCCCTCTTTCACTAACCGCTTTAAATTTTGATCAATTTCTTTCTTTAGTTTTTCTTCCCTCTCTCTACTGTTTTCCCCGTCAATAGCGCCTAATTTCCCAAATTTCTCATGAATTTGGCTAACTTCCGTGTCAAATTTGGATTCAATTTTGGTAAATTTACCGTTTATCTCTGTCCTAACCTCGACAATCTTTCATGTGACTGATTCGCAGCATGCTTCTATTTTATTGTCACATGCCTGGAGCTTCTGTTTAATTTCTGTTTGAATATTCCCTAGACGCGAGTTTATTTCAGTCTTCGAACTTTGTAACTCTTTACCTAGATTTCCTACGCTACTTTCGATTTCCCCGCATCTACCCTCGAGCTGGTTCTGCAATGTCCCAATCTCGCAATTCAATTTTGCCTCCAACCTCTCAAATTTTTCAGCATGGTCAGCCAAGCAGCCGTCCAGCCGGTCAAATCTCTGCGAATGTTTCTCGTTAATCTCCGAAATTTGTCCCGAGAGGGACTTCTGATTTTCTGATATTTGTCTCGTGAAGGATTCCTTATTTTCTAACACTTGTTTCATGAGTTTTTGCAAGAAGTCATTAATGTTGGTCTCGGGCGGTGATTGTTCCCCCGAACTATTGTCTCCTGCCACATCGATACCCGATTCGTCCAACATTTTGGAGGTTCTGAGTGTGTCGCGCACACGATTACAACACACTAGGCACAACACAATAACACTCACAAGCAAAATACAATAATAAAGTAAATCGTTACCAGTCCACAAATTGTTTATTTCGTAACAATGTCCTTCCATCCATTTATAAAAAAAATTTTGGTTGAATTTGACTTTAAAGTTGGGCGTGAAAAACCTCAATTAGTAGGCCGTCGAGACCCACGGTGGAAGAACCAATTATAACACTTCCCACCGGTTATTAGGTCGTCGAGCCCCACGTTGGATAGCGCCAATTGTAACACTCCCGGTTATTAGTGGAACCGGATAGCGGCCCTGACGTTAGCTCAGCCGGTGATGGAAGGAATTGTTACACAGTACAATGGAAACATAAAATAAACACTTGTTCACTGGTAAAATGATTAACTTTATTCCTGGGCAAGAAATAAAAAAATTGCACCAGGGAAATTACAGTTTTAAACTAAAATTGAAAAAAAAATGAAGAGATTGATTAGAGAGAAAAGAAAATTAGAGGTTAGTAATCACAGTAAAGCTTATAATTAGGAAGAAAGCAAACTTATTACAACTAATATTACATTTGGTGACAAACTGACAATTTGACGTGCCTATGCGCGGCACTGCGCTTATATGAGTCTCGCAGGGGTGAATGCCCTGAGTTAAATTGCCTTGGTCGGTTCTGTTGTGTGGCCGGGATAGACCCGGCGCGGAGAGCAGGGGGGCGGGCGAGGCGGTTGCGACCTTGACAAGGACGCAGCCACGGCGGCGCCCTAGCACCCTCTCTGTTGCGCCCGTCAGAGGCCAATGCCTCCCCTCGCCGGCAGCTGAGCGGTGTCCCGTGACGTCATCAAAGGAACGGCGGCGTCGGCGGCGTCTGCGGCGCTGTCTGGTAGACTCGGTGGCGACCAGGATTCGCTCTCAATCTCGATAGCGTCAGCGGCGTCTGGCAGCGATGTCTGGTAGATCTTGGAGGCGATCATCGGGAATTTCTCCCGATTTCAGGAGCGGAGTAATCGGCCACGCGTCTCTTCCGATTCTTATGACAGTCGTTCTCAAGTCCGATTTCAAAAAGATTAAGAAATCCTTAACGATTAATTCAAACTCCAGAGAAGTTTCTCTGTCTACTGGTTGGCCTAATGCTCAAACCTGCACTGTAAAACTCTAAGTCCTTTATAGACGAAATTGCCTCTGACTGACTAATAGCTTCCCCCCGGAGCAGCTTCTCCCCTGACTGCCCTGCGTCTCCTCCTGCTCTGGCCCTTCTGAAATTTTCTAAGTTGAAATAGGGGCGCTCTTGCCTCTGACCGAATAATACCCCCCCCCGCGTCTAATGATCTGGCCCCGTCTGATGCCCAAGCTCTTCTCATTTTCTCTCCGTCGAAATTGTATAATGTTAACTTTGCCCCCCACCCTAATATTCTCGTATGCCCGAGTCCCTTGTAATAGTCGTGTAGCTATTGGCTAAAAGTAGCGGCGCAGTGAACTTTTTTCAGCCAATCGCCACGCGAGAAGCCATGGCACTTTCCGCCATCTGCGCCACTGCAAGCATACAGTATGTTCTTGTTCCTTCTCAAATACATCGGGCGTTCCCGCACGAGGGCTCTCCGGTGAAGGAATTATCGATTTGGTGTTTCCCTGGAAACGAGCGGGCGATCCAGAAATTTACCAGATGCTCGAGAGCTCGGAAGCGAGTTTCCGAGTGCTGCTCAGTTAAGCTCTTAACACTGGCCCAAATAAAAATTCCGGTAATGGGCCGGAGGCGCAAGGGACGGTCATTAAAGCGGTGGGCGGGCGTCTGACGCCGTCTGTCTATTCTTTCAGAACAAATTCCTTTGGCCTGGTTCATTTTATTTAACTTGTCTGAGGAATTCTGTACCGCTACAATACAGTGTTCTATTGTTCCATCTCGACAGGCGTCCCAAAGAGAACCCAGACGTGGCTGCGTTCGAGTGCATTACAATTAATTTTCTAACACCAGCCCTAACCTTCGTAATGGGCCGAGGGCGTGAATAGCTGCTGCGACAGCGAGGCCGCACGTGCAACGCTGTCTGCTTATTCTCCCAGTATGGCGCACTAGCCTCTGGTCCGGATTATTATATTTTAATTGCGTGATGAAATCTGTATCGCTACAATATTGTCGCAATAAATGAAAGTAATTGGACAGTACAGTGCAAATATTTGTGGAATGAGAACAAAATTGAAGAAACTAGAAACAAAGAAGAACCTACAGAAACAGACTGGATGAGTTTAGAAGACTTGTATCAAGCCTTAAAAATTATGAAAACTTGGAAAGGACATGGACTGAATAATATAAATACTAAACTTTTGTAATTGTGTGGAATAGTAATTCATTTGCGCTCTGACGTGTTTATAACATATACTGGAAGAACATGAATGACTACTAGAATGGCTAAGTTCGATTGACGCAGTGAGTGACGTGTGAGAAGATACATTCTCAGGATGAAGAACAGAAACGTCTTTGATCTACGGGCGGTCACGGCAATCTCGATCCTTCACACGGCGGAGCACTCCAAAATAAATCCCCAGATCATCGGCAAGAAATAACATTGTGATGAGTGTTGAATATTTCAGGCACTTCCTCCAAATTTTCATCTGTTCGACTTATCGCCTCCGACGTACTGCGGGCTATCTTTGAACCTCTTGTGCCACATGAAAATCGTTGCACGTGACATGTCTTCTTCTTTATAGACCCCTTAAGTAACACCAATAGTCTCTGAAGCGATTTTGTTCAGTTTCGCACTGAACTTTATCGAATGACGTTGAATTTTTAACTCTCCTAGTTTTTGACGGGGGTCACAGGCATGCACTTACGCCACTAGCGAACTAGTCACCCCAGCGTCCCTGTGGCAAACACCGCTGGTGCAGTCTTTGGGTGCGATCGGTTAGCTGGCATCCCTCCCCCCTCCCCCTACAAACACTTCAACCTGTCGTTGGAAAAGGTCTGCGCGCCTCCTCTAGTCAGTTAAACGAGTGTACTAAAACAGTACGAACTTTCTCGCACGCATTTTCACACAAAAGTAGGCAAAAATTCTCAATTTTTCGAAAAAATGTACATGACCTTATTTCAAAATCTATTTTTCAGGAACACATTTCATTAGAGGAAAAATCTCTATCTTGATAGCTGTAGTTGTATGCAGACACCGGAAAAAATATAATTTTTCCAATTTTCGAAAAATTAGGGTTTTCAACGAATATGAGACCTACACCATTCTCATAAACGTCTTCACAACACAACAAAATTGAATCAAAACCGATGGCGCCGTTTTTTTTAAATTTAGCGAAACTTTTCCTGAGGTTTCATGAACAGTACCCCCGAAAAAATTTAAACATCTGTTTCAAATTCAAGGAGTCACGTCATCGATTGGGGAACATGAATTTAGGAGAAACTCGGCTGAACGTTTAAGCCGCTAGCGTTGTTCAGAGGCAGACGAACGCACGGTCAGGGAGAGGTTTCTCTGTCAATCAATTTTTCAGTATCAAGGACCCACCAAACATGGATTGTGGTTACTCCACGTGTAAGATAATTTTTCTAAAATTAGCAACTGGAATTATCCACCTTTTCGTTAGTAGGGCCGACAACAAATTTTGCTGCCAAAAATTGGCCGGTTTGCGCGCTAACAAAACTTTGTCTCTACTAGGTAGTGAGAAAGTAAAAAAAAAAAAAAATAAAAAAAAAAGTCTTGAAACTTGGTGAACGCACTTTGCATTTTCGCCTAAATATACGCTGTCCACCTTAGGTGGTATCTTACCGTTTATTGTAACTAATCCTCTTCCGAGACAGTACGTGAGAGCATCTGCAAGCAGCTTCGGTCGTGACTGATTCTTCGAATTCATTAAGAAAGTCTGTAAAGAAATATTGAATTTTTTAATATCGCATTTAGTAAAAAACAATTTTAAAAGTTTATTACCTGAACATCGTTTTCTTCGCTTAAAAGAAACACTCGCAAAGGCCCCATCATTATTTGGCCGGCAGGATAACGAACCATTACATCTTCTATTATCCATTTTATCAGAGTTAATGCTGAAATAAAATACAAGATTCGCTGTTTTATTGAATCAGTGTCACTGATTTTGAAATTCAAAAATACATTGAAACCGTTTTTTTACAACTTAAAAGTATATGGAAACCATTTTAAAATACCAAATGCGTACACAAACGAAAAAGGAAATGACAAATATATGATTTGATTAGGGTAGAAATTGTCGGAGTACCTATTGACAGCGGATTTTTTAAGTACTTCCAGATGTCACAAAAATATCATTATGCCAGAAGAAATGTTAGCCTTTTAACTCCCCTCCCAGGTGGATATGAAATGCGCAGCTAATTCTCGTTCGTTTTGAACACCCAGAGTGTACTAACATCAATGTCATTAGGACCTGCTCAAATAAAAATATTGTAAAGGGAAGGAACTCACGATTCGGGTAGAGTCCGCAGTCGAACAAGTTGCCGACGATGGGGCGTGCGGGGGGCCCGGGAAAGCGATTGGCCAGTTCCCGAAAGTGCAGCCAATCACGGACAAACGCCACTAGCGCCTGCGGAAGACTTACTAACAAGGAGAGGATGTTTTCCACCAGAAACCATAGTTGCATAGAAAACATTCTGAAAAAGACGGCAAAGAAAGCGATATTATTGTGCTCTCCCTTTCCCCATCAGCACACGCAGTTGCAATTTCAAGATGCAAACTGGTATTATTTCAACATGGGCAAGTGAGAGGTTATATTCCAGGTGAAGTAGTGAAAATATATTATTATGAATCTGATCTTGGTTTATTGAAATGTATTTTTTACAACAAATATTCTTATTGTACGTTACATTTTTCTCAACAACTTTTATGTTACCTATATTTATAAAATATTTTATACTGTAACTATTATATCTGTTTAATTAACAATAAACATTTATGAAATGTGATGAATGTCCATTTTTATATTTCAGATCTTTAATCAGTAACAATGCAACTTCTCTGTCAAAATTCAGATAAACACTACCAGATGGATTTCAAATAGTGACTTGTTCTTCAGGTAGTGAATTGTTTCTAAATGAACCAGAGAAAACAGCTTGAAATCAATTTTGTGTGTTTTTTAGGGGGGGTTATTTGATATAAGCTTAGTTTTACCCGTCATGAGTCATTGAAAAAAATATTTTAGTACCATGTTTAAGTAATTTTACAATTAACTAACAAAAACTGTATGTCTATGATCAATAACTGATCATAATATTCAAGCAATATAAATAATAAACATAAATTATCATAATTGCATTATTCAGTATATAAATGAGTTTGAAAGTTCTGAACATGCAAAATCATCACTTTGCAGAAAGATCTTCAAAATTGTGGCGCCTCGAGTGAATCCAGATATCTAGTTCGGAGAAAATCGCACGTATGGCATAGCATCCATTGGTTTTTCGGTCTTAAATACCCACAAAACAGGGATTGTGGCTACACCACGTGTTAGATAATTAGTTTCTTAATATAGCAACTGGGTTTATACACTTTTTCGTTATGAGGGCCCGGCAATTTTTTTCTGCCGAAAATCCACCGTTTTTTGCGCAGTATTTCATACATTTTCCTATACTATTCCGTATATGCGTATGTAAACAAGAAAGTAAAAATGATCGTAGATGTGTGGGAGCAGTACGCCAGGATGCGACATTAGTTCGCACGTTCACAATAATATTGTCTCTGATAAGGAAGTATTCCATAGCTACACTTTCCATGATGGAAAGAGATGGGTGGGCTGAGTTTCTAGTGCACTGAGTTTTGTTCGTTCCGCGCACGACCAGTTTGCGCGACGAACCACGTGGCCACAGCACGGGCACTTCATTTGAAAAGCCGTACCAGACGGTTGCTATGTTGCACGGAGAGCGAGAAGTGCTGAGAAAATTTTTCCGCGGTGATCAACCAAAAATAACACGATGAAGGTATAAGTGAAATAAAAGATGCAATATTTAAACAAAAACGCTTATCTGATTCTGTTTCAATGTCTTGTAACTGTGATAAGTTTGGCGTTTAAAATTCCCGTTAATATTATGACTCAAACTGGTGCCTGAAGCTCATGGACAGAAGTCGGACACGATACGCAAGAGCCGACCGATCTCTTTCCACCATAGATATTCCAACTGAATTTGGTACATAATCAATGTAACACCTGTAAGATTTCGAGTTTATATTTCGTGTTTGAAATTGTGTTTAAATCTTCTATAATATAAAAATGAATCGCAAAATGTGTTGGTAAGCGCATAACTCAACAACGTTTGGACCAATTTGGGCAATTCTTTTTTAAAATGTTCGTTGAAGTTCAAGGATGGTTTTTGCGTCGAGAAAAATTCGAATAATTGCCGGAAAAACCCTAAAAACAGCCTTTTTCTTTTTCCCATACAAACGTTTTCTAACTAAAACGTAGAGTCAATTTGAGCTTTATCACTCTAGCTATCTCTATCTATCTCTCACTATCTCACACTAGCTATCTATCACTCAGCTAAAGCACTCATTGTTGTAGGTATTTTTTTAGTATATATTTATTAGTGAACGAATGTACATAGTTCAATATTATGTATACTACATCGTATGTATTTTATGACTTATATTTAACTTAAATGCTAATCTTACAACTAAATCTAAATACACATGAATAGGAAACTCACAGAGCACCTATGTGATTAATTGAGTTCTGAAAATATGCTGAGGAATGAATCTAATGGATATCTATTTTTTATGCTTGTTGGGAGCTGGTAGGTGGTGGCTAGGCCGTAATGGGTGGCTTGGATTATTGTGTTTATTTTGGAGAAGAAATTGTTAGATAGGAGCGCGATATGGTCAAGTATAGGGGGTAATTTAAATTCTTTATGCAGTTGAATGTTTGAGATGAACCAGGGTGCATGAGTGGCAAGTCTGAGGAAATTATTTTGGATGATCTGTAATTTATTTATATTAGTTTTAGAAGCATTGATCCAGATAGGGCATGCATAAAGCATTAGGGGTCTAATTATTGATTTATAGATGGTGATGGCATTGTTTAATGAGAGCTTACTATTGCGATTTAAGAGTGGCTTTAGTTGAATTAATTTTATTTTGGCTTGCTGTGCTTTTGCTGTTATGTGATTTTTCCAATTTAGTCTGGTATCAAGATTCAGCCCTAGGTATTTGACAGATTCATTGTGCGGGGTCCATGGAATTGGGTTATTGTTTATTAGGAGTGGTGTTGGGGTTGAAAATGTTCTTAATGAGAATATTTTGGCGCATGATTTTGTAGGATTTAGTTTGATTTTCCATTTGACAGACCATTCATCAATTTTATTTAAATGTGTTTGAATTTGTTTACAGATTAGATAAGTTGAATGATTGGACATGAAAATTGCGGTGTCATCGGCGAATTGGGCGATGTGCGTGTGTGATGTTATGGGAATGTCGGCTGTGTATATGTTGAAAAGCGTGTGGGACAGTGGTGAGACTTGAGGTAATCCAGCTGTAATTCTGCGGGGATTGGATGTGTGATTATTAACTGTGACTGAAAATGTTCTATCTTGGAGAAAGCTATTAATGGTATTAATTAAATAGTTAGGGGTACCTATTTCTTTAAGTTTGAATATTAATCCAGGGTACCACACTTTGTCAAAAGCTTTCGAAATGTCTAAAAATGTAACTATTGTATGGTGTTTTTTTTGAAATGCCGTGTGTATGTGCTCCGTGATTCTTAATAATTGATGAGAAGTTGAAACTTTATTAGTGAAGCCAAATTGGTGCATTGGGATTGTTTGAGTTTTATTCAGATGGGAATTTAGTCTTTTAAGGATTAGTTTTTCTAGGATTTTTGATAAAGTGGGAAGAAGGCTAATGGGTCTGTAGTTGTCAGTTCTGGATAGATTTTTGAATGGCTTGGGGATGGGTATTACATTTGAATTTTTCCAAATAACGGGGAAGTAACCAGTTCCAATTATTGAATTGTAAATATTGGTGATATATGCTATTGTGGGTTTAGGTAAGTTTTTTAAGATTTTGTTACTTATTTTGTCGTGACCAGGGGCTTTTCTTATTGGCAAAATCTTAATTATATTAATGACTTCATTTGGGGATATGTAGTTTATTTTGTGTGGTACGTTATAGTTGGGGGCTGATGCTATTTCGAGTATGTTTGAATGCAGTGGATGAGTTGGGGTGGCATTGGGAGTAAATGATTTAGCAAAGTGATCGGCTAATGCTTCAGCCTTCTCATAAGAAGCGAATTTCTTGCCCGTTGGAGTTGTTAATGGGGGTATTATTGCTTTCTTTTTCAAGATATTTTTAGTGAATTGCCACAACGTGTTGTTATTTGTGCTGAGGGACTGGATTAAGTTATTGTAAATTGTTTGTTTATGTTCCCTTAGTGATTTTTTTACGATGTTGGACAGTAAATTTAACTCTTTCTTAAGCTGTGGGTTTCTCATGGTGCACCAAAGTCTTCTTGTTTTGTCTCTAGTGTTAATAATTGTGAGAATGTTTTTCGGAAGTTTTTTATTGAAATGTTTAGTGGTGGGGGGCTGAGCATTATTATTAAGAGTGTTGATTGTGTTAATTATCATATTGTTTAAAAAGGCTATAGCTTGTTCTATTTCTATGGGAGTTTTTAATATTTTAAAGTGGGGTGATTGTTTTTGAATTATGTTCTTAATTTTTTTCCAGTTGATGTTTTGTGTGTTAAGTGTGAGAGTTGGAGTGTGAGGGGGCGTAATTTGTTGAGTTGAGATGATGGTTGGCAGGTGATCCTAGTGTAGTTCAAAGAAGGGTATCTATCACTCAGCTAAAGCACTCATTGTTGTAGGTATGTTCGTAACGTCAAAGAGTCAATGTGCACTTTATTACCGTTATACAAAGTTCAAATTCAATCATATCTATCGAAACAGTGTGCGTCTGTGCTTTGGAGCACAGAATACATGGTTGGAGGATTTAATGTCGCGTTCCGAAACTATTATAATATAGATATGCCTCCTATTAGACGAAGCAATTTAGGTAGAAGAACACGAAATGCTACAAACCAAGCTAATTACCGATCTAATCATGCTGCACAAGAACGTGACGACCGAAATGAACGTGAAAGAATTCGGATATCACGAACGCGTGAAGCGCGAGCGCTACATTCAACTAATAATCGCGCAAGTTTGAATCGAGCTGCTTTCAGTTCCGATGTGTCAATTGACTACAGTAACTACCAATGTGTTGTTATTGGTTCTATGAACTCGGTTTGCTCATATTGTAAGGCATTGAAATTTGAAAACGAAGCTAATGGATTGTGTTGCGCAAATGGTAAAGTGAAATTGATACCATTGGAACCACCACCAGAGCCATTGTACTCATTGGTTTCAGGAATAGGAACAGATTCCATACACTTTTTGACAAATATCCAACAATATAACAATTGCTTTCAAATGACTTCATTTGGGTCAATAAATGTAGTTCGGGAAAATTTTATGCCAACTTTCAAGGTATGTATTATAGCAGTTATTCATAATTATTTTATGTTCTGTCACCTTAGTTAAGATGTGTCACTAATCTTCAATTTCTTAATCATTAAGATCATAATCATGACTTAGTCATCATATTATTTGGTGATTCAGTTTTAGCGACACTTTTATTATTTTGAAACCCAATATAATTATTTGATGATAGATATTAGTTACAACTAATTAGGAGACAGATATAATTTTAAAGATCAAATATTATTTAAGTTTGATTACTAACAATCCATAAATTTATACCCCACATTGCTTATTTATTTTATAATATAGTGTTTGGTACAAACGTAATATTTTTTTAAATTTACAGATACAAGGGCAAATATATCACAGAGCAGGTTCACTGTTACCAGTGTCAGATAGCAACTACAAATTCCTGCAAATTTATTTTATGGGCAATTCATCACAAGAAATTAATCAGCGTTGTGCACATAACAATTTAGTAAAGAGGTCTATTGTAGAACAATTACAAACTTTATTTCATGAACACAATGAATTGATTATATTGTTTAAAACTGCCCTGGATCTGATGCCATCAGATAATCACAAAATTGTAATCAGAGCTGATAAAACACCTGCGGGTCAACATGCAAGACGTTTTAATGCACCAGCTTTAGGTGAAGTTGCTACCGTTGTAGTTGGAGAAAACGTGGAATCCAGTGATATTGTTTTACATCGTCGGATTGTTTTACATCATCGTCAATTACAACGTATAAGGGAAACACACCGCTCATATGAAGCACTGCAATATCCCATTACATTTTGGCAAAGTGAAGATGGCTATGATTTCTCAAAAAAAATGATAAATCCTATTACAGGTAATTAAAATATTAGTTAATATCTCAGTCACTATATTATGTATTTTAATTTTATATTTCAATGTTATTAAAACAAAATCTATTTACAGGTTCTGAAACTAACTAATCTTTGGCTATTAACCCAGATGATGTAGTGAACTATCCACCAGAATTTTTAAACTCGCTGGATTTGCCAGGATTGCCACATCACAATCTTCAATTAAAGGTTGGGTCGGTGGTTATAATGTTGCGAAATATCAACCAACCACGTCTTTGCAATGGCTCACGGTTAGCGATAAAAAAATTACTAAACAACGTGATAGAAGCAACTATACTGAAAGGAAAGTATAAAGGAGAAGACTTTCTCATACCGCGCATCCCAATGATTCCGACTGATGTGCCGTTTAACATTAAAAGACTACTGTTTCCAGTTCGGCTTATTTTTGCTATGACCATAAACAAGTCCCAGGGGCAATCATTAAGTGTTTGTGGTATTAATCTGGAAAACCCATGTTTCTCACATGGTCAATTGTATGTTGCCTGTTCCCGTGTTGAAAAACCATCAGATTTGTTTGCCTATGTGCCAGGTAATCAAACACAAAACATCGTATATCACAAAGCACTACAATGAAAATAAAACTGATTTTTGTTAATAATTATGATTCACATGATTAACAATAAAGCGATTACTTACTTTTAAATGCTTATATATGTTTTATTTAATTATATTTATTATTCACAACGCCCTATCACCAGGGTGACGGTTCTGTTCAGGAGATTTTTTGCCCAGACTATAAAATATGTAGGAACAAAAAACTGTCACATTACAAATCTTTTGGTCAGGACGAAGTGTGTCGGGTCCGCTAGTATTGGTAAAAAAAGATAAATTACAATCGCATTGCGATGTGAATGCCAATTTTTTTACTGATATAAGTGCTTTTAATTATTTTTTACTATCGTCCACATTGTCTAAAAATCTGGAAAATATATGTTATATAATTTTATGATACATATACTAGGGAAAAAACTGAGACAGTACTCCAAAGTTATAATGTGGAAAATAAATTTCATAATTTTTTTCTGCTTGAATTTGGCGTCAAAATTGGTTTACAACAATACCTCCAAATTTATTTAGTTTTCTCCGTCTCTCCATTCAAGGACCTCTCCGTCAAGGACCATGTATTCTGAGTACCGCATCTTAGAGGATTTTTTACCTAAATTTAGCAATTGGATTTCTCCGCATTATCGTTATGGCTCGGTAAAAGAGTTTTTCTACCGAAAATTCGTCGTTTTTTCGCGCAGCTTTACATTTCTTTCTCTATTAGTATCTTAGTATCTCTATTAGTTTCTTTCTCTTCTAGTATGTATATTACTCCGCATATACGTACGTATACGAGAAACTAAAAATCGTATACCGGCCTTCGTGTTAACGTCAATGTAGCATTTCTTGGCACTATAAAGAGGTTGGCATTATAACGAATTCTTTCAGAAACTATTGCAGAGCATAAATGCTTATATACATTTCATTAATTTGAATTACTCTTTTACTATAAAGAGCAAAATAAAAACTTTTAAAATAAAATTTCAATAAAAAGTACTTTAATTAGCACAACACATGACTAGACTACGCAACATTAATCATTTTGTAACATGTCCTGCCTGTCTGTTTTTTATTTCACTTGTAGTCATATGTCAATTTGTGTGAACTTCAAAATACACATACGAAACAAAATTCGGTACGTACCACAAAACAAAAATAAAACAACTTTCTGTTGACTAGAAAAAGGATTTTCTTCTCTATGAGCACACAATCCACGCTTCTTCTTCACAATCACACTCGTCTGCTTGCTCCTCGACCGCACACTACAGCAGGTCCAACTGCCTGCCTCCTTACGTGCTCGCTTGTGAAGGTCGCTAGAGCGGCTGGCCAATCGCCTGTGGGGAAAACCAGTTTTAGCAGGCATACTTCCTTTTTTATAACTTCGGCCATGGTATTTCGACTTCTCTGACTGTATTACCACATACTCACTCATCGCAAGCACGTGTCTGAGGTCACGAACCCCGTTGAGAAGGAACCTCGTGAATTAATTAAAATTATATATTCGATGAGGTGGGATGTTCACTTACACTGAATTATATCCGCTCAAGAAATGTGCCAATGCTATTTATAACCACGGAAGTGAAAAAATATAGAACTTATCTTTTATACTTCTTTAAAACGCTGCTTAGTAAATATTGGGTAGCTAATGGCATTCCTTCTTTGTGCAAAGTACCGCTCACTGGAGAGAATCAAGACCTCTTGCACCATTTCCTTTCAAACACCGTTATTCCTTTATCACGAATGCTCACACGCGAATGTAGTGACATATCATATATGCGACCAGGCGGATGGTGTTAATACCACAGAGAACAGATGTGGGGAGAATGGATTAGATTGCCAGCAAAAACCTTTGAACCCTTTTCTCGAAGCATTCAACAGTTTAGGAAATTAATTTAGGGAATTGCTAAGTAAGTGAGGGACTTAAATAAGAATATTAGGTTATAGAGGGAAACGTAAGTAATATATGTGAAGTGAGGCGTCGTGCAGTGTAGAGTAGAGAAATAATGAAGTGATCTATGGGACATAGAGAAGTGCAGTGCAGTGTCAGTTCAGTGTGGTCTTAATTGAACATTCAGTGCAGAGTTAGATTATGGAAGTTCATTTTTCTTAAAGTAATTTAATGTTATATGAATTAGACGTTTTTTATATTATTATTTTTATTATTATTATTTTGATATAATGTTAATGATAATCTTATAGGTCTTACTATGGTTACTAGTTTAAATTGCCGTGTTATCATTAAATTGTTAACTCATTTATTCGTCATATATATTTTATGTAACTTCAGTTGAGTTAATTTTTGCACTGCAAAATCTGCGCTGCATTTCGATTTTTTCCATATAAACTCATTTAACAATTTTTGCAAATCAATTTTGACTGTCGTGTCGCTATAAACCTGTAAAGTAACTGTACTACTATACTATCAAAATGTAACCACCTATAAGTGTTGCGTAAAAATTTCGTATCACTATCAGGTATTTGACCTTCAGTGATTTCTCCGATAGTACTTGTGTTATCTTCTACTTGACAGTAGGTCAAGGACCTATTTTTCATTTCTAATCATCTTTACCCAGTGTTGCCAGGTCTGATGGACATTCGGTCGCTAGATGGCACGCGAAATTCCGCTAGATTCCGCTAAATTTAAAACTTCTTACCGCTAACTTTTCCGCTAAATCAAGATATTTAATTTTACATATAATAACAGTTGTTTTTAATAAATAATATTTATAATATCGAGTAATTGTTTATATAAATAATTTATAAATATTAAATGAATATGTGAAACAAAAGTATTAAAAATGAAAGTATTTGAAATTTAAGAATCAGAACTAGGGTGATAAAAATGCCATGTAAGAAATAATATTAATTACGCGTGTAGAATAAATAATTTATAATTTTTATTTTATTACATGATAATAAAAATACAAATTCGATATTTACAACATATTTTAAATATATATAAAATATACAAATATAAGCAATGATTAAATATTGCACATGTTTGTGTAATTATATTTATAATTTATAACTTAAATCCAACTATAATAGTTTACACAGACGAATCGCATTAATAATTGAATAATAATATTGATTTATTATTACTATAATTTTACATTACTATTCACTACTATTAAGTTCTGAAACAAGCTCGTCTATTATTTGGACTTCATTATTGTCCTCATTTATTTGCTTATTATATTTCGCATTTGAACCTATAAGCCTAAGAAATTCATCTGAAAATCGAAAATTATTACATTTTCCATGCCGTTTTAAACTAAATCGAATGTTTAAAACAGCATTTACCATTTCGGTTTCCATACGATTTCTTAGCTTACTTTTCACGATAATCTTATGTCTACTAAAATAATACTTTAAAATATTAGTTTCATAATTTAATATGATAGAATATTGTGGCGTCACCAATTAATTAATATAATTTTATTATGGCATCGCCAATAACAAAGTAATTCCTACAGCTGGAAATAGCTCGCGTCGAGAAAGAAGTGGGTCAAAGGGACGCGGCCTCCACCGCGACGGTTCCCTTCGCTAGACAGGGAGGCCCACCCCCCCGACCGCGCACAGGTCTTCTTTCCAGAGGCAACTGGTTTATTGCCCCTCATAAACAGACATAAAGGCCCAGGCCGGAGACCGGCCGAACAAAGCGCCACCCTCGCGTTCTTTCTGCTGCCGCTCGACCAGGGAATGCCAGCCCCGATGGAGTTGGGCCGGGTGTCAATTAGGCGAGGAAGACACATTTACGACGCGTCGTGAGCGAAACCTTTCTTGGCCATCAAACTGATCCCTTCTCGGACAATGCTAACTCCTCACATTCGTTCTGGCACGCGTCGGGGCACGCGACGGGCACCAGAAGTCCCGCGGGAGTTGTTTCTCTCTAAATACAGTAGGGTGTCGATTAACCCATGACGATCCGGGAATCCGGGAATCGGGAATCCGTGAAATGCGCTTTTACGCGCGCACGTGTCCAAACAGCTGCGATCAGCTCCCGGAGTAACTGACAAAGGGAAGCGAGTGAGAGAGCGAAGCCAGCGACAGACAGAGAACATTTACGGAAAAATACAGAGAAATCGACACGAGATTGGTTATTCAGAATCCTGCGACGTAGCCACCCTCGGCCAATGGGAAGCTTCGCCATGAGGGAAGGGAGAAATTTGGTGCCAGGAACAATTTGGGAAGGGGAAAGGAACTTCTTTTATAAACGCGATGCAGAGTAGGAATGAGACATCTTTGTAAAATTTCTTCGGAGGAACACTTCTAAAAATTTCCTCGAAATGAGACTTCTTCTTAGATTTGTTTGAAGAGACTACTTCTAAGATTTTCCGGCGAACTTCACTTGTAAATTCCTTCGACAGTCTCGACTTGTAAAATTTCTTCGTGGAACTTCGAAATTTTCGTTACTTGAGAACTTCACTTCTAAAAGTTATCCAGTCATTCACGATCGGGATGCGAGTTTGGGAAAAGACTTTCCCACAGCCGAATTAGTCAGGACGCGACTCGTAAAATGTTGCGGAGAAAACTCGGGCGGGAAACTACCGGATCCCGCGCCGTTTTCGCTTCGGCCCGCCAGCCTTGCCGCCTCTCGTCCCGGGCTAAGTGACAGCCCTTTTCGCAACGTCAACGCCCGTGGCCACTCGCCCCCTCTGAGCCTGCTGGAGCTGACAACCTGGAATCGCCGCTACCTGAGCGAGAGAAGACGCGCCGCAGAAGATCAGCAACCCGGAGCCGTCGCCGCCTCTGCTTGGAGGCTGCCGCCTCGGCCCGCCCACGAAGACCAGCAGCCATTGGTGATAACTATGAGACGATGCCGTCTCACTGAACAATTATAACAGCAAAAAACTGCAAGTGGCCGCGCTCAGGCCCAGCAGAATTAACCACTTGTAATTAATTCACAGAGTAATTTTAGTAAAAAAACTTGCGTCGCCCATTGCGACATTGTAATTTCCCTGGTAGCTTTTGGTGCCAGAAATAAACTGGTATTCGTTACAAATGACTCTGTCTTCATTCCTGACCTCCCATCTCTTCCATTCAGTTACATTTCAGGAGCTGAACCTGGCGCCCTCCCCCGTGCACATTAGGTTTGTTTACAATATTAATGCGGATGTAGAAAAAATATTAGAGTATATTACTGCAACATTATTAAAATATTGTTGTTATAGAGACTAGAATTTGCAGGCTGAATATTTATTTA